>OZ018333.1:45429800-45826345 GCA_963969495.1 Ceratothoa steindachneri
CCTGACTCCACTTGTTCTTTCCTGTTAGGGTCTACTGAATGGGTTGGAGGAATCCTGTTGATGTTATTACGTAGGTCCTTATGGACCCTTTCTTCCGTTTCGGCACAGAAATCTTCGTTTCTTGAGGTGAAATTGAGAAAACTGAACTTTCGTTCTCTTTCCCGATCTTCTTGGATTATGTTACCATTCTCGTCTTTTATTTTTATTATCATTCTTGGTTTTGACTCTCCTGTGCTGTTAATTGCTGTCCAATTTTCCTTTGGTGATCTGTTTATAGCTATCTGCTTGATAAGATTATCCCATCTTTTTTTCCTGATGTTCACTTAAGTACATCATTTGTGTTTGCAATTTCTCAATTCCTTATAATTTCTGGACTAGATCCTCTTAGCCATATTAAATTATATGCCCTTTTAATTTGTTTGTTTTATTTTTCCTCTCTGTGATCCACTCGTGCTGTTCTTTAATTTGGTAACTCGATTTTGGGATGTATTTCGAGTTTGCGGCTCACCAGGGCATCCGTTAACTGCTTCATCTCTTCATACGAGATCTCCTCGAGTGAAGCGTCTGCCAGGTCTTTAGGAATATATCCATTTAATTATTCTGTCTCTTTCCTCCAATCAACTCTGTGATGTTGCTTCTTTATAATTACAGCTACCTGTACCGAATTTTGGTTCATTTGAAGAGGTGTTCCTATATGGTCACTGCTTGCAATTGCTACCGGTTCCATATCAATTCTAGATTTCTACCAGCATTATTCGTGGTTTTGTAGCTAACTGCATCGAAGCTTGCATTAAGGTCATCCATGAAAATTGTTGGGTGACTTTGTCTGACTTTGTACTGGTAAGATATTTCTTTTTGGCGGGTCGATATTATTAATAGGCAATTTCTAACTCTAATTTTACGGTTATGTATGTTTTATCTACAATTGGTATTTCGGTGTATTTGAGGCCTCGTTTGATAGCTATAAGCGCCCTGTGATTTCATTCTTCGGTTGGGTTGCTAGTTATGATGCTATAGTTAGATATTTTAATACATTCTCTTCTATAATTATTCCATGGTCCGAGATGACTACAATATCTGGGTCGATCTTTCTTTACCGATCCATCTGTTTCAATTTATTTGCAGAATATTTATTTTTCTATATCTTTTGCTTCCTATTTTTCTGTACTTCATTTCAGTATGATTTGCATAATTAGATCATAATTTTACTTTTCTTTATTCTGTAATTTGTCGTGTGGTTCTCCTTCCTGTCTTTACTGTTCATAGATACCATTTGAGAGAGTTACCAAATCGCTCGGGTATAATGTAATTCTTCGTTCCTTCAAAGGTTTTTCGACTGGATTTTCATTTTCTTGAGACCTTTTAGACCATTTTCGCTTATTTTCGTTCTGCTCGGACTTTATCGTCTGGGTTTAATTTTCTTGGCGATGACATGGATTCACTTGCGTCGGTCTTCAAACAGATCTTTTGCTTCGCCCACCATTCCTTCCTTTTTGTTTAGGTCTAATTTTGATTGTTGTTGACTTCCTCTATTTCATTTAATTTGTAGAGTTTTCTTCATTATTAGTATTTTCTGATTCTTTTTCTCTAGGTTGGAGGTCCATTTGTAGTGTATTTTCCTTCTTTTTTAGGAAGTCCATTCTTAAGATATCGGACCACTCTGCATTTTCTGAGAACCACATTTCCTTGATTCCTTTTTTTACCAATAATTGGTTCAGTGTGTTTACAAACGTATCTGGTTTCTTTTGGGGGGTAGTTCATTGCTATGGTATGATGGTTTCCTTCGCAATTTAAACTATTCTTTGTGGTAGAGTTACATACCCTCCTCCATGTTCACCAGAGGATTCTGAACATCTCTTTTTCCTTCAATGTACAATTTTTCCTTGTATATTTTTTAAGTGTGGAGCAGTTTAACACATTTTTGTATTTATAAATCTTTCCTTTTCAAAGTTTTATGCTGGTATTCTCATGTTAACGAGAATAATCCATTTGTGGCTAGCATTTTCGTCATGTTACTCTTTGTACACACCTTAGATACGTGGATGTTTTGTCCGAACTTAATTATCTGGTGCATTCTGATATTTAGGTTTCTGTTCTCAATTTCTTGTTTCAAATTTTCCGCTGAATGTGATTCAACCCATAAATCTACTTTCCTGCAAATTACGCTTCACTCGAGATAATTTGAAGAGGAATTGATGGGTTAAGCCCAATTTTCCTTAGGGTTTCGATTCATCCTTGTGAAACTAATGTTTCCACATCTCTTTCTTGGTGGCTAATCACGATATACCCTATGTGGTTATCAATCAATTTCACTAATTTCACCTTCATTTCTCCCTCCAATGTTAGCTCCACTTTGCACCTATCCATTTTCGGAGCTTTCCCGTCCCTCGGAGTGAGACTCGTTTGCACTCCATCTCCATTTTTAACCTGGAGCGTTGAGGCGCTCCTATTATTTTTTCTTTCTGTCTTTTGTTTTTTTATTTCTATAAAAAAAATCGGTGTCCCCAATTATTATTTTTTTTTCTTTTTGGCGGAAGCTTTCCCTATTTGTACCTATTCCTATCTTTCCTACCTATTTGCACACTTCTAGATCACCCTATCGAACTATTCCTATCTTAGGAAGAAGTCTACAGTTGGTTTCAGGTTGTGGTCGATAACCTACCCCCGCTTTTCGGGCCCCCTATCAGGTTATCCTGCAAGGTAACGTGGAAGATTAAAGTTTAGACGGAAAACGTGAGAGAAAGAAGAAAGCAACACCACTTTGAGGTATTATTTCGTTCTAAGGGAACAGGAGTTGTTCCAATCAGCCCAGGAAACGAAATTCTCTCTTCTTCCTTGTCTTATGTCTTCAACCGACTCTCTTTTTAAAAACGCTTTACACAAAGCTGTAAGGTTATTTTATCTGAATCAAAAGAGGTCCTACTGTTTTCATCTTCAGAGGAGAGATAACCATTAAAAACTGGAACTGAAACTTCCTCAGAATGATGACTAGGTCGAATTACAGAGGGAATCCTGTAATAGCAGATAATATACCGGTTTTTCTTGCCATTGTGAGTGTTGACCAGACAGAAATAGCACTCAGTTATGTGGTCCTTTGTTTCTCGCCAAACCAAAAGGGCTTCAAAAGGTCGACCTTTTCGTTTTCCTTTCTTCCAGTTACGAATACTTTCCTCGCAATTATGAGAGTTTAGGAGCCTATATATTGTCTTGGTCACCAAGGGAACGTCAAAATAGACCATATATACACGATGCGCACACATTGAAATAATACGCCTTTGGCGAAGTGTGTAGCAGCCACAGATGTAACAGAATGGATCTGGCACATGTATGTAATTATGTTTACTTGAATCAGTCATAATTGAATCTGAAAGAAAACATGAATAGGATTAATTTCAGAATAAAAGATCAGAAATAACATCAAAACTAGAGCATACAGACAAAAATCGATTCTTAATTTGAAATCAACTTTGGAAAGCTAATTAGAATCAATTCAAAATCTCATGCAACAGAAAATGAGAAAAAAATGTTCCATCTTATCAAAGCTATGCCAAGGTTTTATAATATTTGGCCTAACTTTATGTAAACAAATTTAGTTCCTTCGTCACATGTCTCTTTTATGCCGAAGCGATGCCATTAATATCGGATTAGCTCCCTTTAATCTTAGGATAACTTTCTTTTTTGAGCTAAAACGAACATGCGTGTACACAGTATTTCAAATATAAATATCAAAGTTAATTATGTACAAAAAAGAGTGATCGTTTTTGTCCTCAAAGTGAAATTGCTTTTTGATATCAAGGGGCATATAAAGAAATCTCCTTCCTCCAGAAGAAGAGATTTGGAAAATATCGGCCGCCATTTTTAAAAATCGCCCTCGTATATAAAGAAAGGACTTTACAATTTTGACACCCGAATTATGAGGATACTTAAGGAGTTTCAAATAAAAAACAAGTTTAAAGTGTAAAGATTTGTTTCTTGGCTTTATGTTCAAAATATATGAATATATTCGCGGGTTATGTATGCACGTGTACATTAATATATGTAAATGAATAGATTTACATATTTTTGGTTTATATTTAATGATAATCATTTTTACCGGGTAAAAGAAGAGGCCAAAAAGAGCTGCAGGGGGAGGTGGGGTTAAGTCCCATTAACAAAGGCATAGAAGAACGGAAGGGGAATAAGCAGGAATTGGTTAATCAAGAAATGAATGATGAAATCATTCAAATATTTAACCAGAACAGAAGAGCGGTAAGTCGCGCCTGGTTCCAACTCCTCTGGCCTAGTGGCTGGCGGAGAATGTTAATTTAACCAAGATACAGACAGATAAAACCCGATTAAGACGAGAATACACCGATTCATGAAAAATCACCAATTTTGACAACCCACTTTTATTTCAGTCTATCTAACCACACACCCTTTTGTCCCTTACATACAAAATACCCACTTACACACATTCGTAATTATTTCACCCAATATAAAATCACTTTGTAATAATTTAGTAATTGTCTCTTGTTTCGAGATTGATCCATTGTTTTTCATGTTTCCAACTAATTCTTCCTCCGTTCATCCCTTGAAGATGTTGACATAAGCGAAAGTTATCGGGAACTATTTGTTTTCTTTCAATCTCCAGAAAGTGAATACAAAAGAAATGTCGCTTTATCTCTATGTGAGATTTAAATTAGTTCTAGTTAGGTGGGGCAACTTCTACTAGTTGAAGGAACCCGACAATTCTTTTGGGAAGAAAAAAAGAGAACCGCTGAGAATCAGCCGAGTTGACGACCGCAGTAATATTTTGATCTGTCTCGTGACTGTGAGCAGAGACCTACAACTGTACTGGATCACCAGGTCGGCATGGTGGAGTGAATTGCTAATTGGGACGGGGAAGAGAGGAGACGACCGTGTTCATCACGTAGATTTAGTTGAGGACACTTAGAACCCAGCCCTTTGCTACTTCCTTTTCCTGTGATGGGAGGCTGGAGTAAGAGGATCTGTCACACTCCTGAAAGGAACTGTTGCACATGAACTGTGAAATTAATTTAGGTAGAAATTCACTAAGTTCAGAGTAGTGAATACTAGAGACGATAGAGGAGTGAAAGGGGGTGTCGTAGGCTTTAGATATGTCAAATTTGTAGCCAACCTGACACTAGGGCACGAGAATGCTTCCTGAACATCGTGAGTAAAGCTGCAGAGGTGATCTAGAACACTGCTAAATTGTTGCATACCAGCATGGCAGTCAAGGAATAAATTATAGGATTCGACGTGGATGGAGAGGTGTGACGGTCCCATCCTCTCCAGGAAATGTCCTGAACAGGGTTCTGGCGATGAGATGGCAGGATAACACCTCTCAGGGTTCGGAGTTTGGTTTGAGGGCAGACACCACGTCTACCTTACGCCAAGTTGAGGCGAATCTACTCTCCAGTTAGATTCGGTTATAAATATCCAGAATTGAACCGGATCACCGATAGGTTGTTGGAGGAAGCAGTAGTGAGGAAAGGACAAAACATAGCTCTTTTATAGAGAAAAGTCGGTTATAGTCTTCATCATTAGTGGTAAGGAAGGGATGCGAAGGCGGGCTCTCTGACAAAGACACTGAGATTAAGAGGAAGTGGAGGGGGCCGAGTCTCGGCAACCACTCTTTTTTCCCGAATAGGAAAGGAGTCACCGTCCCTAAGGACAGTTTGGCACGAGGGGTGAGGGGCACCACGCCACAAACTCGCCAACAAACGTCGCTATGTGAAGAGGGCATGGAAATCCCAGTGACATACGCTTAACGGGAGGAGCAGCGAGACCTTTTAAGACAACATCACAGCATTGCCATCGGCAGTTCTTCTGGCTTATGTCTAGAAAAACGGAAAAGATAGTATCGGCTAGTTACACGCCACTTCATAGCTATTTTACTACACTGAAGATACCAACAGCATCCCGGTAGAGGGTGGAATGTACCAGAATATTGGAGAATATATGAGAAATCAGGTGTGAAAATCAGTGAGTTTAGGAAGGCTCGAGCTTCATCAACTTTACCAAAATAATACACCCTCTCGGAGCATGCCGTACTGAAGCGGCTCTTCTTTATGTATTTCCATTTCATGTCAGTCAAAATGGGCTTCAAATAACAGATTTTAGTGTATATAAACAAATCTGATAAAAGTTTAATTTTTATAAACCTAACCTACAGCAATTTGAAGTTGATTATTATTGAATTGTTAATCATTTTGCTATTGTAGTTACCTAAGAATATCTTCTCAAGCTTTCTATCACATTTTCTCTCCTAGAGCATTGTTCTACTTAATGCATAAAAATATATTAGCTAAATATTCAAAGAAAAACAAGTAGGTCTCATTCCGTTTAATTGTAATTATCATACAGTTTTGTATATACCGATGTGTATAATCAGGGCTACCGAGAGGTGGGTACAGCCGATACATCGTACCTGGGCCCAATTGCCGAGAGGGGCCCTTGTTTCCGTATGTATACCGAGCACAGCTCAAATGTTATAGTGATAAACAATTTTTCTACATTTATGTTAGGAAGTAACTTTTAGTGGAAATCGTTTTCTCTTGTTTACATCTGAACGAGAAAGCAATTAAAACTCGCCCTTGATCTCGCGATGTTGATAATAATATTTCGTCAATATGTAAAAGAAGAAGAAGCCCAAAAAGGAGAGTGATTGAAGCTGCGAAAATTGGCATTGCGATGAGTGTTCTGTCGAAATGACATAAATTCTGTGATATTTTGGGGGGAAGGGTGGCGTTCCCATTAGTTTTATACAAATCAAAATATTGTAGAATGATTTTTTCTTTTTTTATGCATTAAAATAAACTAAACTGCAAAATATAAATTATATATTAGATATATCGTTGCTAAATAATCTGAGAAGTGGAGAAACAATACCAGAAATTACGGAACAAAGTAAGGGTGGGTGTATACTGGTTGTTATTAACTTGTTAATTGTCATGTTGTTAGTTGTAACAAGTTAATACCGTCTCATTTTCTGAGGAACAGATTGTTGAAATGCTTTTAACATTAGATAAACATAAGTGAGCAGGACTGGATGAAATTCACCCTAGGCCCTTAATTGAAAAAATAAGCAGTGTAGCCTTTGTTTGAATAAAGTTTTCACTCGTTCACTTAAATTTGTGGAGGTGCGAGGTGATTGGAAGAATTCTCATATACTACCTAATTTGTGGAGGTGCCAAGTGATTGGAAGAATGCTCATATACTACCTAATTTGTGGAAGTACCAAGTGATTGGAAGAATTCTCATATACTACCTAATTTGTGGAGGTGCCAAGTGATTGGAAGAATGCTCATATACTACCTAATTTGTGGAGGCGCCAAGTGATTGAAAGAATGCTCATATACTACCTAATTTGTGGAAGTACCAAGTGATTGAAAGAATTCTCATATACTACCTAATTTGTGGAGGTGCCAAGTGATTGAAAGAATGCTCATATACTTCCTAATTTGTGGAAATGCCGAGCGATTGGAAGAATGCTCATATACTACCTAATTTGTGGAGGTGCCAAGTGATTGGAAGAATGCTCATATACTACCTAATTTGTGGAAGTGGCAAGTGATTGGAAGAATGCTCATATACTACCTAATTTGTGGAGGTGCCGAGCGATTGGAAGAATGCTCATATAGTACATATATTTTAAAACGGAATGAAAGAGGATGTTAGTAAATATATGCCTATCAGCTTAACATCAGTAGTATGCAAATTAATAAAAAAGATTGCAAAATTACTGACTTATCAGATTTTTAATGGAATAGACAGAGTAGATATAAGTAGATTCTTTGAAATAGACAAGCACAGTTTACCTGCAGAGGTGGTGAATTGTAAGTTTTTAGGAACTCTTCAGACAAAAAATTTCAAGGGTAACTTTAATTATCATTTCAATTATATTTAGAATTATTATAATTTATAATTATTATTGATAATACTAGTGTACCTGTATCGTAAAAAATGACGGCATTGCTTTTAAGTTAGAGCTACGAGTATATTTCATTATTATAGATAATACCATGTCGTTGAAATATATCTTAGAAAACTTTGTCAAAGTAATTAGATTCGAGTGTTACTAACAAAACAAAATTTAAAAATAAATACACGACGGGTATTATTATTCTTATAGCTAATAGCAAGTCGTTGAGTGCAAGGTGGTATATCTTAGCAGACCATGTTTGCCAACCGTCATTTGAGCGGAAAAGAAACTTGGTAAGGTTTTGAGAACCCTGGGTGTGGAGGAAATGCCCCCCCCCCCTTAACCTCACTTGAACACCACCGGTCACTGTCTGTCCTCAGTGGGCGCATGAGTGTTCATGTTTAAGGGCTCTAGGTATCCCTGCTTCAGCTAAGGTGGATAAGTAGTTCTACTACCAACGGCATCCTTGGAGTGCATTTACTAAATTATAGCCATAGATGTGTGTCCAACATTCCTGGATTCAGCCAATTCCCTTCTGCTGCGTGATACAGCCCTGCATTTCTTGTTTTTCCTTGCTTTCCTAAACTTTATTCATTGTATCGAAATATGACAGTACCACATTTAGCCATGGCCCCCATTCCCTAGGTGGCCTTCAGTGGTCGGGGGGTGCTAAGAATCTTTGGATTGCAGGTTAATAGTTGTTCACCTGGTTGTTGTTGTTGTTACTTTCTAAGATTCTCTGTCTATCGCTTTTGGTCAGGCATTATTCTTATTTTGTCAGGCGACATTAAATCTAACCCTGGCCCTATCCGTCGTAAAATCTGCAATTCATTCTACTGCAACATCCGTGGTCTCTATGGCAACTTAAGAAAGCTTTCTTTTGCTTCAACTAAATTTGATATTATTTGCTGCTCTGAGACTCTTGTATCAAATAGGAGACATAACTCAGAATTCCTTTTGCTAAATTTTAATAAGCCTATGCAATTTTATGAAGAACTCCTTACCTCGAGCGCAATGCTTGTGTGTATATATTCGAGGGGAATTTAATGCTTCACGTTTTAGTAAGTATGAATGTGGATGTCATGAGATCATGATTATTAGAGTAAGTATGCAGCCGTTTTAATATTTTTTTATATTTTTAGCCTTTATAGAAACCGCGATTTTGATGACAGTATATATGATTCCCTTCTAAACTCATATATTAATATTCAGGCAGAGGACAGGAAATCTTGCTTAAATTTATTGGTGATCTGATTGCTCATAACAGAGACTGGCTAATTCAGTTACCACAACCAATCAACATGGTATTGCAGCTCTTGATTTTTCTGATATTGCTGGTTGAGAGCAGTTAGTTACTGGTGCAACTCACACATCCGATAATCGTTTTGATCTTTTACTCACTGATGTGGGAGGGGTTGTTGAGGTCCAAACCACTGCACCAATTGGTTCTTCAGATCATCGAGGTTTGGCTTGTAAAATCCAGTTAGATTTTCCTATTCCAGATTTTACCATCTCCAGAAAGGTTATCAAATCTAGAATTAACTGGGATGGAATCAATTGTGCTTTTAATAGTATTGCCTGGAGGGATAGGGATGATGGTCCTTGCCCCATTGAATTTAAGGTTATTAGACTTGAAAAGTAGTTTTGTACCAATGAAAAATCTTCAAGCTCGATCTCACGATAAAGCATGGTTTAATGACCAGTGTCGCCTGGCCTATCGTGATAAGCATACTGCCTATAATCTTCGATTATATTGGGAGAACTATGTTGCGATGAGGAACACTGAAAATAATGCTTATAAAGAGGCTGAAGCTCAACATAATGCCCATTTGAAGAATGCCCTCACAGGTGCGGCTCAGCCGCATATTTGGTCAGCACAAAAATCTGCTTTGTTTGGTGTTGAGCCTACTATTCCTCCCTTAATGATGCCTGATGGTAGCGTTACATACCATCCTCTTGATAGGGCCAGCATTCTTGCTGACGGTTTTAATTCCAACAAAGTAGGGAAGAGATTCAGCTGCCCTTAGGCTGTCACCCGCTACCTATTTTTGAATACATTTGCCTCCAGATCCTCTGAAGTAAAATTGCTTTTATCTAACTTGGACGAGTGTGGGGGAACTGATCCTATTATTCGGTTTCCATTGATTTTAAAAGATTTAGCAGTCAGCAGCTAACTCCCAAACTGGATGTTATATTTCGTAATTTAGTTCGTCGGGGGTCATTTCCTGAATGCTGGCGTTCAGGCAACATTACCTCAAATCCCAAAGGATCATCATCATCTCCATCTCCCAGTGAATGTAGGCCCATTCTATCACACCGATTTTATCTAAGACTTTTGAACATCTGCTGTTCAAACGTCTAACCTTATGTTTGAGACAGTTTCTTCCACGGACTCAGTTTGGCTTTAAAAGGGGGCTAGGCACTGCCGATGCACTATTATTGCTGTTATATGAAATGCACTCTGCTTTAGACAATAATTGCCAGTCTAGGCTTGTCTCTCTTGACTTTAGTGCCGCCTTTGATACTGTCAACCATAATGGTTTGATTTTTAAATTAAAGTCGTTAGCATTGGTGATATAGTCTTAAGTATTTGAAAAGAGCTTTTAACTAAGACACAACAGCGTGTTGTTGTCGGTGGGAGTTTTAGTCCTTATTCTAGAGTATATTCTAGCGTTACTCTGGTAGCGTTCTTGGGCCTTTGCTTTTTATATTATATACTAGTGAGATGTGGTTTAATATCACTAATAAAATTCCAACATAAACTGATGACACCTCTCTCTATGCTGATGTTCCATCTCCTGCAATGAGACTGAGTGTTGCAGACAGCCTCACTGAAGATTTGAATCAAATTCATTCCTGGTGTCTTCAGTGGGGCATGAAACTGAACCCTAGTAACTCTGAGGAAATGATTCTGAGTCGTTTTATATCTCTCTTACCTGAACATCCAAATTTGTTAATAAATGGAGCTTTGATTAACAAGGTTGACCCGCTCAAGCTGTTGGAAGTAACTCTAGATTCGAAACTCACTTTCTAAATTTGGCATTTTTCGTAAATCTAAGAAAATTTATGAGCAGGATGTTGTTTTTTGCAATTGTTTCTTTCCTTTTACTCTACCTCATTCTGAGTATTGCTCTGCTGTATGGAGTTCTGCTGCAGACCCTTATCTGGGATTGCTTCATCGTACATTAATTCTGTAAAATCTTTACTATCAGATTTGGATTTAGACTTTAGGCATCGCAGAGATGTTGGAGCTCTTTGTATTTTATTTAAAGTAGTAAATTTTTGCCGAGATTTCATCAACCAGCCAGAGTTAATAGGTACTCTGAGACTGTAAATTCCATGGCATTCGAAATTGGAGGTCATTCTACATCTTAGTTTTCTGAGTGTTTTTTTACCGGGCATATGTAGATTGTGGAATACCTTGCCCACAAATATTGTGACCTCTCTTACACTCGATAAGTTCTAAAGATTGGCTAATGTCTTTTTGTTGCGTAACAGTGGGACTGTTTAATTCATTTTTCTTTTATTCTTGTTGTGCTTTGACTTGCACCGACACCTCTTGGTGGTATAATTTCCAATTTTTTAGTGTGGCTCTTTGCATGGTCTATATAATAAGAAGAATATAAATTACAATTTTTTTTTTAAATAAGTAGATTCAAGTGTTACTGACCAAAAAAATTATAAATAAATAAATGACGTGTATTATTATTATAGATTATTATTATTGGTAATTTTACTGTCATTATTATTTATACTAATAATATTGTTATTAGTATTATCATTATTATTATTTTTATGTTTAAACTTAGTTTACAATGAAACTTTGCTATCTTTATACGTTTAAATTCTACTTAAATAAATTGTCTTACGAATTTATTTTATTTATTCTACTCAAATTGAATAATCGGAGTCAATAACTATAAATTGAAGACCACATAATTACTATTGGTCAATGGTGAATAGTTTTTATGGTATTTTAGTAAAGTAAAAAAAAAAGTTTTATATTCATTTGAATTCTTATTCTATATAAATAAAACTTTACCTCGAGTCTATAATAGTATTGCATTAATAAAGAATTATCACTAATTAATCATAAAATTAATCTAATTGATAACTTCAAAATGTTGTATGTTTAAAACAAATTGATACTAACGATTATTTATGATTGGAATAATTTTATTTATTATTATATAAGTTAATATTTTAATGAACTGAAATTGGCTAGGATGATATTCATACCCGAGGCGGGAAAACCTCCAGATCAAGTGGGTAACTACCGCCCTGTTTCGCTACTAGATTTCATCATTAAGGTATTGGAAAAAAAAAAATAAATAACAGGACTGTCCAAATTCCTCGATGATAATGGCCGGAGAAACAGCTGCCAATTTAGCTTCAGGAAAAACAGAAGCACGGAGATGGCCCTTGGAGTCATCTTTGAAAAGATAGCGAAAACAAAGAGAGAAAAAATGAGCGTAGACATCGTATGCCGGGACGTGTCCAAGGCATTCGACAAAGTATCGCAGAGGGTATACAACTCAAGATACTTAGATTAGGAATGAACAACAAAATCAAAAGGATTTCATGTGATTATGTAATGGAGAGACGTACTTATGTCGAAATAGGGCGACATCAGAGTGAAATATTCGAGCTTGCTGCGGGTTTGCCCCAAGGCGGATGTCTAAGTCTTTTTATTCAATCTACACAGCAGATATACCACCACTAAGAAATTAAGGCTGCTTGAACATCCAATTTGCCGTCGACGTCACTCAAATCATAGTTTGCCCCTACAGAAACGGCCCAATGCCAGCTAAGATGACAGCAGAAGAGATAAAAAGCATTAATAGATACGAAGAAAAATGGAAAACTACAATGTAGAAGCACAGCGCTACAGATACGACAAAGAATCTAAGGTGGTTGGATTAACCATTACGAAATCAGGTTATAAAAAGTACGTAACTGAGAGGGCAAATTGAGGGAAGAGCCGCCTGGTATTACTGTACAAGTTAGTTAACCTAAGCATGAAAAACAAGAGGAACATTTATCAAGCCATAGTACAGACCGCGATTATTTATCCAACCATAGCGATGTACACGATCTCGAGAAGTAACCTATTAAGACTCCAAAAAGTCAAAAAAAACAAAGCCATATACTTAATAACAAACACCAGAAGAGGAGAAAGAAGAAGACTACGAGACCTGCATAGAGAGGCAAGGATAAAGCCACTAAACAGAATAATTGCAAAAAGAGCAAGGAAAGTCATAGAAAAGACACAGCATGAAGTAAGAGTCGAATTAACCAACCAAATTGCCATAAGAGAAGGACGGAGATCACACAGATTATTCCCAAGTTTCCCAAGGATATTAGAAGGAGGAGAAGAGGACGAAGAAGAAATCTACACCTAGAGATGGAGAATAATACTCGACGACGACTAAGAGTAATTAATTAACCAAAGCATCACCATAGAATAGCATATAGTCAATTATAACTAGGATAGGAATAGGAAAAAATAGATAAAGAGATAGAAACCTACACCAGTTTTTAATAAGAATATTTACTAATAACTGTTTGAACGCCTCATAAATAAAAACGATACTTAGACATATTAAAAATAGATTCATATACAAAAGAAAAATAACGGCAATGCGGGACACGCATGCAAATACAAATTTTCTAACTTTGTCACGCTAGTTATAACTACTTGTAATGGACAGAGATAAGCCTGACCTCAAGGCCACTAGCATCTCTTTGCAAGCCTCTTACTTTATTCACCCTTCAGCATCTATTCGTTTTTACTATCACATTCGCACACGGGACTCACAGTGATACGTGGGACAGGGGTGACGATAAACTGCAATGTTATAGTTAGAGAGAAGCGACACATCGTGGTTAGGACTCCACGTTAAGCTGTAGGTCCCATGACTAACTAAGTCTATATTTGTCTCCTACTATTTTCGTCGCTGTCCTATCCTAAAACTTTCTTCTTCCTCTCTCTCACTCCTAACCACCGTACTCAGTATGTTTAGAGCCTACTTTGGTTCTAGACAATGTGACTATGGGGTCTACAAAGGAGTACCGGGCCTCCGGCCCTCCCTCCTTGACCGTTCCATGAGGGCCAAGGGGGCGGGGTGAGGGTCGGAAGAGCTGTTTTTTGTCTCCCACTTCTCTTTTCATTTCATTTCATTAATCTACATTATAGGTTTTAATTCCACAATTAAAGACTCAAGTTAATGTACTATTCATCCTTATACTATAAAGTAACCGAGTCAGACAGTAACTTTGTGTTGTGCATATAGTAAATTAATAGAGAATAAAATAATAAATTGTAATTCTTTATCTTTAATATATCCAAAAGTGAGAGGGTCCTCAAGCCAAATATAGCCAGGAGCATTAGTCCGTGGATAACAAACATTCATTCTACAAATAATATATATAAAGTCAGTTGGTTTAGTAAAGTGCCAATTTTTTAAGATTTGTCCTGCGAACCATGTTAAGTCAGACGTCTGGAGCTCAAAGACAAAAGGAAAGAGAGCTACATGAAGAGAATGAAAAAAGAGGACTGCAAACTCTCTTTTAAGTAGGTGTAAGAAAGCTTATTGACATTAATACAGATCTCGAACAAAGAGCTGAGCAACAATATGCTAAAATGGTGCAGTATGTCAAATAACTGAAGATGGTCAAATAATAGAAGTGGCACCTGCTGGTACGGTTTTCAGAAAAGGGAAAAATAAGGGCTGCGCTTTCTGCTGCAAGTACAATGGCAGGCTGTATGCCAGATGTGGGTGTTGATATTAGAGTTCATGAAAAATTAACCGCGGAGAGAGTTGAAGAATGTGTCAGAAAGGGCCATCTCAATTTCCCAACTTCATTTCCACGAAACAGTAATCAACAGGCATTTCCTGAGAGTATACTCTCAGTACGAAATCAAAATGGTGAAATTTCAAGACGAGATTAGTTGGTATGGAGTCCATCACAACAGACCCTCAATTGTTTTCCGTGCCGTCTCTTTTAAAAAAAAACTGAAACTTCAAAATCGCGTTCGTGTTTAGCAACATCACAGGGCTACGCTGCAAGCGGAAAATCGAGAAAACTAGCTAACATAATTCCTGAACACGAAAGATGCAATGCCCATAGGGAGTGTTATTTGGCCTGGCGTAATATTGAAAGACGATTGAAATCAGACAACTGCATTGAAAATCTTTTGGAAACTTCTATTGAATCTGAAACAGCGACAGGTCACAATCTTTTGAGGCGGATCATAGACATTGTTCTTTTTCTGGGGAAGAGAGGTATATCATTTAGAGGATCTTCGCAAAGAATTAGAGATTAAAGAAATTGAAACTTTTGGAGGTTGTAGAACTGTTGTCTCGGTGGGATCCTATTCTGAAAGAACATGTGCTAAAAGCAAAGGAATTGCAGCAGAAAGGAGGGAAACTACAGGTACACCATCTCTCAGCAGATGCTCAAAACGAATTTGTTTCTCTTTGCTCAGAACTCGTTGCAAAACAAATTCTCTTTGAAAGAAGCTGCTTGTAGTACTCTTAAATTATGGTTGATGCAACACCAGACTCCTCTCATGTTGAGCAAACCGCCTTTTTACTACAATATCTTGTGAAAGACGATTTTGCATATGTTATCGAGGAGCGAATTTTGAAGTTTGTTGATTGTAGTAACAAAACTGAAGACGATATTGCGAAAATGGTACTGGAAACGTTGAAAGAGAACAACATCCATTTCTCATATTGTAGGGGGCAAAGCTACGCCAATAGATCCACTATGGCTGGAAAATACAAAGGGGTACAGGCACGTCTTCTGTTTGAAAATGATTTGGCACTCTTTTCACCCTGCTAATGCAATACTCTAAATTTTTGTGGAACAGACTCTGCTGAATGTTGCCCTGAAGCCATCACCTTTTTCGGAACAATTCAAACAACATACACCCTCTTCAGCTCCAGTCCACGACGTTGGGAGATTCTTCTGAACAAGACAGCAAATCAGTCGCTTCATAACAAGTACGATACAAGATGGTTTTCGAGAATAGATTGTGTAAAACCATTTGCAGCAAACTTCACTACCATTCGGGCTGCACTTGAAGAACTGTTAACATTGAATCTAACACTTAAAACAAGGAATGAAATACATGCCGCTATTAAGTATGTTTCATCGTTTATTTGTGTGATTATGTCAGCAATTTGGTTCAAGAGTTTATCACCAATTGACATCTGCAACAAGATTCTGCAAGAAAGACATGCTACAGTTGATGTTGAAGTCACAAATCAGATGTCAACGAGTTGATAGCAAGTTTGAAAGATCTTGGTGGGAACTAGAAGAAAAGCAAGAATGAGGCAAAACATGTTTCATCAATCATTGGGATTGAGGTGAATCGAATGTGAAGAGACAGAGAAAGAGAATGCGATTCCATGAAGAACATAGCCCGGATGCTGATTTCACAGAAATGAATGAAGATGATGATTCTATAGAAGAGGCAATATTCATGAAACGTGTGTTTTACAAAATCCTCTACAACGTCATTGGTGGCTTGACTCTTTGGTTTGACGCTTCAAGAAACTTGTCGGAAACCTTTTTCATTTCTGTGTAATTACATGATACCTTCTGAACCGGAAGAATTAGAAAGCTGGCCACAAAGATCCCCTGATTCCTTCGAGAAATACAAGTTGACATCAACAGTGAGCTCATTCATGAACTGGAGTACCTCAAAATGGTGCATCAAGGCAAATTTGCAAACATTCTATTGAAACCTTTAGATTGTCTAAACAAATTATGGAATTACGGCTTGAGAACATATTCCAAAATATTTGCCCCGCGCTTCGTATCTTTCTGACCACCCCAGCAACTGTCGCTTCAGTTCAGCGATCTTTCAGTAAACTGAAAAGTATCAAAAACTATCTGAGTAGTACTATTGTACAAGACCGGTTTGTGGATTTAGTGAAACTTATCATTGAATTTAAACTTTCACTAAAAATCCAATTTCATGATGTCCTAAAATATTTTGCTGCCAAGAAAGCTCGAAAAGCACTATTAAGTATTAAAAAAATCACTACTAATGATATTTTTCGTTTTGCACTTTATAGGATTTTTTTAAGTATAAAAATTAGTTACTAATATACAGTAGGAACACTTGCAAAAAGAAAGAATTATTGTTCACACTGTAAAATAAAGTATATATGTGCCTTTTGTTTTTTGAAACCTGGAGAAGGGGCCGAAATTGGGTCTTGTACGGAGTACTATTTATCCTCTTTGCGGCCATGTGTATAATAAAATGTATAAAAGTAAGGAATATTGAAAGATATAAGTAGCAACGCAGCTCTTTTAGTAAGGCAGTATAAAAAGCTTGTAAACACCAAATGAAATATGGTATCTACTTGATGAAGCAAAGTGAAGATAGAAAGAAGAACTACCAAATGGACAAGCTGGATAAGGATATCTACTCTAGTCTGAAGTATGGTATCTACTTGATGAAGCAAAGTGAAGATAGCAAGAAGAACTATCAAATGAACAAGCTGGAAGAGGATATCTACCCTAGTCTGATTTATTAGTGGAGCAAAGCTGATGTTTTTTTTCAAGCCACCTGTTAACAATGAAGAGGTGACCCTCATGCCCAAGCTCAAGGTAGTCTTGAATCAGGCAGGGAGATTTTCTCGCAAGAAAAGCAAACTTGAGGCCAAAGAGAGGTTAATTGTCAACTTAGACAAGTCATTTGATTTTCTGATTTACAAGTATCATATTACCAGTTGTGAGGTAGCAGGATGTGAGGGGTGTGATACAAGCTCACATTAACTGTTCCTGCAGCAGATTAAAAGATTCCTTTTAAATATCTACCCCACCTCAACGGACAGAAAGAGAAGGTTGGAGGTAATAGACCCCACCCAAGGAGGCGCATACTTTGCTTGAGTCGGCATTTTCGCTTTTCGAATTCTGATGGGACCTAAGGATATCGCGACGCCCTTGCGAGAATGATCCTCGAGGAGTTACTCCACCGGAATGTCCCGAAGATGAAAATGGCTCCTTGGCCGAAGTCAAAGCGGGTATGACGGGTCACGGTGACCGCACAACCAATTAGGTTTCGGAGAACGAGGAAGGAGTCCGTGCAGCCGTGAAGTTGGTTGTGTCGCGAATGTCGGTGCCTCGCCATTGGCTAGTGAGGGAATCAAAAACGTAGGAGTTTTTGAGTAATCCAAGTTCAGAGACAGTTCGTTAACTATTGTAGAGCAGCCAGTTATATGTTTAGGTTGGCGGGGTCTCAGTACACAGAGAATCCCGCCAGTGTCACTACTTTTACAGCACCCCTAGGCCCGTAAGACGCTTCCAGAGCAACTGGGTCCAACTCCATTAGACAAGGAATTACCTACCCCTCAAATACCCAGAGAGAATGGTCACTACTCTCGGGGCCGCCCCCCATCACATCCCGGTGTGGCCTTATCTGCAAAACCCCCAGCAAGAGCATAAGTTAACCACAATCCCTTGGGAAAGGAGGAAGAAGGGAGTAATACAAGTCTCTTTGGTCAGAGACTTTCCTGGTAACCTCCCTTACCCTCGATAAGTGGGATCCCGGCCTCAACCAGCCCAAGGAAGGCCCTGGATTAGGAGAGGGTCGTGTATATACACTATTTACCACTGTGGGTATGTGCTGCTAGTAATAGTACCTGAACGATTTTTGATAGGCTTTCGAAAGCTGAATGTTGACTGTGACTGTTAATAAACTTCATTCGGCGTCTAGCAACTTATGGCCAATTCGAAAACCTCGAAAGACAAATGCTTCAAACAACAACAAAAATCTGAATAAATTATAAGCAAATTGGTTGGGTTAGGTTAGTTTTTATTAGGAATATTTCTAAAAATATGGACAAAATAATATTAAGCCTATTCTATATTAAGCCTATTCTATATTCCATATTTGTAATTTTATTTAATAAAAGTTTTCATTTGAATGTTTGCTTTATTTTTGTTGTCTTTCGAAATTATTGAGTATCAAAGATTTAGAATTCGAAGAACTGTTTTTAAGAGCTGTTTTCGCGGAAGTTTTGCGAGCGGTTGTTTTGAGTAAGTTTTTGAGGAACTGTTTTCAAGGAAGTTTTTGAAGAAGTTTTCGAAGAAATGTTTTCGAGGAAGTTTCCGAGAAACTGTTTTCAAGAAAGTTTTCGTAGTGTTTATAAGTAACTAGTTTCGAGGAAGTTTCCGAGTAACTGATTTGAAGAAGTCTTCGGGAAACTGTTTTTGAGGAAGTTTTCGAGCAAGTTTTGAGTAACTATTTACGAGCAAGTTTTCGAGGAACGGTTTACGATGAAGTTTTCGAGGCCCTGTTTACATGGAGTTTTTTGATGAAGTGTTTTCGAGGAATTCTTAGAACAACTATTTTCGAAGAACTACTGTTGAGAAAGTTTTCAAGTACTTTTTGGAGGAAGTTTCCGAGGAACTGTCCGACGAGGAAATTTTCGAGGAAGACTTTGAGTAACTGTTTTCGAGGAAGTTTCCGAGTAAATATTTTCAGGGATGTTTTCAAGTAACCTTTTTCGAGGAAGTTTCCGATGAACTGTTTTCGAGGAAGATTTCGAGGAAGTTTCCAATGAACTTTTTTCGAGGAAATGTTTTCAATGAAATTTTTGAGAAACTGTTTTCGAGGAACTGTTTTAGAGGAAGTTTTCAAGGAACTGTTTACGATGGAATTTTCGAGAGACTGTTTCTAAGTAAGTTTATAAGGAACTGTTTTTAAGGAAGTTTTCGAGGAAGATTTGGAGGAAGTGTTTTCATGGAAGATTTTGAGGAACTTTTTTCGAGAAAATTTCGAAAAACTATTCGAGTAACTGTTTTCGATTAAGTTAGTTTTCGACGAACTGTTTTCGCGGAAGCTTTCAAGCGAGCTTTCGAAGAAATGTTCGTGAATTGTATCCATCAGGCAAACTTGTTATTTCCTTGGGAAAACACATTTTTTATAAAATAACTGCAAATCAAAAGATATAAGTGGATTTTCAAATCAATTGTAACACTTCAAAGACCGATTATTATGATGTTATAATCCCTATATCGCGTAGTTTACTTTATTAACTAACAGCTCCTAATATGGGATCTTGGCTCGTCAGTTCCTAAGGATCCTTTCAAGCTATTGAGATTGTATATACTCTTCTTTGCATATTAAGATTGTCCATTTAGCTTCATTTCCTGATCTGACTACAGAAAGCTTTGATGCAAGTCCCGAGTCTTTTTGAAGTTTGTAAAATGATACACAATGACAACGGCAAATCTATTATTCTTGGAGAAACGGCTCTATACAGATATACTCGCATGTACCAATGTGCCATTTCCTGTTCCAAGACTATAATAATTGTATAAGTTACAGAGAGGATTAAAAACACTTTAATTCAGGCAATTGCAGTAAGAATTATTTCGGTAGAGGCCAATGTAATCGGACGATTCCAAAGACATATAAATACAAATGACATAAGACGTATTTAATTATCAATTTTTGCCCTGTGGGGTACTGTGTAGACATGTTTCACATAGTCTCTAAAAATCACCAAATAGGGCAATTTTGCACATTACTACGAGTTTTTAACTGTAGGTAGCATTCCAAATGAAGTGAATGCGCGATATTTTGCGAGTCCGAACAATATTACACTCGTACTAAGGGTAAAACTAGGTGGAAATGACAAAGGTCTATTCATTTTAAAATTTAAATCGATCCTTTGTAAGACTTTGATAGTTTAACATCTCTGTTTATTATGGCACATTTCATATTTCCTTTCAGTATAGGCGTGTCAGTTTTGAAGCCAGATTGGAAGATCAAGTTAAATTATATTGTTTAAATCAATTTTTCAACAAAAGAAATATCATTTTGGTAATCCAGTCATATTTTAGAGTATTACCCTGATTTTGACGGTAACATTCAAGCGTCCTGGCCAAAGGAACTACTGCTCAATGTCAATCCCAATAGATCTCTTCATCCTCTAGAAATATATATCACTCGAGGTGGACCTCGAGGTTACACCTGAATCTCCTGAAGATCTGGTACAATCTCAGGAAACCCACAAGGATAAGTGGAATGTCCTACATGATGAGCGGTTATGCGCCATTGACAGACGATTCATGCATACTCTTAATCTAACTCAGAAAATATATGTGTATGGTCATACATGTACAAAAATTTGAGCGGGGTTATTTGAGTACAGCTTCAATTTTACAATTCTTTATTCAGTCATTAGAATTATTCAGATCCGACTGTTTCATCTTACTGATGGATAAGACCGTCTTGATCATACAGACCTATATGGCAATTTGAAAACCACATGTGAAGGGTGTGATTCTTTATTTTTTTTCCTTATTACCATGTATGATTACTTCATTACATTTTTTGAATTACCTATTATTACCTTAATAGTATTCACTTTACTCAATTCAATTACAATTCACTATGGTAAGTTTTGAGTATGTATTTCATTTACCCGAACATACACTAAGACTTCTTATAATTCTTACAGATATATGTAACTATTCGGCAGTATCATGCATACATAGGGACCCAGAGTATCGAAACAATGAGTTATGGCCGCAATACTTAATTACCTATCAGATGAGTGAACTTATTTTGGCTGCGCAAACAATAAGACCACGTAAGTGGTCTTTTTACCTGTTTTCTGCATTGGGGTATTATTATTGTATGTCTTTGTAAAAATATTCAATAATATATTTGACTTAGACCAAATACATGAGTTAAAGATTCTTTTTATTGACGTGGTGTATGAATGAGATTAGCTCGTAGCATTAAAAAAAGTCCCGATAATCCAAACGTAGCTTTACAAGAACATTTCTCTGCCTGTCGCAATGAAGAAACTTTCTTGAAATTACTTATCAGAGCTGGAAATATTTGGTTGAAGACCCCCCCTCCAAATTTCAGGTCAGTTTATGTTTATATTTCTATTTTAGCACATACCAGAGATATGTAACAATAAAGAATATATATAAAAACGATTATTTAAACCGTTTCAATCGGAATTGCTTTATATATTACATGTATAAAATGCAAGTAAATCTAAAAAATAATTATTAAATTCAGTTTCATACTTTAGCTGACGTCCAAAACTACAATAAACCATAATTTATAATTTTGTGATATCTGAAAAAAAAATCGGATCTGAGAGAGTTATTGCTCACTCCTTTATGAGATGGTGTTATTTATTATCAATGCAGTGTAAGATAACCATTATTAATTATGCTCTTCTTTTCTCACATTATTAAAAGGGAGGATTCAAGTTAGTCCCCCCAAAAAGTTTTAGCCTGGATCCTCCACTGTTGGTAAGTGCTTGTATAAATGATAGAGTAAAGTCTGAAGGCCTGTAGGGGTGCGAAAATGTATGAGAGAAAATTCCTTCTAACTCGATAATATAAATGGCCGATAAAATTACCAACCAAAGACGGACTAAAACCAGTCGTATTGCTAAAGTATTGGCGTTCAAATCCAACGGTACCGCGTTCGAAACTCAAGAGTCCAAAAACTTTTAAGAAGATCTCTCAAGAAAGAAAACGGAAGAAGGACCAAGAAATCGGCACCACAAGATAAATGGAAGCAAATGAAGATGCATCGAGAAAGAAAACGAAGATTAAGGACCAACCCAGCCAAGAAGAATACGGAATCAAGATAAAGTGAAGACAAGCGTTTGAAGAGTCAACTTAAAGAAATAGGAATTTCAGTCAATAAGAAGAAAATGGATTCAAGGAAGAGACAACCTGCATCGAGGAAACCAAGTGTAAAGCAAGAATAATATTGATAGATAAATAAATAAATGGAGATAAGAAGGATATGCTATCCACCCCTCCCTAGGCCATTGCGAGCCACCTCTATATTGATAAAACCAAAAATGAGCACTCCATACTTTTAAGTGACGTTAATGGGTATTTTGGCTTATATAAAAACCACTAATAAGTATAAATGAAGAGAATGAAAATGTCCGGACCGATACTCTTAATTAATGAACCAAATTGTGTGGGATAATAATATAGGCCTACATGGGGCAGAGGTGTAGAAAAAAAAGTTCAATTGATGATGTTTTTAATTCAGAGAGATTATATCGGGTTTCCCTCCCAAAATGATGCATTAAAAAAAAATCTCAATAACTTCCTCTTTATTCATGACAATTTTGATATGCAAGATACTTTCAATCTTCCATTTTCGAATGCAAAAAATGGAATTTAGATCCCTATTATAGTTTTCTTGCACTTTACAAAAATAGCAGCATGAGTAAAAAAACGAATATCGAGGTTAAAGAAATAAATAATCCGTAATTTGACTTACCTACAGTAAATGATCGATTGGCTCACCACACAAACTTTTTCCTACTTTTATTAATGTCAATTTCTTGCCAAGATTCACGTATTTTGCTTGTACAGAACTCATTTCAATATTGGAGTTTTTAACAATTGTTCTTTGCGATAAATGACTTTCTGGTTAATCTTCTTGAGGGAAGATTTTATCGTTAATGTAATACACATTTCCCGGTCCTGAAGCTGTTTTAGGTCTACCACTTCTTGGTTTTCTGTTAGCGCTTCCAGTTTCGCGAATCTTTTGTAAATCTTTTCACAGCACGTCTTTTCCATGAAATTCTTGCAATGCTCTTCAATTTCTTTTCGCAGTAACAAGCTTTAATGAGAATGCGATCTTCTTCTGACAACGTCATTATGGGTACTGAGGAACTGTAAATAAAGATATTCATAATATAAGATATTCATTCATGTAGGCTTTTGTAAGATCGTGAAAATTCCTGTCTGTTATTGCACAATAAAATAATATTTTATGACGATATTCGTTTTTTTTACCCATGTTCTTATTTTCCTAAAGTGCAAGAAAACTATAAAAGGTATCTAAATTCCGTTTATTACCTCCGAAAGAGGACGATTGAAAGTCTCTTACATATGAAAATTGTCATGAATAGAAAGGAAGTTACTGAGATATTTCTTTTTTTAATGCATCATTTTGGGGGAACACCCGATATAACGTAAATAAGACTTGAATAGAGATTAAAATCAATACATGTTTGATTCCTCTGTCCATAAATTAGTAGTTGCATTCATAATGTAACATAAAAAGAAGAAATTTTAAAAATAAATGGAAGAAATATGAATGCTATAAAAGAAGCACTGACTTAATAAAATATTATTTCCATCCATTAGATGAGAAGCTGGCAACCAGCGAAGGAACAGAACAATATATATCAACTCATAATAGACTTATTAGGAAAACTTGCTGAAAATTTAAAAGCTAAAATAAAAACAAAATGGATCATAAATACATCTAGACTATAACTTTCCTGATGATAACACTAGACAAGGTATTAAAGAGAACAAGCGATTGATAACAAAGGAGAAATATAAGAAATAGGGAAGAAGCTAAGATGTTTAAAGAACTATAGCGAATGTATAACACAAAAAAACAAATGAAATTCATATTTATAAGAATAAGATGGCAAAGGAAATTATAAAAGCTACACACATGACTAAAAATGTGGAAATATATCAATAATTTTCGAAAGAGGGTGTCGTTGTAGCGGGCCGAAATCTAGACTAACCCCAATCAATCCAACCCGCTTCCTACACTAATCCGGACGTGAGAAATCGAAGAAGAATGAAAAGGATTGTATGTTCATTCTTTTACTAACAAAAAATACAATAATAATTACAAATATAATTACAATTTATGTTTACAAGAAAAATAAATTCAGGTGCGCACTCAAAATAAATAACCTATACTGATTTCAATTTCAAAAGAAAAGTGTGCACACTTGAAAATGAGGCCAAACTACCCAATCCACACAAGATAAAAAAATGATAATGGGCGAAGAGAGCAAATTTTCACAACTATTTCCACACAAAAAAATGAGAAAAAAAACAACCGA
This sequence comes from Ceratothoa steindachneri, assembly GCA_963969495.1. Taxonomy (NCBI): domain Eukaryota; kingdom Metazoa; phylum Arthropoda; class Malacostraca; order Isopoda; family Cymothoidae; genus Ceratothoa; species Ceratothoa steindachneri. The sequence continues at coordinate 45,454,623 of OZ018333.1, forward strand.
ACGAAAAGGGGCACGGGACTATCACTTGTGCGCTGGGGGGGGGAGGTTAGGCTAATATAAAAGGGGGGCAAGCTCGTCAGCCAATGAAGGTGGGCAGTGCGGGTGGCAAGCGAGGTAAGAAAGCGCTCCATCTCAGGGCTGGGCGTAGCACTCGCCTAGAGAACCCCTCCCGCAGTCTATCCAAGCTTCCACTCTGTAGAAGAGATGATATTCCCCATTTACAATCTATTTACTATAGAAGGAAGGGCAACCTATAAGTCGGCACTCGACCCGAGGAAATTCATTAACTATCTTACCTCTAAATTTAGATCCGAGTGCGCATAACCAATTCTAATTTACAGCTTTGACAATTCTTTAAATATTTATTTTTCTATTTATATTTGCTAAAAGATTTTTTTTTCAAAATATAATATTTGAAAAGAGAATACAAACATCAATAAAAATTTCAAAAAACAAAACAAAATTTAAATTCCAGTTATTCACACACACCCGTTCGCACAGAGGGAGGGAGAGGGTATTGGGGAAAAAAAAGGTGGGAGAATGGCCCTTCACACACACACTCACATTCTCTCCACCACATCGTGGTACAACCATTCTATACCATACACTACTCCTATATTATGTGTGTGTGTGTGATGGGGGGGGTGATTAATAACGTACTGCAAGGCGAACCGTTGAAGGACTGTTCACAGGGATTAACGATCGACTAGGAGGTCACACTTGAGGCGTTGAGTTTCAAATCCTTAATAATCAAACAGAATGCATAAATGGTTGGCTAGATTTACTTGAATAGGCCTAGAGTATCGTTCAAGGTTAGTTAAAGATGAAACAGCAAAATATAATTTTATTTACACAGATCAAAATAAGAATAATAATAGGCAAAGGGGAATTATTTAAATTGAAAAAGTCTCTTGATAATTATTATGAGAAGGGATTCTCAAATGGAATTAATTGATTAATGTAACTAGGCTCAGATCAAAAGGGGGAACTTGACAATACTAATAATGGAGGGGGTTTCAGTCTTACGGATCGATGACTTCTAGGAAGATCTTTCTTGCGATGAGGCGAGTGTGGCGCGATCCGATGAGGCAAGTGGGACACGATCCGAATGAGGCAGGTGGGGCATGATCCAAACCAACCATCCGATGAAGATAGCCAAACTGTACAGATGTTGTTCGACGGGGAATGTGGGAATTCTCGTAATTCCACTATAAGAAGAATCTTCTTTTCCTCAAATGTAATCGATGGAGATTTTCTTCGGTTCGATTGCACGAAGGGAAACTGTTGCGCAAATTCAAAGGCTCGCCGATCAGAGAAGCTCCCAATTGACTAGGGTAGAATCACAGCTGAGAAAGTCTTGGTGTCTGACGAACGCTCACGGGACTTACTTAGACTTTAGACGATGAGGATGGCCTTGAGGTGCGGGCTGGATTCTTCGAACTACAGAATAACCCGAGTATTTGTATGCCCGATTCTGAGGGGGAAGGGGGAATTTGGAGAAAGGAGTCACAAGCTCCAGACATCTTAATCTGGAAGCGGAGTCGATTCCTCATTTAACAGTGAGGTGCGAGACAGAGTGGCTCTTTCTCGTCTCGTCACCCGGAAGGGGGGATGAGGCTAGCTACCAGTTCGCAGGATTGGGAAATATTTTCCAATGCGCTCAGGAGTCGAAAATTCGTAAATGTTTGAACAGGAAAGAAATGACGTCGTCCACGGCGGGATACCATCGCACGTGGTCTCCAATAAATTGGGGGGGTTGCAGTCGTTGTTCTTTCACAGAATGTAAACAAAGAGAAGAGGGATTAAAGAAAATCTGAAAATACACTGAACTTACCAACTAGTTAAATAGCATAGACCAAAACTTAATAATACAGATGTAAAATGGAGTTAGGCAAATGAAATTCCGTGTTAAATATATATATATATATATATATATATATATATATATATATATATATATATATATATATATATATATATATATATGTGTGTGTGTGTGTGTGTGTGTGTGTGTGTTTAAACAATAAATAAATAGCAGAGGAAATAGGAGGTTTCTGACACTTGGGGGAAATAGAGGCCTATTTTGGCACATGAATGGCCAAATTGCATATTTGGTGAATGCAGTAATTTTGACAATTGTAGATTTACGAAGCTACCAATTGACTAGGGTAGAATCACGGCTGAGAAAGTCTTGCTTTTTGACGAACGCTGTCTGGCTACAACCACGCACGTTAGTTTTTCGTGGCTTTAATTTTTATTTCTCCTACAATGGATTTCATGAAGAGGTAAAATTTTTGTGCAGTTTTTCTAATCGAAAAAGGTTTCCCTTCCTATTGTTCTTGTTGAAAATACCACAGCTGAATTTGGCAATAATATTTACCATCCTATAATAACTGTTCGGACAGGCCCCCGCTTCCCCCTTCCCCCCACCCCGGTGGCGAAGTGTTACGTAATTTATGAATTGCCTAGGATGTAATCAAGGGAACTACATTGACAGTACCGTGTGCACACTTAGCGCCAGATTCTGTTCACACGTGGAAATTAGCCTTTAGACAGGGATGATCCTTTCCCAGGAAGATTATTCTCCAGTTCAGTTTTATTCCATAAATTTTAAAGTCGAAGCCATTATAGAAAATTTTAAAATTTTGAAAACTATTTCGTAATACTCCCTTTCTTGCTTTCCCTCCAGTCTTCCTTTAAAGATCAGCCGATAAAGTTTGTGTCCGCTCAGTGTTTTTGTGTTTCAACTAAGGTTTTGTATCCCTCGTCTTCCAAATTGATTTTTTTTATGTAACTAAAGTCTAGCCATACTTCCTTTTAATTTTTTTTTACAATCTCTCTTCCCTTACTCTTTTATAAACAATTTGTTATTGTTCCTTATTTACTTGTTTGTTTAAATCTTAAAATCTTCTTAGCTTATCCTTTCTTAATTGGTACATTCCAGTAACGGGAAAATCAGCAAAAAAAAAACCCGAAACGTTGTACCAAGCAAATGAATCTCTCCTTCGAGGTCTTTTTGTTTAGCCTGAAAATTCTGATTACAGAATGATGCTAAACCTAAGGACACAAATTTACAAGTCAGAATTTAATCAGGGGCTGTCGCCCTGATAAGCAGAAGACTCATCCCACATATGCTAAAAAAGGTCTTCCTGCGCCAGACTTTAATTAAATTCTGACTTGTAAATTTGTGTCCTTAAGGTTAAGCATCTTTCTGTATTCATTAGTTTGCCAGCGTCTGAAGATGAAGGACGTCTCCGTCAAAACCTGGCTTCTTTTAAATAAACTATTTCTTTGCTATTATAGCTTACATCATGGAATCCCTCGATCTGTATTAAAAACAATTCTAGAATTAGCTGTTCACGATTCTTTTTTCACATTAAATAAAAAATATATACAAACTAGTTGATGGTGTGGCTATGGGTTCGCCAACATTATCATGTGCAGTTAGAAACCCAATTTATAAATGATTGTCTCATAGAATTTAAACCTCTTTCTTATAAAAGATACATCAATGACTTCTACACATTATTCCATAACTCTTCCTCAATCTGAACTTTTCAAGAACTTCATAAACTCATATCAACCCAACATTTCCTTTACCATGGAACCAGAAACAAATAATATTTTATCATTTTTTGAGGTTAAAATATTAAAAAAATTCACGTTAACATTGTATTTTCTGTCTTCCGAAAGCCAACGTTAACTAACCTTGGTCTAATTTTTATACCTTCTGTATATATTAATTTAAAGTGAATACTTGTAAAATCTTAATCCACTGCGCCTTCAATAGTTGTTCTAACTGGATTCTATTCCATTTGGAAATGAAATCAACAATTTTTTTTAAATTAAATAACTACTCCTTCCCCTATATTTTCATAGGTTCTATTAAGAACTTTTCAAATAATATTTTTAACCCTATAAAAAATTTATGTTCTCCGAAAGAAATTATACATCTCTTTTTCCTTCGGGGGGAGGGGGATACCAGACTAGTGTTTTTAAGAAAGAATTGTTAAATATTTTGAAAAGATTCTATCAACATTTTAATCTACCGCCAATCTTTGTAAACCCTTTAAAATTGGCTCCTTTTTCACTGTAAAAGATCCAACTCAGGACATTTTGCGTTCCGGAGTAGTATACAAATATACTTGTCCCAAATGTTCCTTGGAAACGTATATTGGAATAGATCTATCTGTAAAAGAAAACTGTGGTATTATCCGATCACATTCCTATTCATGCAAAATCCCTATAAATTATAATATTTAAAATATTACCTTCATTAAAATCTAAATCTGACCTTCTTATAATTAAGTCCCTATCAATTAAACACAATCATCCTCAGTTAAATAAAGACTACTTCCACACCATTATATATTGCTTAATTTAAAATAAAGACACTTTCTTATTTAACTAGTTGACAGTAATTAATTACCTCTAAAACAACCAATTAGCTAACACTATTTCCTTTCCACCAACCAATTACATAGAATGAAAAAACAACTAACACTATAATCAAAACTTTCCTAGTTACAAATTGTTAAAGTTCATTTAGTCAGCTCACAGCTCTCTCCAAACCAGGTAATAGTTAATACTGTATTTATTGTATTTAACTCTTCTTCCACTTCTATTCCCATTAATTTCATTTGAATTTATTTTGTATTTTGAATTTTTACTCAACTACAGAAAGATTTCCTTCATATTGAAGTTTTGTTTTTTATTGTTTTCATTTTTTATATGTTAACATTTTTATACATTTTTACCTTTAACCCTGAGCTCTGGTAGTTGTTCTCTTTATTGTAAAACAATTATTTATTATATATTTTTATTGTTCTAGCCCAGAAGATGGATCCAAATACGAAAATAATAATGCACACAAGGATTAGAAATAAATTATTTAGTTAATTGAAATTATGACAAATCGTTTGAAAACTATTGAAAATTTAGATATGGATCAATTATGGGTACTTTAAATATGCATAAATATAACACTAGTTGATACAATTATTGGTTGACACAGGTATTAGTCACTTAATAAAGCAGCAATAGTAATAAATTATTTAATAAATTGAAAATGTGAAAAAATCATTTGAAAACTGTTGACACTAAATATAGATGCTATAAATATGGATAAATATAAAAAAAACTAATTGGGGCAATTAATTGGTACACAAAAATATTAGTCACCTTTAGTGGACGGCAAAAGCGGAGAGACTAAGGAAAGATTATAGAGGGAACCGATTAAAGATTGGTAGGTTGTGAACAATGTGGAGGGAAGTGGAGTCCTTTGCATGTCCTATAATTTGAAAGTTTTTGTGGGAAATTTCAGGATGTCCGCTATTGTCTCCTCCCTGATATTGGCCCACTCAACCTACCCTTACGCCGAAACCTTAATAAGCGTTTGAAAAGTTTTTACACGCATACCAACTTCAAAATAGTTTTCCTTAACAACTTTCATATTGGAATATTTTTCAGAACTAAAGACAGACTCCCACCTGAAATGAGCTGTTCAGTTGTCTATATATTAATTTGCCCCAGGTGCCACCAGGGGATCTACATTGGCAGCACTGTTCACCCACTTAGGGCTAGGGTCTGTTCTCATCTTGGTATTAGCTCTCGCACTGGCTCCACCTTGACCAATAAAGAAACTTCTCCCATTCGAGATCATTCAATTAAATGTAAGACAGAAATTTCCCACAAAAACTTTCAAATTATAGGACATGCAAAGGACTCCACTTCCCTGCGCATTCTCGAATCATTATTTATAGAACAACTAAATCCCAGTTTAAATTCTGATTCAACTGCTTTTCCCCTTCTCATTTCATAAACCACTCAAAATATTTTCACAACCTACCAATCTTTAATCGGTTCCCTCTATAATCTTTCCTCAGTCTCTCCGCTTTTGCCGTCCACTAAAGGTGACTAATATTTTTGTGTACCAATTAATTGCCCCAATTAGTATATTTTTTATATTTATCCATATTTATAGCATCTACATTTAGTGTCAAGTTTTCAAATGATTTTTTCACATTTTCAATTTATTAAATAATTTATTACTATTGCTGCTTTATTAAGTGACTAATACCTGTGTCAACCAATAATTGCATCAACTCGTGTTATATTTATCCATATTTAAAATACCCATAATTGATCCATATCTAAATTTTCAATAGTTTTCAAACGATTTGTCATAATTTCAATTAACTAAATAATTTATTTCTAATCCTTGTGTGCATTATTATTTTCGTATTTTTAAACGTCTTTTTAATCTATCTTATAGACCAGAAGATGGGTAAGGTACCCGAAACGTTGTATTTAATTAAATGAGAAATTTTACATGTCTCATTTTTGGATTTATCCTCAACCTGAAAATAAGCCTTCTTAGAAGCATACCTACAGAATATATATATATATATATATATATATATATATATATATATATATATATATATATATATATATATATATATATATATATACAACTGCTTATTCAGGATATATCATAAGAGAATTGGGTTTAGAGGTTTCTGAAAGAACCGTAAGGCACAGACTCCAAAAAGACCTTAAATTCAAAACGAAAAAACCTGTTTCAAAGCCTCTGATAAACAAAGCCAAAGCACAGAAACGTCGTGATTTCTGCAAGAGACACAAAAACTGGACCAAAGAAATGTGGTCTTGTGTAATGTTTAGTGATGAATCCACAATGAGGCAGTTCAACGATGTGACAAATCTTGTTAGAGTGCCAAAAGGAGCAAGCTCATATGATCCAAAGTACACTCAGTGAATCATTCACCATCAATTATGGCTTGTGGATGTTTTTTCGTCAAAGGGCCTGGTGGATTGCACTTTCTTCAAAAAGGGAAAACGATTAATACTGATATGTATTTATCGATTCTTAAGGAAAAACTCGACGTCTTTATGGAAATTCATAAATGCTCCATCTTTCAACAAGATGGAGCAACATGTCACGCATCGAAAAAATCTGTAGGATGGATTAAAAATCATTTTCAACTACTAGAATGGTCTGGAAACTCTCCAGACCTGAATTCAATCGAAAACTTGTGGCAAATTGTAAAACTTGCTCAGAAGAAAGTGTCATCTTTAATGAAATTGCAAGAAATTATCATAAAGTTTGGATCCATGAAATTTCGTCTGAAATGTGCAAGAATTTAGTATACAGGAGCCGAAAGGAATTGCCGAAGTTATAAAAAACAAAGGATACCCAATTAAATAATGAATGATTGTTATTTTTGCTCAAATAAAGTGAAATGATAATTTATTTTTATTTTTTCTTCCCTGGTCTTATTTTTTTGGAAGACACTATATATATATATACATATATATTATATATATATATATATATATATATATATATATATATATATATATATATATATATATATATATAAAGCACCATATGGAATCATTCATATAATGTAATTGGCCATTTGTAGTAAATGAATTTAGTATGTATTATATATTTACCGGGTTTTGCAAATGTTCTGTTACACTCGGGTGTTTTTATCTTTCAGAGGTTTAGGTGAAAAGAATCGAGACTTCGCATATGAAACAGATGAATATATCGTCATATTCTGGCAGATGGCTAGGATCAAAACCATAACCAAATACAACACAATGAATAGTCTTCATGAAACTACATGAGAATCATCATGCTCTGGTCTCTTGCCCGCGGGCCACAACAAGTCCGACATCAACAAGTAACTCAACGACCGTCCACAAGGTCGCGGATAGGCTCAAGAACGGTGCAGACCTCAAAGATATACATATGTACTTCTTTCAGGCAGATCTCAAGTTGTAAACCGTTTATCTGTGAGAAAGGCCTTCGAAAATGCCCCGATGACACAAAAATGACTGCGCTCGCAAAGAAATAGATATCGGTGACCACGGTGCCCAGCGCCGTCAAAGAGGACAACGTCAAGAGCGTTGGCGGCGCTGTCGACGCCTTCTCAGCGGCTTGAAGAGTCATGGAAATCGATCCCAATTTTCTGATGAAAAAACCTTAACGGTCGATCCTGTCATCAACGAGCAGAACGACCGCCTGGTAAGTTTTGGCCATGAAGTGTCTACCACCAATACCCAGCCTTCGTGATGATGTTCGGCGTCGAGGCTTCGAATGGCGAGAACATGTTGCCAATGTGGTTCGTAGTCTGCAACAGGCTCACTGTGATCGATTGCAAATACATCTTGGCCACGAACGTCCAGCCCTGGTTGAGAAAGATCACGAAGAAGGCAGACTACGTCTTTCAGCGGAACGGTGCCTAGCCCACATGGCCAAGACGTTGCAAGTTTGGTTGCGGACGATCATAAACTTCTGATCAAAAGACATGGCCACCGCATTCACCCGACCTCAATCACCTCAACTACAGCGTATGGACGTATGTCTAGAGCAAGGCCTCCAAGGTCCGTCACAACAACGTCGACGAGTTGAAGTCCTTCGTCAACCGCGTGAGGACCAGCATGAGGAAGGACTTCATCCGCAGCTGTTAGCAGCCTTCAGGTCTCGAATAGAGCGCGGCCCCATTGATTAATATTACAATTAAATTACATTTATATACTTTAAAACAATAAAAAAAGTGTCAAACTGCATCGAAACTATAATTGTGTTCTGTGTTGAGAGCGTCATGACGAGTGTAACAGGACCTTTACAACACCTGGTATTTTAAAATATTTTAATACTTATCCCCCATTTTGCTTTAATTACAGTCATTATTCTTTGTCTAATAGATTTTTACCAAATTTTCACAAATCAAATTTTGACCCAATCTTACCCCGTTTATCTTGTAATTTTTCATGTTTTTCTGTTTTATTTGTACTTGTAGTAGTTCTTATTGCTTTCCCAAGCACTCTCCATAAATGTTCTATTGGATTTAAGTCTGGGTTCTGTAGTAGCTACTCCACATTGGTGAGATCCCCATTTTTACAAACCAATTCTTGCTCTGGTTGATGGTATGCCGTCACCTGTTCAAAAATCAGCATTTTCTTATTGTCCCAGGTTCCTGTACATTTCTCCAGGATTTTTGATCTGGAAAAGCCGAAAAGCCGAAAATCATAATAATTTGTGAGAGAATATATATATATATATATATATATATATATATATATATATATATATATATATGCGAGTTCTATTGAAGTCCACAGCTGTGGCAGTGTTATTAATTCTAACTTGTATTTTCTTAATATTTCTTACAAGTTTCTTAACGGTGTCTTCGAGGCGAGAAAAAACATCCGCGAGTGACATGCTTTATTCCTAGACTTCTTTCGACCATGTTAGGTCATCTTCAGGGAATGAACAGAAATGGAATTATTCAAAAATTGCTACATTATATATAGTATTTCTATGCGAACATAAGTATTACAAAAATAGGGCCAATCATGGTGCGGGAAATTGGCCAATCATGGCCAATTTCCCGCGCCATGATTGCACCAATCTACATTTTTTGATGAGATGCATAATCAGTCTTTGATCATAAATCATAGCGACCGATTGCCATTGGAAAAACTGCCTGCTGCGTGATTGGGAAATTCTTGACCTGCCAAGAGAAAGTCTTTCAGATCGTTGAATTTCAGTTTCATTTTGAAAGAGAGAAAGTGTTCAAAATGACAGGGAAAAAAGGTCCAGCTGCACTTAAATATACATGTGCGATATGACAGAAGGATGAGTGGTGCGTGGACTTCCCAGAAGGATGTTTTTCGAAATGCCACCCGGGAAGTATATGCACCGACTGCATCCTTAAAGGAGAGGTCCGAGAGGCAGCGGCATACTGCAATGAACTCAAGGATCTCTTCACAACTTCTGAAGAAAAATCTAGGGCACTGGAAAGTAGAATACATACCCTAGAAACGCAGCACGCGCTTCAGATTCGGCGTCTCGAGGAAAAAAACCTAGAGCTAGCCTCTAAACTAGAGGCCCAGTCAGCTCAAGCTCGAGACGAAAGTCCCACTGACTTGGGTGATTCCGCCGATGTGACTCCAGCTCAATGAGCTGAAACTGCATTGGCAGTCCCACTTCAGCCATGCAGAGAAGCAAATGAGAAAAAGAAAAAGAAGAAAAACGACCTTAATGCAGCTCACCCCAGTGTAGAGGATTCGAGCGTTACTGGTGCGCAAGGGAAAGTGGAAGGAGAAGAAGAGAAAAGAGAAACGTAAGAAGAGAAAACAAATGAAGACAAGAAAAATAAGAAGAAAAAGAAAAATGTAGAGATACAAGAGGAAAGCGGCAAGTCGCTTCCGAAAGAAAAGACTAAGTCGTCTGCAGACAAATGTGCATGAGTCACCCTTATTGGTGATTCTCAAGCACGGGGCCTGCAGCCCCTGCTAGCGGACTGCCTTCGCACTAGTGTAAAGGTAAGCTGCCTGCCAGGATGTGGTAACCACCACATCAGAGTAGAGGCTAAGAAATCACAGATTTGTGAGAGCTCAGTCGTTGCTCTGATGGTCAGTGGAAACGACCTCTACCTGAGAGGAGGTAGGTTAGGCCCTACAGATAAAATCCTCCACACGGTTATGGGTGCCGTGGACGACTGTGGGCTGAAAACCCGCAAGCGTGTGGTAGTCGCGCTGCTCCCGAGGAGAGGTCCAACACCGTCTGCTCACTCAATGAATGTCTCTTTAAACCGGCGCCTGGCAGATTTTTGTACGGCAGAGGGGGTCTTTTTTGTGGACCCGTACCGCACCTTTTATGGTAGAAATGATCTTTACGAAAGGGATGGGGTACATCTTTCCTTTAAAGGAAAGGCCTTTCTGTCGAAAATCATCCAGGATGTCGTAGAGAGGACCCAAAGGAGTATCCGGCCCAGAGTGAGGGCGGATGTACGCCAGTACGCCCGTGTCACTCCAGGAACGACCTTTTCAGAGGTCGCAAAGAGGGATGCCTTGCCAACAAATAAGCCGGGAAACGGAAGAGCGTAGGGGGTCCTACAGTCGGGGACTCCCTGAAAGTTCTTCTGTTCAATGCGAGGTCAATCAGGAACAAGTTTCCTGAGCTCCGTGGCCTCTTAGCGACGGAAGAACCCGAAATGATAGCCATAACAGAATCGTGGATAAAAACTTCAAATCCAGACTTTGAAGGCGAATTCACGGTTCCTGGCTACCAACTATTCCACAAAGATAGGCCAGACAGAGAGGGTGGCGGTATAATGTTGTATGTCAAGGATACAATCAAATCTACGAACTCCAACATTATATCCGATCACGAGCTCTTAGGCGTTGACCTAGAGATAGGTCCTGTCAGATACAGGACCCTGGTGCTTTACAGACCCCCTTCCCAACCCGTTGAGAAGCACATGGAACTGTACCAGCTTCTGGGTGAGCTTGTTCAAGGCAGAGTGTGCATCGTTATGGGCGACTTCAACAGACAAGTTGACTGGGGAACCAGAGCAGCCTGTGGCGAGAGCGCGCTACTCCTGGAGTTCGCTAACAACGAGTTCCTTACTCAATGGGTCAGAGAACCGACGAGAGGAGACAATATCCTCGACTTGGTCTTCACCTCTGAGGATGATATCGTTGAGGATGTCTCTGTAGGTGAAAAGCTCGGTGGCAGTGATCACCAGCTAGTTAGATTTAGCGTCAAGGTCCCGAAGGTAAGGTCTGTTGCCAGTCAATCAAGGAAACTTGACTTGAGAAGAGCAGACTTTGCAAGCCTTCGTGCTGGGTTGACTGATGTAAGGCTAGCGGTATGCCAAGAGGCTGAGGATTCGTGGAACAATTTCAAAAATAAGTTCATGAATCTTAAATCAAGTTGCATCCCTCTGAAATGCCACCGTCGGTCTTTTGTTTAACCAAAGTGGTTTAATCGAGAAATCGGCTAACTGCTTAGGGAGAAGAGAAATGCGTACCGGTGATCGAAGATCTCGGGTGCCTTTGACGAGTACCGGAGGCTAGCCAGGAGAGTGAAGTCCAGCATAAGGGCGGCTAAGCGTACTGAGGAACTCCAAGTGGCGAGACACTGCAAAGAGAATTCCAAGGAGTTCTTCGGCTATGTAAATAGCCGTAAACCAATCCATCGTAGGATTGGGCCCTTAGTGGACGAGGAGGGTGCATTAACTCCCTCAGATGCAAAAAATGCTAACCTGCTCAATGACTACTTCTATTCAGTGTTTACTAAAGAGTGGGTCCCATCCCCCAGCCCACGGATTCCTACTCATGAGAAAAGCTGGCGGCAATGGACTTCACCGAAGGGGAAATAAAGAAAAAGATCGCTGACCTAAAGACGAATAAGTCCCCTGGACCGGACAGGTTTCTATCCAAGGTGTTGAAGGAAGTGTGCGATGAAGTATCTCGACATCTGTGCGCTATCTTTAACATGTCAATCCGGACCGGATGCGTTCCTAAAGACTGGCGTGAGGCGGAGGTGACTCCAATCTTCAAGAAAGGAGACCCCAGCCATCCGTCAAACTACCGACCTATCAGTCTGACTTCGATAGTCGGTAAACTCATGGAAAGCATGATGGTAGACAAAATGACGTCGTATTTAGAGTCAAACCTGCCACTGATGAGTTCCCAGCATGGCTTTCGAAGGCAACGGTCATGCCTGACGAACCTTGTGGAATTCTTCCACTTCGGGTTCAGTGAGCACGATCGGGACAAGGCGGTAGATGTGGTGTACTTAGACTTTCAGAAAGCCTTTGATAAGGTAGCACACCGCCGTCTTCTCCGGAAAGTGCGAGCGCTGGGCATAGACGGAAAAGTAGCCGGCTGGATCGAAAACTGGCTAAGTGGCAGACGGCAACGGGTGGTGCTGAATGGACAGGCTTCTGAGTGGTGCCCGTTACTAGTAGGGTGCCTTAAGGTTCTGTCCTGGGACCACTACTATTCATCATCTACGTCAATGACATGGACGGTGACATGGTTGCCAAGATTTCCAAATTTTCCGACGATACCAAGCTTGGTATGAACGTTGCAAAGGATAAAAATACTGCCCACCTGCAGGAAGATCTCGGGAAGATTGGTGAGTGGTCGGACACGTGGCAAATGCCCTTTAACGAGAGGAAATGCAAAGTAATGCATATCGGCCACAGAAACTCACAATCTCAGTATATCCTTAAGGGCACTGCTCTTGAATCGAGTTACACTGAGAAGGACTTGGGTGTAACTACCACTAGCGCCCTCAAGTTCTCGAAACAGTGCATCGAGGCAGAGAAGAAAGCCCAAAGGATGTTAGGCTACATAAAGCGCCAGTTTGGATACCGTAACAAGGAGATTGTACTTTGGCTGTACAACTCCCTCGTTCGGCCACACCTGGAGTATGCCGTACAATTTTGGAGTCCTCCGTTTCGAAAGGATATCGCAAGGTTGGAACGCGTGCAAGCCAGGGCAACCAAACTGATTCCCTCTATCAGACATAAAAGTTATGAAGATAGATTAAGGGAATTAGATATGTTCTCGCTGGAAACCCGTAGACTGCGTGGTCAGCTCATCGAAGTTTTCAAAATACTTCGAGGGTTCGACAATGTTGACTACCAGGATATTTTCACACTGAATGAGAACAGAACGCGCAATCACGGCTTCAAACTTGAACTGAAGCGATACCACCGTGATATATGTGGGAAATTCTTCACTTACAGTATCTGCGGTAGTTGGAACGCACTTCCGACGGAAGTTGTTAACAGTGAATCTGTTGACCAGTTCAAGTTAAGACTAGATAAAGTCTTGCGAATTTGCCGTTAAGATCCTCGCGAGTGATCTTCGAGGTTGCCAACGGAGACCTTCGAAGATTGCGCCAAAAGTGCCCTCCTTGTATGGACCGTAAATTCTTCTAGGGTACTTATTTTCCTTGTAGCTCCTTGTAGCTCCATCCTATGAGATCTCCGTACTTCAGATTTATTTTGTCTTCCTTGTTGAATTCGTACTCTCGTCTGTTCCAGTTTGTGAGATCTTTCCTCTTCAGTTTCATTTTGTCTTTCATTCTGATTTCTAACCTTCATCTGTTCTAACCTGTCTTTTTCTTACAATTATTATCGTTGTTTCTCTCTGCTCTTAACTTTGATTTTGTATTATCTGTTTAATTCTGGTTTTGTTAATCTTGAGCCTCAATTTCTTTTGTTCCTCTTTTTTCGCTGATCTCTGCCTCTTTAGCAGACTGGCCTTGATCTTAGCGGACTGGCCGTGAGCTTAGCGGACTGGCCTTGAGCTTAGCGGACTGGCCTTGAGCGGATCTTAGGGTTTTTTTCTGGTCTTTGTTTCTGTAGTTCTTTCGCAATGGCAGCAAGGGATTTTCTTCCAAGACAGGACTTTTTATTGGCAGGCATATTAGTTTACCCCTTAACGATTCTTGTGTCTTAACTGTAGTAAGAATATGGCTTGTAATTGATATGTCACTAATAAAGTACTTCCAGTAATTTATAACAGATGTGTCACCAACAAAGTATTAAATATAAGTAATTGTCATGTTTTTATATATTATGCTGAAAGTATTGCAGAATATTGTGCAATTTAAAGGTCAGGTCAGATGCAAATTTCAACCTATTAACTCGACTCTTACAGAATCTATTTTATGCCAATTGGGTCACCTTATACTCCTACCTTAAATACCGTTTGATTCTCTTTAAATTTGATTAATAAAATTTCTCAAAATATGTCAATAGGAAAAATATATACTACATGAAAAAAAACTCATTTTTTGACCTCTAGGAGTGCACCATACCCTCTTCCCACATATATTAATAGCCTAAAAAAAGTTCTTTCCCGGTTTGTCCATAATAACATTTTTGCAGTTGTTGCAGACAGACTATCGAATAAACAATGCCAGGTCACATCCTTGTCAAAAATTCATCTCCCCGACCTGGCATTGTTTATTCGATAGTCTGTCTGCAACAACTGCCAAAATGTTATTATGGACAAACCGGGAAAGAATTAGATGTCCGAGTTAAGCAACATCAAGCCAATGTACGTAATCACAGTGAACAATCTGCTCTTTTTCTACATATGTACAATCTTAACCATAGCATTAACTGAAATAGTGCCCAACCAGTCATAAAATGCAGTAATTATATTTCGATAAATATATTAGAATCTATCTCCATTAACGCGTTTGCAAATTTCAACCTTAGCCATGGTTTGTTCACGCTAGACCCCATTATCACTACATACATAAAATCTCAAATAAAGTTGTTTTAGGATTTTGTACCCCTTAATTAAGGTTCAGAGGTGGGTAGAGTATAATCTAATTACCCCTTCCACTATTTAAGGCAATGTATGTCCAGCCTCCTTTTCATTCTTTGAAAAGGTCTGTAAGAATAAAGACGAAAGCGCTCAGAATCGTTTATCACTTTTCCTTTTTGGGTGTATCTGCATATATATGTGGGGTGGGGGGTAAGAAAGGGTGGAGGAAATAAAATCTGGAAACACTCTGGAGTTCTTTATTGACGTTTCGCCTTTCAGATTCTTCAGAATAGAACTACAGAAGAAAGGAAAGTTGAGGTGACGCTGGAGGGTGTACCCAAACTAACGGTATGTTTGTCCTGGTTGAATGCTGGCATGTCTGATTTTGGATCGGTAAAAGTCTGGGGTCATGTTATATGCAGCCAGTAACTCCGATTTCACGGTCGAATAATCAATTGTTGCCTCCGAGGAAAGTGATATGAATACATCTCGGAATTGGGAATTAAGCAAGGGCAACAATTGAGCCATTCCATCTGTCTTGATGTCCCAATGGTTGATTTCGAAAATTTTCTCGAAGTGGATTGTGGAGGCTCCAAAATCCTCGCCTTCCTTGAAAACCGAAAGCTTAACAGATGCGGTAGGGGGAGCTTTGGACCTCGAGCTGATGACAGCGTCTCGTTTCTGGTCCTACTCATTTCAAGTTCATGAAGGCAGATTCTTTCGTTTTCTTCCCGTTGTTCCCTTTCTCTTCTTTCTTCTCGTTCTTCTCTTTCTCTTTTTTCTTCTCGTTCCTTCTCTTCTATTTCTCTTTGTCTTCTCTCTTCTCTTTCTGTCCTGTCTCGCTGCTCCCTTGAGACTGTCTTGGCGTGCAGGTGCATCTTTTTTTCAGGCACCACAGGTAGACGTTGGATTTTAAGGGGGAGGTGACCTTCTCTCTCTGACAGTTACTTAGTTGGTAAAAGGTCTTTTTAGTCACTTGCACGTGACTATAAGTTGCTATGTTGGTCCGTAGGTCCAACATAGTAGGTGTATTGAGTTTCATGGCAATAACATCGTAACTATTCGGCCGATTCTAACGAAATTTAAAATTCTTTATTTTGTTAAGTTGGCTATGTGCGCATAATAAATACAGCACATTTCATGGATTTTTCATTTTCAAGTTGTAAAAATGTAGGATTGGATGCCACGCCACTTTTCGCGATCGTTGCCTAAACAACCTTCTCAATAGGGGCGTTAGCTTTCTTTTCCTCCTCTTTTTTTCCTTGTTCTTTTGTCTGAAGAATCATTTCCTCTTTAACCGGACAGTTTATCGGCATGGTCCTGTGTGGGCCACCACATTTCAGACACGTCTGGTAGTCACTCCTACAGTCAAGGCAGAAGTAGACTGGTAGAGCGCACACGGAACACACCAGGGTGTTCCCAGTGAGGCATATGGTGGTCGTGTATTCGTTGTAGTTGTAGCACTTAAAGCTCATTTGCAGATTAACGAACTCTTCACGCTCGATTTGCTCGAAGCAGAAAAGGAGGACTCTTTTCTTTTGTCGCTATTTCTGTCTTCGTGAAAACCACTTTGAAAACGTTGGTATAGCCTTTAAATTTAATGACTTCCGCTGCATTCGCCAACAAGTGATTTCGAAGATTCTCCTCCGTGATTTCTTCGGTCGTTTGGCCTCAAACCAAGAGGTGGAGGCTTCGGCAGATCACGCTCCTGTGGAAGCGTATTTTAGGTGGTTTCTATGGCCGTAGGTTAATGAATTTCAGTGTTTCTGCGGCACGCAGGGAGGTGAAGGCTTCAGTCTCCTCCTTCCTCGCACATTGGGTATGTCGATCACTCGCACAAGCGCAATATTTAGTTTACCGTATATTTTTTCAAACATCTTACCCCTTTCCGATTTTTTCCTGTCGGGTAAGGCTCTTAGGGCAATACTCCGGGTCTACTTCATCTCTCCTTCATTTTACCTTACGGTGGAATTGGGGAGGGAGGTTGGGAAACCCGAGGTGCATGTGTGAATGTATGTGCTTGAAACCCGTCTTTAGAGGAAAGAAGAGGGGATGTGTGTGAAATAGAGAGAGAAAAAAGTTTCCAAAAACTCTTGTCACCACTTTACCTTACGTAGAGCCGCGAAAAGAAGCCAAATTGGTACAGATTTTACAGGGACCAGTCTTCGGTTGAGGATTTTCTCGAAGAACTTCCCGCCAAATTCCAAGAGTGAAATTGGCCGGCAGTTATCTCTCTTCATTGGATCCTTCCCGTGCTTAGCTAAAAAAATTATTTTAGCTGTCTTGTATTTCGACAGGCATTAAAAATCCTTTTCGCTCCTTTTCAAAGTTTAACTTTATTAGCTCCGATTGACCTAGACTAGGGGTTTCTGTCGGAATAACCGCACCGAGTAGTTCCTGCTCGGTTATCTCGGCGCCTCTGTGGGGCTGTCTATTTACCTGTAGTGCGGGTGTATCCTATGTGTTTAGCTGGTCCTATGTGCTTAGCTCGTCTAAAATTTTGCTTTTAAACTATATCATAGTTTTCGTTCCCCTTTTCAGTTATACTGAATATTTTCTTCCTAATAACTTCTAAATATTTGCTTCTTCTGTTTTGATGTTTCCATCAGAGTTTCTTTTTTCTCTTTTCTTCGATCTTTCAGTCGATCCTTTGAAAGGCCTGATATTTTGCCAAAAATATTTGGGAAATGCATCATCATCGAGGCTTTTGATCGCATCGTCCCAAGGACTCCACTGTTGTTCGAAGATCAACTGGTTGAGCTCTTCTTTGATCTCTTTATTTCGTTGTATTGAGTCAATTGTTAGGTTTCTCATGTATCTCGTATAGTAATTTCAGTTCACGGTATAACTTCTTTATGTATTCGGTCCATCTATATATTGAGATGGACCTATGGTTGGATTTCGGGATAGAAGGTCTATTTGCGTGGATTAATTGGTTATTGAGGTCGTTGAGTGCCTCTTCAATCTCCTTAAGAATTGCCTCATCCAATGTTGGGAGATAATAGTTCTCGAGAGGTGTGCGTACCTTACCCACCTTGCCTTTCTGGTGAGTAGGATCCCTATATGATCACTAGATCTTATTTGGACTGGTTCCATGTAGTAGTTAAACGGCAGCTGACGATTGGCCAGACATATGTCTGGTTTCGTGGCACCCCCTACTCTAACATATTTAGGTGGGGCGGTTGGGACCGATTCTCTGGACGATGTTTATGTCCAGAAAAGTATCGAACCTGCTACCGATTCTATTGAAGGTTCTATAGCCGGACTTCTGACACCTGGCATTCAGTTTTCCCATTAGGATTGTTTGGGTCATTCTGTCAAATAGGCCAGTAAGAGACCTTAAATGTAAAAAAGTTTCTCCTTGATGGCTGGTATCCGGGAACTAGAACTATCTTTCCTATGTGAAGTTACACCTCTAGAACGAGATAAGATTCTTCTAGATTCCTGACTTGCTTGTATTTTATTCCTTTTTTTATCGCAATAGCGGCACTGTAGAATCGCTCTTACGAATAATTCGTGATCAACGCGTAATCATTGCAAATTTTCATTTGATCACTACGCGTGTCGATTCCGCGTTCCGAAATCGTGCGCTTCGTTGCATGACGTTGTTTTATTTACCGGTACTCACTCTCCTTTTTCTTTTTCTTCATTGCCTGTGGGACATCTCTAGAGTGTTGAGGCCCTTCACTCTTGGAGGGGGACTAAGAGTCTTTCATTGCTCTTCGTTGCCCTTGTACAAGTGCACGGCACTCGTCATTTTCTGAATAGGTATTGTCTTCTTTTT
Source organism: Ceratothoa steindachneri (assembly GCA_963969495.1). Taxonomy (NCBI): domain Eukaryota; kingdom Metazoa; phylum Arthropoda; class Malacostraca; order Isopoda; family Cymothoidae; genus Ceratothoa; species Ceratothoa steindachneri. Next base: position 45,473,524 of record OZ018333.1, read on the forward strand.
TCCATATTTTCTTCTTCCTCCCCAAATTCTTCCGAAGAAGTCGCTTTCACTGTCGCTTGGATTACTGAATCCTTGAATGCCTTGGAACACTCAGGATTTTCCGGCATAATTACTGTTGAAAGGATGTTTGCTTTCAACATTGCATTCAAAACCTCGTTATAACATCCCTTTTTACTGCATTTGCTATATTAGCATGTGTATTAAAAATGTGTATACGTTCATTTAGTTCGCTGGTTATTTTTCTTTCTGACGGAGGTGCCCTCGCCACTTTTCTTTACGGCGCTTGCGAAGGAAGTTTGCTTCTCCTTCTTGACTTTCTCCTTTTTCCTTTTAATTATTTCCTTCCTTTGAGGGCACTTCAGGGCCATGGTCCTATGATCGCCCTTGCAATTCAGACCACACTTCTGCGTGCTTTTGTACTTATCAAATCTGTGTAACTGGGTGGAGCATTCGCTGCGCCACAGCTTCTCTTTCTAGAGATAATTTGAGGACGTATGTTACTTCAGTTTTTAACCAGGCGCGAATCCACAGGGGAAGAAGAGAAGAGGGGGCTGAAGCCCCTAAAATTTCAGATCCGTTTATGTTTATATTTTTTAGTCGCGGGCGACTCTACTTCTCATTATGTCTGTCGGTCCCGGTTTTGCTTTTTTTTGTTTTTGTAATAATATTGCAACTATTCGGTCGATTTTAACAAAATTTGAAACCCTTATGTTGTTTTACATCGTCTTTCGAATGATATAATTGCCAAAGTCCTCTCAAGGTTAGCTGGGAATTATTTGGAAATAACTTCATAACTATTCAGCCGATTCTAACGAAATTTGAAATCCTTATGTTGTTATACATTCTCTTTCGAATGATATAATTGTCAATGTCCTCCCTCCTCCTAAAGTTAGTCCGGTAATTATTGAAAGTTTTAAAGGTCTTAATGTCATAAAGTAGAATAAGTGAGAGCACGCACATTTGCTCAGCAGACCTTGTTTTAAGCCATACTTACATTCAGCTATTCAGTAAGAGTTGTGTAATAATATATATTTTTAAAAACAGTTTTTTAAACCATTGCGATCTAATGTATCTTATATGATACATGTCTAAATTACAATTATATCTCAAAAATAATTATTAAATGCTTCCGAGATCAGAGTAGCAGTTTCCAACTAATTTTAGATCGCTGATAATAAATATCATGATTAAAATTGTTTGTTAACTCTACTGTTAAATATATATCCACGGGTCACAACAGGTTCCAAAGGCTTGCGGCAGTGTGTTTCTTACCACACTCACAGTCTAACTGCCCTTCAGTATTATTCTAGCAGTCATAGAAGGTGGTTTTGTTGTGCAAGTTTATATTTTGAGATGAAAGGTAGGTGATTTTCCTAGTCAAACACTTTTTAAACTTATAATAAATATTCATTGAGCAAGCTATTGATATGCATGTGAGGCATTTTATATTAATTTTATTTTCCTACTGAACGATATAAATACTTCTGCTAAGCTTTCATTCTCTGTATTATAATGATAAATTTATGAATAAATTTTCTGATTATTTTCTGATTGTTTGTTGTTTTCTTCTTTCAGATGCCTCGTACTTGTGTGAATAAGGCAGACAACTTCTACTACATTTGTGGTGGGGTGACCTTTGCATCACAGAAACGCCGTATGACTGCTATGGTAAGAAAGTCATATCACCTATATTTTGGATGCAAGATTGGCGAACAGGATAAGAACTGGGCTTCTCACATATGCTGCAACACTTGTGCTACTAACCTTCGCCAATAGTTGAACAGTAAGAGGAAAAGAATGCCTTTTCCTCGGCCAGTGATGTGGCGGGAGACAACAGACCATACCAACAGTTGTTATTTCTGCATGGTACCTCCTGTACAAAAGGACTTGTCAAAAAAGAAAAAGGAGTCCATTGAATATCTAAACATTCCATCAGCTATTTGCTCAGTTCCACATAAGGAAGGTCTACCTGTTCCTACTGCACCAACTTCGGTATTCTGCAAGTCAGATAAGGAAAGTGGTGTGGAGTAAGCAGAGAAGGATAAAAGTGTTGGATTACAGAGTGGCCAAATTTGATGAAGCTCACTACTCTAGGCCACATCTCATAACACAAGGTGAACTTCATGACCTTGTCATAAATCTGCAACTACCCAAGAACAAGGCAGAGCTGCTAGGCTCTCGTCTTCAACATTGGAATCTCTTAGCAGCTGATGTGAACATTTCGAAATTTCGTGAACGTCAGCAGCAGTTCAACAATTTCTTCGCAATGAAGGATGATTTAGTGGCCTGCAACAATATAAATTGTCTGATGGAAGCACTTGGCATCAAATATGAACCCAGATACTAGAGGCTGTTCATTGATTCATCAAAAACGAGTCTGAAAGGTGTCTTGCCGTACAACGGCAATAGTGAGCCATCAGTTCCTGTGGGCTATGTACCACATATGAAAGAAACTTATGCGAATATAAAGCATATGCTGTAATGCATAAAATATGATGAACATCAATGGCAGCTCTGTGGTGACTTAAAGGTTGTTGCTCTTGTGATGGGCTTGTAGGGCGGATTCAATAAGTACTTCAGCTTTTTGTGTGAATGGGACAGCCGTGCAAGAGGTTCCTACTATATCAGGAGAGACTGGCCACCTCATCAATTATTGGAGCCTAGGATGAAAGATGTTCAACATCTACCTCTCACTAAACCTAACAAAATTTTGCAAACATCACTACCACAAAACTGGAGCTCATGAAAAGCTTTGTAAAAGCTATGGACAAATCTTTTCAGGGATTCAAGTATCTAACATCCAAATTTCCCTTACTGAACGAGGCTAATATAAAAGAGGGCATTTTCATTGGTCCTCGGATTTGAGAGCTTGTTAAAGATGGTGACTTTGAATCAGCTCCTCATGGGGAGAAAAAAAGCTTCTTCGGAAGCATTCAAGTTAGTAACGAAGGAATTTTCGGAAACAGAAGGGAAGGAAACTATGAAGCATTGGTGGAAAACCTCATCGAGGCTTACAAGAACATGGAATATAACATGTCACTTAAAATCTACTTTTTGGGCTCCCTTTAGACTTTTTCCAGCGAACTGGGAGCAGTTAGTGACAAACATGGTGAGAGGTTTCACCCAAATATTTCAACCATGGAAAAGCGGTATCAAGGTAAATGGAGAACAAAAATGCTTGCAGAATATTGCTTGACATTGGCAAGAGATGATTCTTTATCCCACTATAAGCGTCAAGCAAAAAGGCAGAGAGTGGATATGGATTAGAGTTTAAAACATAATGACAAATACTGTACGTTATAATAAAATAATCAAATATTACATGCCACATGTCTTTAAACCTATAGCCAATAAGCATTTTTCAAGGTGATATTTGGATTCAGTGCATGAAAATGCATAAGAATTAACTAATCTCATTTAAGAAGCACACAACTTTTCCAAAATTGTTGACCAGTGTTAATCGGTCCATCTGTATGTTAAGGGTGGCGTATATGTGGATTTAGGAATACAAATCCTATCTGCTTCTAATAGTTGGATGTTCATGACGTCGAGTGCCTCGTCAGTTTTCTCAAGAATTTCTCATCCAGTAACGGAGGTTGTAATTTCCAAGGAGTTCACCGTATCGCGCCCAGTCTGTTATTTTGTAGTTCTTAATTTCTGCAGCTGTGACTTGTATAGGGTTCCTATTCATTTTAAATAGGATCCATATATGGTCAATACAGGATATCTGGACTAGTTCTATGTAGAAGTTAAACGGTACTTGATGATTAGCCAGACAAATGTCAGGTTTATTGTCACTTATTGCTCTGACGAAGAGTGAAAAGTCGGGGCCTATTCGCTGGACGATGTTCCTGTCTAGCAAGGTTTTAGACTCATTCTGATACCGCTGAATATTCTATAACCGGATTCCTGACTTCTCGCGTTGAAGTTCCCGATCAGAATTGCTAGAGTCATCCTCTCAAATAGGCCAGTGAGAGAGTAAATTGGCAAAAGTCTCTCCTAGGAGGGTTGGTATCCGATAGATATAACCATTTTTTTTAAGTCGAGCTCGATCTCTCTCGCAAGATACGATTCTTCCAAATTCCATATTTGTTTGTATTTAATCTTTTTTATCACAATAGCGGCACTGTCGTACCGGTTTTGCAAGTAGTTGGTGATTAAAACATCAGAATTCAAAATTTTCATTTGTTCACTAAGCGTCTTAATTCCGTGTTCTGAAGTCAAGATGACATCTGCATCTATTTCTCAGAATATATTTGCGTAAACGGCTCGTTTCGTTGGAATATTCTGACTGCGCTTCTTTGCATGATACTGTGTTAATTAAGTGTGCTTCTTCTTTGTCGTTTTTTTTTTTGCCTGATGAACATTCTATTTGTGCTAAGGTTTCTCGTTCTTTGTAGGGTTTTTGATTTGCTCTTGGAACCCTTGTTCGTGGGAAAGATCCTTCCTCGTACTCAGAGCTCGCAGAGTCTTCACCGGTGTCTTCCGCTTCTTCTGATTCTTCTTAATCATGAGAGGAGGTGGGTTCGTTGGTGGGTTCGTGGGCGTTGATCTTCTCAACCTGATTCCGATCAATGCTTCCTTATAAACGTGGAAGCATTTCGTTGTTCCCCACGTGTTAACCGATGGAAGGCCGTTTTCTTTGATGAGGCCGATGAGGACCTGGTAGCAGCAGCCATGTCGAACGGCGTTGGCTCCGTTTGCGTGGAGAATACAAGTGGGAATCCGCGTGTTAAGGCCACCCGTGATAAGTGTAGGAGATTTTTATTTCAAAAGCCCATCTGGCGACTGCCTAACTAGGGCAAAGGTGGCCGTACTCAAGCTAAGGACTAATACTAGGCTAGATTAACAAACAAAAACAGGCAAAAACAAAATAGCAAAGATAAAAACAAAAACGAAGGGAAAAAAACGCATCAAAAACAAAATAAGCAAAGAGAAAGTAGAAGAAGGAAACGCGCTTCTGAGTAGGGAAGAGGAGACCCGAATCCACCTACAATAAAAATAGTAAAATAAAATATAGGAGGCCTGCCTCCTATATTTTATGTGTGCACGAACACGCCCCGAGTACAAGCGGTAGCGACCCATCTCGTCCAGATATGGGGACAGGTAAGTGCGCGAGGATGACCGATACTTGGATATACAACAAGAATGTACCAAACAGTCTAGAGTACAACGCAGTCGTCACAATAAGGTTCGGCGAGCGCTCCATCCAATGGCAGGGTGTCCCTCTAGTGTGTCCAATTCGGAGACGAAAGAAAGCAACTTGAAGCCGTCGCGGCAGTAAGTGGTAGGTCTATGGGAACAGTCGCGGCAGTAAGTGGTAGGTCTATGGGAACAGTCACGGCAGTAAGTGGTAGGTCTATGGGAACAGTCACGGCGCAATGGCACGCAACGTTAACTTTCCCTCGGCGCTGTCTCCCATCTTATTTGCCAAGAGGCCTAGAGAGTTGCCCTGATTCCTGCCCTGTAGTCAGTGTGAGGAAGAGCGAAACGCTGGTATGGTCACCTATCCCTCGCGGACTTTTTGTTGCCCTCATTGACGCGCTCATTCCCCGCAATTCCCACATTTCCAGGAACGTAGCAGAAGATAATTTCGACAATTACCCGGCTCGCCGCAACCGTGGTGTCACGAATACAGCAAAACCACGGAAGATGAAGATTACAATGCTCCGAGAGCACTCAATGAGCTTTGTGAGTCCCTATAGACCATAATCCGATCTCCGAACAGGGCATGACGCGTTATCTCTTGTAGCAAACGGTGTATTACAACCAGCTCGGCCGTGAGGACATACTCAGTGCAGGGTAGAGCCTAGTTAACTTTAAACAGGGGAGATACGGCGTGGAAATCGACCTCTTTCAGGGACTTGGAGCTACCAGTAGACACTATCACGGTTCCAGCGTGACGCGAAGTGTGCTACAAAAATGCAAAACGCAATACTTTCGGGACTGTGGAAGCTTTAGGGAACAGAAGCGTGGCGAGAAATAGTCGACAGTGGTACCCTCCAGGGTGGCGTTTTTGGCAAGACCAGAAGCGCTACTGGGCCGAGAGGTATACCAAGCTCTCTAAAGAGTTTCCTAACCCTAAACCCAAAAGGCATCGAGATCGGCTGCGGAGGCAGGGAGAGCCGTTAGAGATTGAGGCCGCGATTGTGGTCTCGTTCTTCTGGAGGATGGGAGGGGGGTCCTGCAAAAACTTGCCCCAAATTCTTTTGCATAGCTACCGCACATCTGCTAGAGAGGTCTTCCTGTTAATTGAAAACGCGTATGCCGCCAGTAAAAACGTTGAGCGTGCTTCAAAACATACCAGAACCTAGCCCTAGCTCGACGAAATTCAGCGACAGTGAAATCGTTCGGGCGGCGCTTATAGCGCATGTAGGCATAACACTTCTGTTTGAGGGCCGCTTCACACTCGGCTGACCACCACGGGAGCGTTTGGCGTGAAAAATGGCCAGACGTTCTAGGAATAGTAGTTAGGCCCACGGTGATGAGGTTGTCGGAGAACTAAACGGCCTCATCTACCGACCCAAACTCATCGACTAAGACAAAGAAATCAGTAATTTCCTGAAATGCGGACCGCCGCGTCCGCGTTGAGCACCACCGGGGCGAGCTTTCAGACGGCAGCGGCCCAGAAAATAATATTTGAATAGGAAAGTGATGACTACCATGGATGTCATCGACTACTGCCCCATCCCCAAATCAGGCTGTGCGTCCAGAGAGAACAAATATTGATCGATACAGGAAAAATGAAGCGGTTCTCGGGCAGTGATGCGTAAACTCATCCACATTTAGGAGTCCCAGGTCGTCAAGGATCTGACCATTGGGATTGATCGAGTAGTCTCCCCAAAGTGGTGTCTACTGTTCAGATCCCCGAATAAGAGAAAGGGCCTCGGCAACCGTGCCACGTCGCCGCAGAAGTCCCCGCGTCGAAGTCAGCTGACGGTGAGATGTACGCAAAAATAACATTATATCTCCTATCCAGGTGCAGTGCCTGACTACTGCCTGAAAGGAGGTATCTAAAGCGAAGATTAGAACTGCGACATCATGTCAGGTGTAAATGCTGAATCCTCCTACCAGGCACACATTCTGTGGTGATGGTGGTGTCGGAAAATCCTTTTACATGGGGAGGGTGGGCAAGGCGCTCAGCAGCCTCTCCAACAAAAAGAAATTGCTAACTAGGAACGGGAGGAGACGAGCCACGCAGCTCCTTCCAGTTGATCAGGATTCCGCACTAGGCCCTTTAGGCCTAGCGCGGAAGAGATGAGGGGGCCGGCCGTCTTTGAAAAAAAAGACCCTCACGGGAATGACCTACGCTTCGCAATTGCAGAACTTCGGGCGCTGTTGGCCGAATAATGCGCTATAGGTGCTTTCTATCGCCTCCTGGGAGTTATCGGGAGAGGTTGGGCTCATCATGCGAGTCTTTTCCTCCATTCACCTCGAAACCTTAGGCGGAAGGGAGAAGCTTCGGAGGCGGGGGTCCTTCCTTAGGAGGATCCACTGTCTCCGAGCCACCTAACTGAGCCTTGGGCGTGGGGGTAGGAGCCTTTGGTGCTATACTCCCTTCTGGGGGCAACTTTAGGAACCCCGGAAGACGGCCTCACGACCACTTTCAGGGGTGTTACCTCTTATGAGTCTAACGACTTTGTGGAAGCGCGCGGTTGTTTCTCTTTACAGGAAACGGTCACGCTGAAAGAGGGAGGGTGGTGGCTGATTTTAGCTGAGGCTGTGTGTGAGCTCTTTGTGCCACCAGCACTAACAAAGAAGCGACCGGGGTGAGTAGAACTCGCAGAAGGGTTTCGAATGGGCTCGGAAACGGCCACACTCGTATGGTTGAGGAACATAAAACAGAGGATGTTTTTTCAAAAAATTAAGCCATAAGACCTCTTAGCTAAGTTGAAATTGTAGGAAGTAAGAGGTTTGCATAGGGTTGCAAGGTTGCCTGTAAGTCATGCTAATCTATATCAGTTCAAGTAGGTATTTAAGTTATAATTAGTGTGAGTGGGTACGAGTATATGTAGGTTTTTTCCGTATGCTTAAACATTTGATGTTGTTCTTTGGTCTAATTGTTATGGTGTTCAAACCGTTGTTAGTTTTAATAACAAATTTCCTCCGTTATGCAATCTCTCGCGAGTACTGTTCTTTCTTTCGTATCTTTTTATTTTTTAAAAGATCTATTTTACCCGTTTTATTCTTGTTTTATCTTCTACTTCTGGTTAGCTTATTGTTATGAAATTTTCACTTACGTGTATAATTCTTCCATTTCGCTTTCCAGTCTTTCTAAGATATTGAGAAATAGTCGATGGGCGCTTTATCCTTCTAGGTGTTCTAGTTGGTTGAGGAGTTTTTCTCCCATCTCTTCTTGGGTTTTTCTTATCATTTTCTTTGCTTTTTTTTCTATCATTTTGTTGATTGGAGCAATTTTTGTCTCTCTGTGTATATCGCGTTGATTTCTTAACTCCGCCTGTTTAGTATTTTTTATTATGTAAACTGCTTTGTTCTGTATCCTCTCAATCTTAGAGATTGCACATTGCCACCGTATGGAACAGCACGGTATATTTTTATTTTATTCGTTAGGTTAGAATTTCTTAATCTGAGGATTTTGAGTTGCATTTGTCCTTTGTTAATTCTATCTGTTTCGTACGTACCCTCCACCTAAAAAAAAGAAAGAAAAAGAATACGTTTTGTTATAAATATTTCTATTTTGAAAAAAAAATCCAAAATAGTGGAGTGTATATCGAAGGTGCTGTTATAACGACAAATAGACTAGCAGCCATCTTGTCATTCGGAGCTTGTTTTGAACAAAAAATATAATGCTTGGATTAAGTGGGGGTGTCGTGGTACAACCACTCTATACCATACACTACTCCTATATTATGTGGAGGGGTGACTTAATCACGTAATACAACGTGAACCGTTGAAGGAGGACTATTCGCAGGGATTAACCACCGACTAGGAGGTCACACTTGAGGCGTTGGGTTTCAAATCCTTAATAATCAGACCGAGTGCATAAATGGTTGGCGATATTTACCGAATAGACCGAGAGTATCGTTCAAGGTTAGTTAAAGATGAAAAAACAAAAATATTATTTTATTTAAACAGATCAAAATAAGAATAATAATAGGCAAAGGGGAATTATTTAAATTGAAAAAGTCTCTTGATAATTATTATGAGAAGGGATTCTCAAATGGAATTAATTGATTAATGTAACTAGGCTCAGATCAAAAGGGAAAACTTGACAATACTAATAATGGAGGGGGTTTCAGTCTTACGGATCGATGACTTCTAGGTAGGTCCTTCTTGCGATGAGGCAATTGGGGAACGATCAGATGAGGCAAGTGGGGCACGATCCGAATGGGGCAGGTAGGGCACGATCCAAACCAACCTTCTGATGAAGATAGTCAAACTTCAAAGATGACGTTCGACGGGGAATGTGAGAATTCTCGTAATTCCAACTGAAAGAGGAATCTTCTTTTCCTCAAAGGTAATGGATGGAGATTTTCTTCGGCTCGATTAAACGAAGGGCTTTCACACCTCGTAACCAGGACGGGGGGGGGGGGATGGCTTGGGAAGAGTTCGCAGGATTGGGAAATATTTTTCCAACGTGTTCAGGGGTAGAAAATTCGAGAATGTTCAAACAGGAAATGACGTCGTCCATGGAGTGATACCATAGCACGTGGTCTCCGATAAATTAGGGGAGGGAAGTCAGAGGTTGTTCTTTTACATGGTTTTTGGAGTTGGTTATTGTTGCTGTTTTTATAGTTTGTGTTTAGGTTTGGTTAAGTGTGGTAGGTTCCTTTGGTTTGTTCTTAATAAATTCTGTAAAGTTTTTGTATGCTATTTGTCCCGCCGGAAGGGAACCAAACAAGAAGCCAGGTAAGATTTCCACATTGTTGGATAGGAAAGGAGAGTAAAATTTACAATTTGTAGAATATGCGAGCTCTGAGCTAAGGTTAATTAAGGAAAATCTGCTAAATGTTATGGAAAGAGATGAAATATGGACCCGAGACCCTAGCGAATGAAATATCTAGAAAACTTAGACATATGTTTTGCTAAAATTATTGAAGAAATGATCGAGGAATAACAAATATAAACAGATATAAAACAGTTTTTAAAGACTTGAAGAGCGAATATATACATATGTGCAGAGGGCGAAAAAGGAAATAATAACAGAAGTGATTTAGGCTTAAGATCCAATTTGCATTCCTAAATAATGAACTGAAGAAGAAGAAAAGTTAGTCTGAGACAAAATAGGTGGCTTAGGCAGTCATTGGCCCTACAGCTTAACGTGGGATCCGAGCCACGATGGTTTGATTTTCTTATCTCATATTTAGTCAATAGTTTCTTTGTTTCCCTCTCCCTTGTATAAGTTTTAGGCATGTTGAATATTACTTATGATAGAAAATGAAAGTTCTTAGCTTGAAATTGTAGTTCAGGAAATGAGATACCTTATAGGTATGACTATTCGTATGTTATATGCCCCTTTTTGTAATGTAGGAAAAGGGGAGCTCTTCTGGTGTAGCAGGGTGGGTTAAGTGATCAAACGAGCTTCCTTAGGATGAAGGAAAAAATTCAGCTGGATTCTTTATTGCGTCGTAAATTGCGGGAACACGTCTCGAAAAGGCTTCTTAAATAATGAATGCTAATAATTCCCTAACCTGGACTTGGACTTGGACTTAAAAAGTTGGTGAAATGATACATATATATATATATATATATATATATATATATATATATATATATATATATATATATATATATATAGTGAGAGAGCAAAGTGGTGAAATTGTGTTAGGTTAAAGAATACAGGTGATGTAGGAGACAGAATAAATAGGTCCCTGGTGAAACGGTAACTCTGTTGTTTTTTAATTTTTATGTTTTGTGTTTGTTGGTTTTTGTTTGATTTGTTTGTTTTTGGCCTTATAAACTATAAAATTTATCGTTTATTCTAATTAAATTAGGTTAGTTGATTCAATCAGATAGCTTTAGATTTTGATCCGTTTTGATTTGATTTGAGGCCGGCATTCAAGCCTTTATTTGGGGCGGAGTTTTTTATTCCCGCTATTGGTTTTATTAAGGTTTTTGAAAAGGTCTTATTGAGTGAATAATTTTGTTAACTTTTTAGGTTTACTAATTCGGAATATAAAGGATTGTGGTAGTATTTTGGTTAATTTCAAAAGAAGCCTGAGCATTACACTTGTCGTTTGTTGTGATTTCTCGATTTTGTCATGTGTATTTTGGAGTCACGTCGCCGTCAGTCTGTGTCTTACTACTTTTAAAAAGTCTTATTTGTTGAGTGACCTCGATGTATAGGTATGTACGAGAGAACTCCGGGGACAGGCAGGTGCCAATGGCTAGCCAGATCCTCTTAGCTCTCTCGTGGAGCGCCACGTTGATTGGAGATAATCCAACCGAGTCGTGGAGCTCCCTCTGTCGTTTATGTTCTCTTCTTCAGGTGTTTGTAATAAGTAAAACCGCCTTGTTCTGGATTCCTTGCAGTTTCTCAATGTAGGTCTCGGCGCTCGCATTTAGTGGTACGGGGGAATGGGGTATAGGAGTCTCGAACGGATGCACGCATCGAATATCCTGAGTTTATTTGAGAGATTTAAGTTACGGAACCTATAGAATTCTCTTGAATCTCTCTTGGAATTCGTGACAGTACGCTCGATATGACTCGTGTAACCCCTCGTGCTGATCTTGAGCCCCAGAACCGTCCCTTCTGTGCAGTAAGGGATTCTCTCCCCACCCACATGCATATCGTTGAAGGTTTTGCGAAACATGGGAATTATTTTGAATTTGGGGGCATTGGTTGATATCTTCCATCTCCCCTCGTAAGAATTGATGTTAGCTATCTCCCTAGCCGTATTTCTTGCCATAAATTCCCTGTGAACATAAGCGGCGGTAGAAATTTGCGAGATATCGTCAGCGAACTGTACGTATATCGTATACTCGGAGAGAGGTTGTGGTAGGTCACGTGTATAAATGTTGTATAAAAGGAGACTGAGACAGGCCCCTTGAGGGCCCCCTGCTTCAAATTCGAATTCGGGGACTTTATGTTCTTTAATTTGTATGTATGCTCTCCTCTCCATTATGTTGTCGCACAAAATCCTCTCAAGAATGGGGTTGAGGCCTACTTGAAGCATCTTAAATTGTAGTCCTCTTGTCAAAAGCTTTTTTGACAACCCGGAACACCAGGTCGGCATGCCTTTTGTCTGCCTTGATTTTCGTAAGCTTTTCGGTAACAACGGCTAGTGCCGTGTCAGTCCTTCTTTTCCTTCTGAAGCCGTGTTGTTACTCGTTATGTAAGTTGACTTCATCGAGAAAAGAATTGATTTCGTTAGCTAATATCTTCTCGAAGACTTTGCCAGCAAACTCTAAGAGAGATATCGGTAGAAAGTTGGCTGACTTCCTCGCTTTAGGGAGGAAAATTACCTTGGCCAATTTCCACTGGTCGGGGAAATAACCCGTGTTCAGAGCGGCGTTCATAATGTTGAGTAGGCCACTCCAAACGTCAGGCACGGCCTAGATGAAATCCTCGCGGGTCAGCCCCGTAATAACCGGGGCTCTTTGACGAAAGGATTTTAGAGTAATGGATAGTTATATGGCAGTTATTTTACTGCCATAGTCCTCCATCAATCTTTACTACGACACACAATGGTGAGGAGAGGTTTTGTGTATTTGTGTTTAACTGTTGTATTACGTCAGTTTCGAATTCGAGATTGTAATTGTCATTTTCTTCCGGGGAAATTTTGAAGATTCTAAGGAAAGTTCTAAAGAAAATTCTAAAGATTTCTTCAATCTCTTTCGCCTCAGTAATTGTTTTGTTATTGTGTTTAATTGTGAATTTGGTATGTGGAGGTTTTCCTTTAAGACGTTTAACCGTCTGCCAGAACGTGTGTGTCTTTTTCTATGTCGAGTCCGTCTATTAGTCTGTCCCATAGTAGTATTTGCTTGTCCGTAATTAGTGTCTGGAGTTCATCCTTAATTTGTCTTAGTCTTTTGTTTACATTGTGGTTGGGGCCTATCAGCGCTACTACATTGGACAGGTCCCTATATTCTTGGGTTAGGGTTCTCATGGGAGGGATCCAGAGGGGGAACTGGGGGGTTTTATAATTGATACGGGGAATGCTGTTTTAATCGGCTTTGATTAGGTAATCAGTAAGTTTATCCAGCTTTTCATATATTCTTCTAGGTTTGCATCATACAAGGGGTCGGGAATGTAATTTAAGAGATAATTTATATAATTTAACCAGTTTGTTTGCTTGTAGCTTTGGCGTTATGGGATTTTAGTTTGAATGGGATTTACTCCTACTGTAATTTTGATAGCCTGGTGGTCGCTCGGAATGATGAGGCCTAGTTCAATGTAGTAATTGAAACGAAACCTGATACTAGATAAGGCTATATCAGGTTTTTTGGCTGCTCTTCCAGATATGTACGTCGTGAATTCGGGTCCGATCCTTGTCATGTATTGCCTGTCGAGTAGTAGTGCGATGTTTCTACCTGCATTGTTGTAGGAGGTATAACCTTCCGCTGCACATCTTGCGTTTAAATCTCCGGTGGCTAAACATCTGTAAGAGGTTGTGCATGGGCATATAGCCACGTCGTGGGGGTTGGTACCCCGTGGCAACGACCAGTCCCCCTAGTGCAGTACCCACTTCAATGGCAAGGTAGGATTCATCTAAGTCTTCCAGAGTCCTGTCTTGTACTTTAGTCCTTTTTTGACGGCTATTGCGCAACTGTCATGCCGTTCCTGACTGTGATTTTTGCTATTGAAAAAATGTTAAATATTTTGCGCGGAGAGCCCGTGTTCAGAAATAAGAATTATGTCAGGGTCACTCTGTCGCGTAATATGGTCATAGATTGAACTTTTTCCGTCTCGCCTCTTGACATTCATATGTATTATCGTAAATCTGTCGGTCATTTTGTGTACGTATGTTATTTAGAGTATAGGATTTAAGCAGACGCATATTTGCGTTCTATTTTAGCCTCTTGTGGTACTGGGCGGGGTGCGCTCCCAGCCGTTTCTTTTTTTCTATATTCAGTGTCAGTGATCATGTGGAAGCATTCCGGGTCAGTCTAACCTCGTCCGAGCATTCCTACTTGTACCTTCCGGTCCTAAGACCTTCAGCTACTTCGCAGGAATTTATATTCCCTGGGAAGGGGGCTGACTCGGGGGCAAAGATTTTCAGGTTGAATCCTTTCGCGTGTTATTTGAGCTGGTGCTCTCTACCTTGCGAAGAGGAGGAGGTTGACCTTGGGCGACAGGTTTTTGAGGATTTTCTCGATCGATGGGACCTGGCTTCTTTGGGTCGCACTGCTTCCGTGTTGAATGTATGCGTTTGTGTATCGTTGGATTCGGAGGTAGCTTTCTTTTGGGGGTTGAGGGTGCTTTTAATGGTCTCGGATCTAGTTCACTGGCTGTGTTTTTTGGAGGGGGGGGGGAACCCTCCAAAAGAGAAAATACTGCATACTGGGAAGTTTATCTTCCCATTTACAAAAGAGAGAATACTACACACCGGGAAGTCCATCTTCCCATTTACAAAGGTATTATTGTGGTTCAATGTGTGACCCGTTTAAACTTTTGCTCGAATGTTATAATTGGTTCGACCCCCACAACCTGTATGAGCATTGAGAAAGCGAATGAAACAAATGTTTGTAACAGTAAATCTGTGGAAGAAATGTGCTAAGGATACTTTTTAGAAAGTATTTGGGTAAAGTGTTGTTGCCCATATTTAGAGAACTTAGCGTGACAAACACTAGGAAAATATACCTAATGTATATCTCATCTAAGATCATCTACCCTACCATGGTGACTCAAGTGGCCAGCAGATCCTCTATGAGAAAACTCCAACGTCTGCAGAACCCTACCCGCTCTACATAAATAAAGTGCAACGACGTGATCCAGAAACTCTGCAGCACTGGCCGATGATATCATTCCGGAGCTGGAAGAGATCAAGGCAAGATAAACATCCGTGCAAGATTAAAAGATAAAGATACTCGCAGGAAAAGTGTCCCAAGCACCAAGATCTATCTGCTTGGGGGAAAACATACAACCAATATACACATAACCAAAACACTACAATCACAATTCACAAACATCACATTAAAACGAACGCATCACGCATAAACAAAGAAGGAACAGTAGAAATAAAAAGATAAGAAAACAAAAAAAGAGAACAAGAGCTATACCAAAGTTAAACATAAAAACAACGTACAAGCAAAATAACCTAAATGAAGAAGTAAAAACACAAAGTTGCCGGACCCAATTGAAGGCTCTAGGACGGAACAAAACTAACGTCTAAAATAGAATGTAAAATAACATAACAAACAGTAAAAACATACAAACAATAACAAAAAAACATTAAAAAGAAAGCGATGTCCTTCCTCATCAGTAGGGTAAACTCCCTCCCCACCGCCCATCTTTTATTTCAATATCTTTATCTTCAACTACTTAAAAGTACATCCTCAATAAAGTGTTGTATAATTAAATAACATATCATTTAATTCAACTAAATAAATGAATCAAAATATAAAGGCCGTATAAACAAACACTACGGACTTTTTAAGAATTAAAAATCGTTTATGTTCATAGTTTAGCTTAGTCACCCTTGAATTTTATTATTTTCTCAGCTAGGGTAACTATTTCTTATTTATGCACTATTTCAATATTAAAGAAAGCGATAAAGTTTTATTTTGAAATAAAATAGGCCGCATTAATGCAAAATTATTCTTATATAATGAATGGTTTGTAATGTCGGAAAAATGAAGGTATACTAAATGATTAATTCCCATGGCTAGACATCGAGATATCCAGATTTTCTTTCATAATTTTAAAATTAATCAAACTAAGTAGATATATATTAAATTTATGTAGTTGAAAAAATATAGAAAAAATAATGCTTGAAGTAGTTATTTTGAATCTAAATTTCTAATTAATAGGCTAAATTTTGCTAATGTTAATTTTCATTCTACCGATATGTATTTACAATATAAAATACTCAGATTGCAAATTAATAATAAGATTGAGCGGATACTTTGTGACTACGTAATGAACAGATACGCCGACATAGAAAATGAAAACTATAAAGGGAACGCATTCAAGCTAGAAGAAGAATTGTCACAAGGAGGGTGTTTGAGACCTATATTATATTCATTCAGTGCCGGATTAAACACTAAGCAATTTTCTTAGGCCCAGCCCCAAATCCAGCGCAATTAAAAGAAATTTGAAACGCGTTAGTGGGACCGCTAACGATTTTTTTTAACAAATGTTTAGAAGGAGGTGTCGTGCCATTAGATTTTAAGCTAGCGAATATAACTCTTATTTTTAAGAAGGGAAAAAGAGAACTTCCGACCAATTATTGACCCATAAGTTTAACATGAATCGTAGGAATTCGTCATTCGCAATAGGGTGTTCGATCATTTAGAAGCGCATAATCTCATAAATGATAGTCAACACGGTTTTAGACAGAAACGTTCATGTTTAAATAATCTTTTTTAGAATTTTACGACACCATGATTGAAAGCTATGACGAAAGTAGATATTTAGACATAGTTTACTTAGACTTCTCTATAGCATTCGACACCGTTCCTCATAGGCGATTACAAACTAAACTTTTTGCTTATGAAATTAGGGAAAACCCCCTACAATGGATAGGGTCGTGGCTAAGTAATCGTAAGCAAGGGTAGTTTTAAACGGTAAATTTTAGGAGTGGAAAAATGTAACTAGCGGCGTGTCCCAGTGGACTGTGTTGGTACCATTGTTGTTTCCTATTTATGTAAATGATATGAACACTGGCCTACTTGGAAATTATCCCAATTTGTGGACGACACAAAAATTAGGGGGAAAAATTTAAATGAGAACAATAGCAAATTAATTCCGCGGGATCTAGATAAAATCTTTGAATGGTCTAAAAAATGGAACATGAAATTCAATCTAGACAAATATAGAGTTTTGAACGTAAGTCGAAACAACCCAAGTTTTAACTATGAAATGGGTGGTAATAATTTAATTTCCATGGACGAAGAAAAAGATTTAGGGGTGCAGGTTTCAAAGGATCTTAAGTTTAAAAAACAGTGTGACGAAGCGTGTAAGAGGGCGAACTGAATGCTTGGATTTAGTGGTAGAAGTTTTCACTACAAACACCAAGCTAAAATCATACCTCTATATAAAAGTTTAGTAAGGCCAGACCTGGAATACGCGATACAATTCTGGTCACCTTATACACATGTAAACATCAATAAAATGGAAAGAATTCAACGACGGACAACTAAACTCACTTCGGACGACTAAACTCCCGCCTCTCGAAACTAGGCGATTGAGAAGTGAGCTTATTGAAGTATTCAAAATTTGAAATAAATTTGAAAACGTAAATTATTATTTTTTTTAAGTACGACCAAGGTATCACACGTTACAATGGTTTTAACCTGAAAGGACGGAGGAGGTTTCAAACGAACAGAGCTAAAAAAAATTCAACTTTAAAATCATCGATAAATGGAACGCACTCCCCGCGAAGGTAGCAAATGCTAGTAGTGTGAATGGTT
This sequence comes from Ceratothoa steindachneri, assembly GCA_963969495.1. NCBI lineage: Eukaryota > Metazoa > Arthropoda > Malacostraca > Isopoda > Cymothoidae > Ceratothoa > Ceratothoa steindachneri. Next base: position 45,491,059 of record OZ018333.1, read on the forward strand.
TTAAAAACAAAATACACAGTTATTTTACGATAATGATATTGTTTAAATACGAAGCCTTTGTAGGGTTCTCTACCACTACATGTTTATAAAAATTCCCCCCAAAAAACAATATGTGTATATATAGGGTATGCACCGCTAAAATTCGCCTGGCAAAATTTTCATTTTTTCCAAGCGCGCTTATATCCACGTTTCTTTCTCACTTGATTCCTGTGTTCATCGAGAAAGGTCAGTTCAAAAATTTAAATCTGTTTTCTTAGCTTGTTGCCCCCTTTGTATCAAACTCAAATTAATTATGGCGTCTTTCATTTCCAGACCCATTAATCACGCTAACCATCAGTTCCAATTAATAACGATCATTATTAACCATCAATTCCCAATAATTTTAAATATATTTACTCCTAAATAATTATTTATCAATCGACAAAATTTCTAATTATTGTAATAACAAACAGTCATAATCGAATGTAATATTTCTTTGTTTTACTTTGCTGCCATTTTCTTAAATTCTTGTTGTCGTTTATTCAGTAATTCATGGTTTAGTCAAAACTGAAAATAGTCGTACAAAGACTCCTTAATTTTGTAAATTAACGCCATTCGAACCTAAACTCTCCCATTTATTAATTCAATCAATTAAGTTCTCACCAAATACTATATTCCTATTAAAATATCTCATTTAGATTTGTAAATAAACTTATTTTTGTAACCTTGAATTCATATCCTATTTTTCATTCAAGAATCCTTCTTCAAATTCTTTCATTGCTAAGATATTTAAGATCTTAGCTGGTGCCATTAGTTATCTAGGCTCAATATAATTCAACTTAGCATTCAATAAATTCTCACAAACCATCCCGCTAAACCTTGTTGTGGATTGAATGTCGCGTGAGTGAGCAGCGTGGTGAGAATGTCCAAAGGAGGACTACTAGTATAGAATGGGACTACCCTTTGAGTGGACTAAGTAGTCCTTGCTGGCTCCTTGGAACTATGTACCTCAAGAGTGGACTGAAGAAACGTATTGAGGCATATTCTACAGTGCTACAGAGGTTTGGTGTTTTGACTCAGAATGACTCTATGTTTGATGAAGATATCGATGCTGTTATTAGAAGACTTATCGTTGTTTATTCGAATAACCTTTGTTCAGATTTATCTGCTGAATTTCATCAATTCATATGCTGGTATGAAGAGCAGATACGCGATGATGATAAAATAGCATCAGTTGGAAGTGCACAAAAAATGTATGCAATGCTCCACACTACTTGTGTCTCTTCTGCTTTTCCAAACACGGAATTGGCACTTCGAATTGACTTATAATTAATGGCTACAAATTGCTCAGGGGAACGTTCTTTTTCTCATTTGAAAAGAATTAAAGACGCGAAACGATCAACGATGGAGCAACAACGGCTTGGAATGCCACCACTTTTGCCCAATCAAAGTGATTTGCTGCGTAAAATTGACACCTAAAAACTATTTGATGAATTTGCCTTCTCAAAAGTGCACAGAGTTGTGATGTAATTTGTGTAAAAAGTATTTTATAATATAATGTAATCAATTAATGTTCAAATAATTTGTTAACAGTAGTAAGAGCACTTTTTAATTTGAGTAATAATTTTAGGAGAGGTAATAATTTAAAATTGTACAAACCCCTCTGCCGAACTATAGTCGACGCAGCGAGAAATGGACGTTTGGGCAGCATCGCACTGCCCCGCTGATATACCACGTTTAATGGTGAAACCTTTATACAAAAACGCACCTAGATTTTTACCTCCAAGGTGGTGTGGAACAAAAGTTAAAATAATTTCGGAAATACACCAATTTTGATAGAAATAGACAGAGAGAACGAAAGAGAGAGAGAAATACAGTGAGTAAGGCGGGGAAATCAGGGTGGAAAGAAAGGAGAGCAGCTGATCTGTGAAGATTTGGCAACAGTGTGGGGACACGTGTTCGCGATTCGTCCACACTCAAACGTCCATTTCTCACTGCGCTGACTATAGTGTTCACAAGTGATTTTGGTCTAACACAGTCATTGATGTTTGAAAATTTGCGTCAGCAGCTTGTATAAATGGTGAGTCAATAGATACTTTTAAAACAAATTTGTGACAGTTTGATTTTCTTTTTTTAAAGGAACTATGTTAAATGAGTAATTATGTTCTGATTTTTTTTTATTCTTTGTCCATTTTTCTTTTATATGTACAAGTCTATATTTCTCATTACCCTATCACATATAATGTACATGACACTGACCAACCGGCATACGATACAAGATACCCAGCATTCAAGGATCAGTACAGCACGACTGCATACGTCTTTATAGAAGTAATATTGTATTGTTTTCATTGAATAAAATATTTGTTTGTTTTTAAATACATACACATAAATGTTAAAATGTGAAAGTGGTGTTAGAAGGGGTGTGAGGGAATGTGTATTTTCAGTGCCAACAGGGTCTTAAACCGGCCCTGACACCATCCATCTCTTGACCAGGCCGGACCTGCCTGACTGAAAAAATGAAACCAACATAAAAATCAGCATGAAAATAGCTGGTGAGACCGAGGGTACCAAAATTAGATCCTCTTAGGGTGGGGTAGGGTGAGTCGTGAAGTATTTTTGGTTTTTGACACCAACCAGCGATCAGGTAGGAACATTTTTCACACCGGGAAAAGGGGGAGCTCGTTTCACGTCATGCTTTGTGGTATGAAGACGGAGGAAGAAAGACAGCGGCATTTTTGATTGACTATGTGTGTGGTGTCATAAGATCTACTTGGCTCTGCGGGGATAAGCACACCACGTCCACCATTCGGTGCCCAGACATCTACGTGCGGCGACTTTTGCGTCCACTCTCGTTTGAAATCGAACCCGGTACCTCGACATTAGAAGAAAACCAATGCCGTCTCCACTAGGTGAGCGCGAGCTCGGCTCTGTGGTTTCTATGGCAACGAAAATTCGTTTGATTCATTTTAGACTAAGTGGAGGCTTAGGCACTTTGGTCATTCTACGGCGGAAGATTAATTTTAATGTTTGGTTTCGTCGAACAAAGGTTATTTTTCGGGATAAATTTTTTTACAATCCTGAATGAATATTAAAATGCTTTAAACCGGAGGAAAATAATTGGTTGTACAGTAGCGGCCATAATATAAGGGTCAATAAGAACAAGTGTATTTAAATATTTATTATAGAAGTTTAAAAAAACGTTGAGACTATATATTATATAAATATTTACATATATCTAATATCTATCTTTCGTTAAAATTTAAAGTGAATGGATTAGATATTTCGTAAGTTATGAGGAAATAAACAAACTATCTTCCAAATTGCAGAGGCTAAAAGTTATGGGTCACTTAAGAAAAATGAACTACCAGCCGAGGTATTTGAGTTGATGGGCTAACAGTTACTTCTTATAATCATACATTATTGGAACATTCAACTGTAAACATGGCGGCTTGTGAGACGATCGGTGTCCTGTGATGAAAAGCAGAGGATTGCGTGCCCTCACCAAGAGGACAAGTCATTTCTGTCATAGCAACTACTGTAGGGAGGTCTAGAAGTGTTGTGAAACGAATTTGAGCTCGTTTTAAGTCAATAGGATCGTATTGGGGTTAGAATGCCAATGAAGGATAGGTTTAAGAGTGCTGCTGAGATATTCCGCGAGTTCAGCTCCACCTCCGATGTCAACATATCGCGAAAAAACAGTTTCCCGGAAGTTACGAGGTTCTGGGTTGCCCTCTCGGGCACCAGCAAAGAAACCTCTGATCTCCAAAAAGAATCAAAGAGCCTGTCTTTGTTACGCTCACGAACATGTCGTTTAGACAGATGAACAGTGTGCGCAAGTTCAGTTTAGCAATGAATCGAAGTTTAATGTGATTGGTTCTGATGGCGGGATGTACGTCCGACGAAGATGTGACGAAAGGTTATCTCGGGCATGTCTGAAGAATACAGTGAAATATGGAACAGTCCGCGTAATGGTATGGGGAGGGATCTCTGCTGCTGGCCCTGGTCCACTTATTCCCTTACAAGGGAATGTCAATGCTGAAATCTACAAGCAGATTCTTAGACAGCATGCCCTTCCACATCTCCGATCCTCGTCAGTTTAACCTCCTATCTTTGAGAAAGACAACGTTCCCAACCACACTGCCAAGAGAGTTAAAGATTCTTTGAGTGAGAAAGGGGTTGATCTCATAGAATGGCCACCCTAAAGTCCCGATCTCAACCCTATAGAAAACGTTTGGAAGATTATTGAAGATGGGGCGCGAAGGAGAAATCCCCCAAACCAAGATGAACTCTGGGAATTATCGAAAAACGAATAGAACAATAATACCCCATCATTTTTCAAGAAATTAATTCAGTCCTGTGGTAACAGATGTCGGGAGGTCTTCGCTAGTAAAGGGATGTTCACAAAATATTAATAGCAAGGGTTTATTTTTTGTTTGTTACATTTTAAATTGTTTTTCTAAGTGACCCTTAACTTTTTGCCGCTGCAAATTGGAAGATAGTTTGTTTATTTCCTCATAACTTACGAAATATTTAATTCATTCACTTGAAATTTTAACGAAACATAGATATTAAATGTATCTAAATATGTGCATAATATATATTGTCAACGTTTTGTTAATCTTCTATAATAAATATTTAAATACACTTATGTCTACTACTGTATATTCATAGAATATACATAAGACAAGTGTGACTCCCTTGAGCCACGGAGGGTCCAATGCTCTCACTGGCTGGTGGCAAATCACTCTGTTTTGCCGTTTTTACTTCCATTTTTCCCACAACGAAGATCAGTCTCTGGTTATATAGGGCTTACCAGCGATTGTCATTCTGATCGATATGTTAGTTGCATTATCCGCTCTGGGACTCGCCCAAATTATTCCTCAATCGACTCGAATCCTATCATCAACGTTACTAGAATGAGCAATTTTGATGTTTTAAAGGCCCTTTGGGGGTTTTGCAAAGGGGGATCAACACCCAAATTTCAGTGACAAAAGAAACTTCCTGGGTCAGATTAAATGACCTTCGTTACCCCACGAGACCCTACATATATTTTTACCATATCATATGGATACTTGGGGAGAAATTATCCCCTCTCCTTCTGAGTCCTCAGGACCCGAGCCGCCTCAAGAGAAGCTTATACAGGGACTGAGTCAAGTTCGGTGTTTGGCTTCCCTTTACCACTTTGCCAACCAAGCGAGTCATATATGGTACAACAATAGTTTTACATTTTGACCTTCAATTTGTGGTCAGATATTTCACTTGAGTGGTAAACATTAAGGGTAATAATGCAACCAGCGATCGCTGGCAACCTCATGATGATAGCACGTAGCAACTTCTTTTCATCCGTGGCCTATTAATTCTCGCTCGGATGATATCATCGCCCCACTGCAGTGACAGCCTTCATTCAATCAACCTACACGCAATATATCCAACCATAAGGCCCTTGACTTGAGGCAACCAAGAAGAATTCAATCATAGAGCTTGTAAATAAAGACAAATTGTGATCGTGTTTACTTAACCAACTGCTCCAGTGACATTCGCAGCACCTCTTGATTCAAGTGTTTATCTTGGCCATTGTCTGAGCAAACGCAGCCAATGCGTTGAGCTTCAAAGAATGCAACGCCAGCACGTATCTCCCAACCCACTTTATAAAACACTCATTCGTATTCATTATATATCAGTAAAATGGGTAAATAATCTAAAATATTGATATTGCTAAGCATTTAAAGAAATGAATAACTCACAAAGTAGCAAGTGATGTTCGCAATGAATGCAATGTCCCGCAGGAAAAATAAAAAGGTGCTTCCGAGTAATTTCGAATTTTATTTAGTTCATTCTCAAGGATAGCACCTTTTTATTTTTTCTGCGGCACATTACATTCCTAAGCATTTAAGTTTATACCGGCCAGTGAATACCGTGTGGCCCGCTCACGGGCAACCTTATTAATTAGAACTTACCAATCTCTCGAAAATATTTATGTCATCGATTTAGAAAGATGTTGAGAGCATCACTAGAATATGTTCTCAGGAAAGTGATTTCAATCATTAATTTCCTTGTAGGTGAATTTGTTTATGTTAGTTTCGCAAGATTGACTTCATTGCCTCATATACCACATGATTTATTAAGCTCAATAAATGAAGCAGATGTTAGCCTTTTCGAAACCTTTTCTTATCTTAAAAACTTGTAGCAATTCGCCCTCCAATCTGTCTGCATTTGATTGCAAATTGAGCATCTTCAACATATCCTAACATTTCAGTTGCAACTCGCGTGGCGCTAGACCCTTTTCAAGCATTTCTGCATCTTTTCGCAGATAAGGACACTAGATTTGTACCCTATATTCCTAAAGGTGTACACTTGCCACAATTAGTTAGCTCAAACTTTACGCTGAATTTCGCTTAAAAAGTAAACATTTAAGATATTATTTGATGAAAGATGTTGTTTGAGGTATATTTAGTTATAAAAAAGTAGATAGGACATTTACCAATGAAATCAAATAAATTTAGTGAAATATTTTACATGATTGCTGCATTTCAAACATTACTGTCGAAACATTGTGAAACGGTTTTGTTTCAGAACAGAGCCGCCAAATTTCCCTCACTTTTCCCATTTTACAGATTAATTAACTTTATATATTTATTTAATTTTTAATTATCGATATGACAAAAATATTCGCATTAACATTTGGGTTTGTTTTTATTTTGATCCCTATAATTTTTTTACCAACCTTCCCCGATATAAGGGGGTAGTCTCTATTGGAATTGAAGGGGCTTCAGATGAGGCAATATTGCGAATTGATTGTTTTGGAAAAGTTAAATGTCTACTCCAGAGATATTTTGAGAGTAGCTGAATCTCAAATTCTCTCCTTAGTTAGTAGGTACTGGTAGGACGATATTAATTTGATTGTTTGATTCTTTGAATATAAAGGCGTTGGAAATGGATAAAAGTAACTTGCGTCAGACTGCAAGTTTCTGCGTTTGAAAGAAGGTGTGCTGCAGCTCACAAAGCCTCTCGATTGAAAGCTCTAAATTAAGGGAAGAAAAGAAGTTTGATCAAATTCAATGCAAATAATAATTTTTGAAAAGATTCTCCACGTTGCATCTAGAGATTAATTTGAAGGATTTGAAAGTAAATACAAGTTTCCTACAATTTAAAAATATTTGACGATAAATGGATACACTGCAACAAAACAATGAAACTAATCATACCTGATTCCCTTAATGAGCTTAAATCGACTTAACGTTAACACACACGATATTAAAAATACATAATAGATTGAAAAGGTTAGAGGATGAGAGATTAATAAGATGGCGTCTATTTTGAAGGCGACTGTGGTCCTTGTCTTGTCCCTGAGTTAGGTGGTACACGTCGAAAACGAGAGTGGGGACCCAATAAAATTACTTAACTATCTGATTCTGAAGATGTTTAGCTTCTGAAAAGGCCCACCAGAGAATAGGAAAGGGGGGAGGGGGGAAGACCTAAGGAACAACAACCAAATCATAGGTTTCAACATGTGCACTCATCGACCCTCCCCCCCATCCAAGTATTGGGGAGTTGTAAGCGCGACACAAAGCCTGTCTCATAATGTACACCCATTTTAAAAGGGGGCAAGATCTCAGGGAGAAAATAGGGGCGTAGAGGGGCGCAACCTCCACGAAAGAGGGTAGACACACGAAAGTAAGGTAGGCAGACGAAAGAGGAAAAGGGGAAGAACCACAGGCCGAAAATATATTTCTTACAATTTCCTCCTCAGAATAAGGTTCAAAACCACAAAAGTTCAACCTTAAAGGAACTTAAATCTACACTTTTGTTCATGTATTTTTTTGCAATTTTTACCTAAATTACCTTTATAGCTAATAATAGATATTTAAGTTTTGACAACTTTCATTGTTTTTCATATGAACGAACAGGAAAATGGTTAGAGGCAAAGGGAAGAGTTTTGAAGGCAACAGAGAATTTAGAATTTAATTGTCCTCAGATCTTTCAGAGTAGCGAGGAATGTCTATTACACCCAACTTTTCTGGGTCAATTAAAGCGACTCACCTGGTTTTAATTTGTTCATGCTAGTAACGGTCCAATACCCTGTTTCCTTAGCTCTGATACCAGGCGACTATAAGCATAACAGGGCCCACATCCTAGTCGTGAACAAATCTTGAAACTTTAAATAGATCGAATTGCATGGGTGACAATTTCAGGACAGAGTGGTCGCTAAATTCGAATGGTTCCTATACCAAACGTTCTAAATTTGTTTACCTTTCAGGTGGTTTTACTTTACTCACGTCTTCATATTTAAGTTCTACTTTTGGAACGTCAGAGTTGGAACCCATTGGATTTTATTTTGAGATCAAATAGTGTGAAATTTGATGTTTTTGAGAAGTGACGGGGAAGCTTAGAAGAACCATTTCCAACCTGAGGTGCCTCAATTCTCCTTTTCAGAAAGAAAATACTATACATTCTTCCGCCAACGAGCGGAAGAGGGTCCTCTCATTACCCTCTTTCGGGGAATAAATAGACTTTCGTTTCTGTGAAGAACCAAACTGAACACGGCCTCAGGTGTTGATTGAGATCGACCCCGAACAAACAGTTTATTCCCCCAACTCGATCTTTCCAATCAAACGGCGGTGGAAATAATTGGATATATGTATATTCACAGAATATTTCATTGCGTGGTAATCTTTTCCTTTCGAATAGAATATTCGGCTTTTCAATCGACATTTAAGTTAAATATTTATTCAACCTTGCACAAAACACGCACAGGGCCCTAATTTATCTGAATAAAATTAACTCTAATTCAAATTTTAATGCAATGTTATTATAATATTTGGGAAGAAAATGAGCTCGTATAATTTAATCAAATGTTAGGGGTTACATTTCTAAGACTTTATGTTCGAAATCTTTCTATTATATTATCATATTATTATAATATTAAATATTGATGAAATAATATTTATAAAAAACATAAATAGCAGAAATTTGTCCAATTATAAGGGAATCGTGCCATATGAAAGTAATCGCTGGTTGGTTTTGAGCATAGAAGAGGCACGATTTTTAAGTTCGGTTTTTACTGTGTTGATTCTCAGAACGTTTGTTTACACGAGGCAAGTTCGTCGTTTATAATCTAGTGGCTCGCATAACACAGTCTAAGTGATGATGATGCGGATGATATATTTATTATTAGAAAAATTGTCAGCAGCAAAGCACAGACAGAAAGACATATAGACGCAATCTACACATAAAACAAATCACTTCACACAAAGACACGCACAAAGCTGAACAGAAGAAGAATACTTATGACATCTTAGATACACCAAGAGAAACATGAATACCATAGTATAAGCTTACAAAGGCTTGAATGCTATACTACTCACAATGATATACAAATTAAGTTACAACCCAATATAAAACACTACACACTACAAGCTAAATGACGATTGACAAAAAATAAAAAATAAACCAAAACAAAACAAACAAACAACAAAAAGAAGAATACGAGCAAAACATCACGACGTAGATCGAATAAAAAAGCAGAGATATCAGTACGAAGAAGAACACCAATATTAGAGTAATAAAGACTATCAACATCAACATCAACCCTAACAAATGCCTGCGATTCCCTATCACCAGGGAATATCCTCTCCCCCCCCCCTCTATCACTATTCTTTAATCAGGGTGATCTATCCCTACCTATTTACCTACCACTATAACATACATATATGCATACACGAGGGCAATGGCTGTCGTATGTGTGTGTATGTATTTTCTTTTCACTACTTTTTACATCCGAAGTCCGAACACAGTCTAATTCTTTTTACGAAACACACGTTCATTTCAAATGTTGCATTTACGTATTAAATTTATCTTTTACGCACATCAATGCAGATAGAAGGGTATAGGAAGATGGAGAGGAGTGGAAAATAAAGAACGAACAGAGCGTGCAGCGAGTTGTGAACACTTTCCCCGCGTCATTGGTGTACGCGTGGCCTAGTCAACTCGGCTATTTCGAGTCCCACTCTAGACTCAGTCAAGCAGAGATTGCAATCTCGCCACAATAATAATTATTTGTAAAAATAGACCAATGAGAGATAATTAATAGGTAAAAACTTAGGTTTTCCTCTCCACCTTTTCTTTCTATACTCCATCACATACACGCATGTGCATACATTTTTGAACTGGTTTGGTTCATTTCCTGGAGGATAAGGTGTTTATGGTGTATTGTGTGGTTTCCAAGCGAAAATTCATCCATATGACCGTACAGCCAATGTTCGGAAGAGATCATCGATGAAAACCATTAGATTTTAATTTAATTAAAGTGTTGCTTTAATCTGATAAAGATTGCCACGAGCAAACTTCGATCAATGCAATGCAATAACACACGAAGACAGTAACGAGGGGTGGAGCTTCTTCAAGCCACGCCTTTTCCTCTCTCTAGCGTAGCCAATCTGATAGATCAGGGGGGTTTCTGAGAGGGAGGATTTGTAAGAGAGTGGGAAAGATTGGGGGGCGTGAATATATACAGATATATAGCCGCAGTTCCGCCTGCGATTGTTGGGGCCAGTAAGACACGCGATCATCTAGATATCGGCCAATGTTATACATGCCACTGCCCTACGAACTCTCGAACCAGAAGATGGTGGTAAGTAAGAACGGCATAAACCCTAACTCCAAGTAACTGGCAACTTGAGGTGGCCCATTCTGCTCCCTGTGGCTTTTGTAGCAAAATTGTTCTCTCTAGTTTTGAAATCTTCCCTCCCCTAACCCAAATTTACAATGTGAATCCCCAAAGGGTTTGAATTCGAGAGTATATTTAATCAGAAAGTGGCTCATTTTCTTCTCACCAACTAATATCTGCCTCCACCACTTCCGAAAGTGTGCTTTCCTTACCAAATGGCATACAGCAAATTTACCAGTCTTTCTCAACTCCCATAGGAGCCAATATGGTGTCCTGCTTCCTCTCCCTGGTATTATTGGGACTATTAAAGTGCGTGGCGACACTGGCACTTAGTTCAGCGAAAGCCGAGACTCCACCAGAGAATTGGATTAGAGATGTAGCTTTGTGGCAGGGGGTTTTAACGGACTTCGTCGAACGAAAGAATCACCCCACGATGATTTTCGCCCTGGATGAGGAAGGTGAGTGATGCGAACGTGAGATACAGATAGATGATTAAGTTGAACTAAAAGGGGTGAAATTCATAATTAATGTCAGTAGGCCTTATTTGTTGCATCTCAAAGAAAGGTCTGAGGTCCTTGGGGTAACCTTTTGCCCCCTGTGCGCTTCTTTCCTTTCCTTTCTTAAGTGACTAGTAAAGGGAGGCTAACCTTTCTCACACCTCCCTCATCTTATATGATCACCGCCTCCCCTTCCTCTCCCTTATTCACCGACAGATCCTGCATGGGGGCGTTGGACAACAGATGTTGTGCTTCCTACGGTTAAAAAGATCCGCTTTTACTTTTCAATCCTCCACATCGAGCAGCTGAGAGTGAATTTTGGAGGAAGGAATGAGACCTCTAGTTTCACCACCTTTCACCACATCACAGCAGAAAGAACCACTTTCGTGTTGCCATTTCGAAACAATCAACAATCGAAACTTGTCTCGGAGGTATTTCAACTGTGATCAGAAATACTGCGAGTGACATTATGTAGCGTCATTTAGGGCGCTTTCAATTCATACTAACCCCCCCATCATTACTATTTTCTCTTTGGTCATACTTTTTACCTACAGGGAGTTTGTATTTAGCCCAAACCGCTAGAATCGAGTACATTCACCGCTGATCTATCTCTTCTAACTCACCTTTATTCGCTATTTATTTTAGGTTCTAACCCAGGATGATTTTCGGTTTACTCCACTTCTTCTTGTAGCGGACGACAACATGGTGGATTTAGTCGTCGGCTCCTACTTGCCTCATTCAAACCAGGTTCGATTCAATATGTATACATAGGATTGTATAAACAAATGTGTCCGGTGAATAAAAGCAAATATTCTTGTAATTATGAGTCATATGGTTACGAAAATATGGTTGATTTATTTAACACGATGTTACTAAAGCTACTAAAAGTAGTTTAATTTACTTAAGGCTATATGGTATCTATGCTAAGAAAATTCGGTATATTTATTTAACCCTATGTGTAGGACTTATGCTCTATGCCTACAGAAATTCCCTTGATTTTCTAAATGCTATGAATAGGTTTTGTGGTGTTTATGGTTTATTTGACGCTAGGCGTAGAATTTGGGGTATTTTGTTAAGATTATATTTACTACTGATGGAATTCCCCCTCCCCCTCTTCTTTCCTTTGTTCTATCCTTATTACGTCTGCCTAGCCTCTTTGTCTGTCTATTTTAATGCTTTCAAGTTTCGTCTCGAGCACTCCGAGCTTTTTGCCTATAGGTTTATGCCATTGTTTTCCAAACTTTGTTAGACTGCCACACTGAGGTTTATGGTTCCCTGGACCTGTAGGTGGTTGCTGGGTTATTACTCCATCGTTCGAGCTACTCTCCTCTTCTCTCATTTTATAAGAAAAACATAAACCTTCAACGAGGCTAAAAAGCAAGAAGATAACGAATTACTTCAAACTTCACAATTTTCACTTGCGTGCTTAAAACTTGATCTTTAAACTTTTCAAATTTGTCTTTCCAATCTATTAGGATTTTTACTATTGCGTATCGTAAGGGTAAGTCAATTAAACTCGTATCTAGCGGAAAGGTAAGTATTTACTTTTATTATTTGTTGCAGGGACTCGAATTATTGTCACTTTTCAAACTCTCTTCTGACTGAAAACATCTAGATCCTTTTCACCCGCAAATATCATTCTCAAACTTCAAACTCTCCTCAGATTGAAAATTATATTCCTCTTTTAACTTCATTTCCACTCCCGCGGGAATCAGAGAACAATCGCCGTTTGGAGGCTGCTCTGAAAAAAAATGCATCAATCTTTTCAAACCAAAGTGAATTAATTTCTGATCATTTATTCCTATTTTATTGTCCAAGATTAAACACCTACCTAATACGTCGGTGATGCCCCTCAAATCGGGACTATGGCACTATCAATCTATGAAAACGGAAATTGCCTTGAATTATTTAACGCAATGCGTAGGCTATCTGGTCTCTATGGTTACGGAAATTCGGTTGATTTATTTAACGCTATGATTAGGCTAGGCACTGCATATGTAGATTTTGTACTACTGAAGATTAATTATGTTGTTGTTTTGGGGATACACTCGTGTATTTTAATTTATTTTGCCCAGATATTTTAAAACTAGTTTGAACCCACACAATTTGAGTCACTTCAGACATTTACTTAATAGGAGAAAAAAGCGAGAGACGACTTCTCTTCCTGCCACAAGTTCTAGCTGCGACCTAGGCGAGTAAAGACATAGCTTCCCTCCACGATAGAAGCTAAGCCACATTAAGCATGGTTAGTTAATTACCGGATAGAGTACCAATACGGGTCGGTCGACTTTGCTTGGGCGACTCATAATCTCTTGTGACTCGTAGTTCGGATCTTGCGTAGGTCATACCTTCGGAGCTGGGTCATGACCTCGAAAGATAAAATCCTCAAGCCTTAAACACCTAACCTAACTTGACTTAACCCTACCTTATCTAACCTAGCATGACCTTATCGTGCCTTATTTGGCTCTTTGGCTTTGCGCGATTTTCTCCAATTGAAGAATTTCCTTTTGGTTTGGTCTTTTTGAATGACTCACTCGTTGGCGTGACGGAGGACATTTCGCCAGGCATGCCCGATGCAGTGTCGAGGTCTAAAACCATGGTTACAGTAACCTCATAGGCCATTCTTTTGTACATTAAAGTGCAAAATTATAGAAGACACACTGTATTTTTGGTTTGAGTCTTTCTAGTGCTTTACAAAAGTGACCTATCCTATGTATTCTAACCGGCACAAGAAAACGTATATTTAGGACAGTTTGTGACTCTTGATGAGAACATGTAAAAGGAGGGATATTGACTAAATCTTCAGTGCCAGGAATTCGGTCCTTTTAGAACTGAATATCTGATAGTCACATGAATAGTACATAGAACTTTGGTAGCAAAGACAAAAACAATGTTAACTTATGTTGTAGAAGAAAGTAAATAGAAGCGAACGATCGAAGCTAAGAACAAATACAAGAATAGCATTGAGACTCCTGAGCCAAGGAAATGAATCCTGGACTGGGACTAGAACGGCATTAAGGAGGGTGCTTCAAACCCCATTTCTCCTTTACCCCATTTCTCCTTCACAGGCCCTGCTCCTCCAAAGCAGCAATCGGGGCTCGATCGACATCTGGGAAGCGTTTCACTTCGGTAAGGAAGGGGTGCTCCCCCCACCCGCCCTTCCGGGAGATGTAAAACAACCGGTGCTCTTCCTAATAAAAGATCAAAACAATAAAACATTTTTAATATTTATCAGAAATCAACTTTAAAAACATAAAATCAGATTACCTAACCTGGTCATTGTCAACGAGCTTGATGTGCGCCAGCCCTTGTTAGTGGGAGTACGGTTCCATAATAATATGTAATTTGCAATAGTAATGTCTTTGAAGGCGATTGCTGATGCTTGACTTATGTGAGACAAAAAATTCAAATAAATTTAAAGGAAGGAGATTGCCGATGTTTGCGTTAGGTGAGACGAACACGATTGGAAAAGAAATATTAATTATAGTAATTAATTTGTTGCTTTTTTGTGTGTCCACCGACAGATAGGAGCTCCAGTCCTGAGTTTGCAAAGGTAGGCCAGTGGGCGCTAGCGGCTTCCCCCGTGGGCTCGAACTCTCGCCTCTCCCTGGACGAGAGGGACAACATCGTCAGGAGGAAAAACATGAACGGGAAACATTTGCGGTGTGTCTCGCTCGAGGTAAGCGAACCCGGGCCGAGGATCTTAGCTCCCTCTTTCCCTCACAAACGGGACTAGTTGTGTTTGAGAAAGATAGGGGGCGGGGTGGGGTGGGTTTAAAAAGAGACGCAAGAAAAGCGAATGAATAGAAACTTAAATGTCTGAGTAGAAACCGACCTAACTTATTTGTGGAGAGGGTAGGGCACGTTCCAAAGCTTCAGGGAAAACTCAACACTTTGCTGGCGGGGACGGCGCGGAAGTTTGCCAAAGGCAGGGTGGGGGAGGGCGAGGGTCCTATTTCCTTCAGTATGCGCTCTAGTTGACCCCCTCCCTCCCCCCATGCGGACAGTACGCGCCTTACACGATCGTCCGCGCTGAGAATGGTGCCAAGAGGTTCCGCGGCTGGATGGTCGACGTGATGGACGTCATCAGACAGGCTTCGAACTTCACGTAAGCTCTGCCTTTTAGTACTCCTTCGCGAAAGCTCGACCTTTTAGTCTGTTACGTAAGCTCGGCCTTTTAGTCCTCCTTCACGAAAGCTTGGCATTTTAGTCATTCGCGTAAGCTTGACCTTTTACTCTTTTATGTAAGCTTGTCGTTTTAGTCCCTCACGTAAGATTGCCCTTTAGTCATTCAGGTAAGCCTAGTCTTTTAATCCTTCACGTAAGCTTGGCCTTTTTTCCTTCGCGTAAGCTTGGCTTTTTAGTCCTTCAAGTCAGCTTGGTCTTTAGTTGGTTACGTAAGATTGACCTTTTAATCTTTCACGTAAGCATGGCCTTTTAGTCCTTAACGTATGCTTGGGCATTTTTCTCTTACACGTAAGCTTTGCTTTTTAGTCCTTCACGTAAGCTTAACCATTTAGTCCGTCAGGTAAGCTTTGCCTTTTAGTCCTTCACGAGTTAGCTTCGCCTTTTAGTCCTTCACGTAAATTTATCCTCTTACTTCTTTACGTAAGCTTGGCTGTTTATTCCTTCACGTAAACTTGGCCCATTAGTCCTTCACGTAAGCTCGGCCTTTTAGTCTTCCTTCACGAAAGCTTGGCCTTTTAGTCCTTCGCGTAAGCTTGGCCTTTTACTCGCTCATGTAAGCTTGTTGCATTAGTCTTTCACGTAAGCTTGCCTTTTAGTCTTTCACGTAAGCTTGACCTTTTAGTCCGTCACGTAAGCTTGGCCTATTAGTCCTTCACGTAAGCTTGGCCTTTTAGTCAGTAAGGTAAGTTTGGCCTGTTAGTCCTTCACGCAAGCTTGGCTTTTTAGTCCGTCACGTAAGCCTGGCCTATTAGTCCTTCACGTAAGCTTGGCCTTTTAGTCAGTAAGGTAAGTTTGGCCTGTTAGTCCTTCACGCAAGCTTGGCCTTTTAGTCCGTCACGTAAGCTTGGCCTATTATTCCTTCACGTAAGCTTGGCCTTTTAGTCAGTAAGGTAAGTTTGGCCTGTTAGTCCTTCACGCAAGCTTGGCCTTTTAGTCCTTAATGTAAGCTTGAGCTTTTTGGTCCTTCACTTAAGATTGGCCTATAGTCCTTCACATAAGAGTGGCTTTTTAATCCTTCACATAAGCTTGGCTTTTTAGTCCTTCACATAAGCTTGGTTTTTTAGTCCTTCACATAAGCTTGGTTTTTTAGTCCTTCACATAAGCTTGGTTTTTTAGTCCTTCACATAAGCTTGGCCTTTTAGTCGCCACGACCAATACTATTATTATTATTATATTCATTCCCCTTCTTATTTGGCTCATAACGCAAGCATCTGCCATCTCCCTCCTTCACGAAAAGAAAGTTCATAACTAAAAGATAGGAGACTATTAGGTGCACCCACGCATCCAGTAGTCTCCTCTTTTGACAATACAGCTTATACACCTACACAAGTTAACTTTGCTCAATTTTGCCATTTATTTACGGACTTAAAAGCCGTTGCAAGAGGGTGAAATTTCGATGTATTCAGTTGAGATTGGCTTCTTGATGTGTGACTGATGTTAAGTTGATGTTAGGTTGGTTAGGTTGATGTGAAGGAGGTGCAAGGTTGGAGTTAGGTTGATTTTATGTCTATGCTAGAAATTTTTAAGTTAGGTTGATGTGAAGATGGAGTTAGATTGGCGCTAGTTTAATGTGAAAATGGTGTTATGTTAATGTTAGTTTGATGTGAAGATAGTGTTAGGTTTGTGGCAGATTTATGTGAGGTTGATGTTATTTCGGTATTTGATTGATGTGAGGTTGATGTTATTTCGGTGTTTAATTGATGTGAGGTTGATGTTATTTCGGTGTTTGATTGATGTGAAGTCAATGCAAAAATGGTGTTAGATTGATGTCAGCTTCATGTAAAGATGGTGTTAGGTTAATGTGTAAATGGTGTTAATTTGAAGTTATTCCGCTGTTAGATCCCTGTAATGATCATAGAAAGATGGCTCAGGTTGGTTTTTGATTGATGTTGGGTTCGTTTAGGCTAATGTTAGGTTGGTTTTAGATAAATTTTAGGTTGGTTTTAGATTGATTTGAGATTAGGTTTAGATTGATGTTAGGTTGGTGTTATGCTGATTTTAGGTTGGTTTTATGCTGATGTTAGGTTGATGTGAGGTTGGTATTAGGCTGATGTGATGTTGGTGTTAGGTTTGTGTTAGATTGATGTCCTGCCACTATTAGATTGATGTTAGTTTGTTGTAAGCCTGATGTTCAGAAGATGGCGCGAGTTGAGTGTGGTATGTACATTGTGTGAAATTTCTCCCGCTTTCCTTTCTCCCCCAAGGAGAACCAACGGGAGAATTGACGCTAGAAAGTTTTGAAGATGTGGTTAAAAAAAGGTTGGATGTGAAGTGAAATGTATGAAAGTTACAAAGCGCGTGTTTAACCGAAGGGTCGCACAACTCTCTCGATCCCGCTTCCTTCCCTCCGAGAGCCTAAAATTCTTAGAGTAGTGGCGGCGTTGCAGGTACGAGTGTGTGGAGCCGAGTGACGGGGAGTGGGGCACGTTGAGGAGGAACCGTTGGACGGGAATGGTGGGCTTGACTGCTCAGGGAGAGGCGGACGTGGTGGTGGCGCCCCTCGACCACACCTCCGAGAGAGCCACCGTCCTCGATTTTAGCTTCGCTATCGCACAAATCGGGTAAGAAAGTGTAGTGTTTATTATTATTATTAATAGTCTGTCAGTTGAGGTCTGCTCAGATGAAGAGAGCGTAGTAGGGAGAGTAGGGCACGTACATTGAGAGAATTTCCATTTACATCTACACGCAAAGAACGAGAATGACCCGGGACGAGGTGGCAGGTTTTGAGGACTTCAATTTGCCCATTCGTTATTTGGCTCGACCACCGACTTTCTAACATTGTAATTTCCTCGGCCATGAAACTCATGTCGCTCTTAAGGATTTGGGGTCAAAAATTAGACCTAAGACTTAGGATTCCGCCTTAATACAATACATTTTAATATGTCGAACTACAACAGTGAAATCGATAATAAACAAGGAAACGCCAACGCCGAACAATCTGGGGCACCCCGCAGTCGTCACAGTAGGGCGCAGGCGAGCGCTCCATCAAATGGCGGGGCGTCCAATTCGGAGACGACAGAAGCGACCTGAAGCCGCCGAGACATTGAGGGGTAGATCCACGGGAACAGTGGCGGCGCGATGGCACGTTGCTTTAGGTTTCCGTCGGCCGTCTCCCATCTTCTTTGCCAGGCATCTCTGTTGGAAGACATGATTCCCGCAATTCCTACATGGCCAAGAGCCTGCAGAAAATAATTTTGTCATCCACCTGGGCTTCGGCAGCCCTTGCGTCGATAGCCTGAACCCTCCTTGATCATGACTTTAATAATTACAGCTGAATAAATATTTCAGGAGCGAATTCTGAATGAGGGTGCGCCATTCTTGCCTCAATGACGCTAGAAGGTTGTTCCATTTTAAGGGCTCACGCTTGTCCATCCTTTCTTTAGCCATCGTACAAATGTTCTTGACAGGGCTGGGTAGTGTCTGGGTTATGGACACAATATGCATTGGTGGTGCCCGAGACAATTTCAAACACTGTTTCATCACGTGGAGCAAACCGCATGACTCATGACACCATTATCTTTTGATCACTCGTAGAAATTTCTGTTTAACCTAACAACGCGAGTCTTCCGTTTTCCTCAAAAACTCGTGCAAAATGTATGAATGAAAAAGTTTTTTTTTAAATAAAACAATAATGTAAGAACCATTGGTGCTCACCAAAAGTACTCTAGTTCCATCACACAAACCATAGTAACACCCAACGAAGGATTTTTATACGTCCGGTTGTAAGCAAGTGCGCGTCACGCAATGGGGGCAGGCGCTAGGCGACCTTCGACAGACCGAAGACTCGGCAGCCCCCAACAAACCCTCTGTTGCCTTGTATGGTTACCTCTTTAGGTAAAGGCTAGAGAAAGGATAACCTCGATAATAAAACCAGGACTGGGGGCGACTATAGGTGAGCACCAGCAGACCGGTGTCTCGGCAGCCCCCTGCAGCCGAAGATGAATCCTGGTCGTCTTGAGTCCTCTCCAGCCACCAGGAATCTTCTCCCCTTGGTCAAGATACGGGTCTGAAGTGAGCACGCCTTCTTACTCGTTTAAATCTTGTGCAGATTTTATGTCCTCAGCAAACTGACCCTGACCAAGGTCGGAGACCACCCTGAGGATATCCGTTATCATCGACCTCGATGGACTTCCCTAAACTAAGTAAGGGTGGAAGATGAATGTCCTCCTCAAACATCGATGATATATTCGAGTCCAACCTCAAAACTGGCCCCAACGGTGAATTTGTTAGTCACGTACGAATCTAAATCTCACTATGTTGGTCGTTCGGTTGGTCCCCGTTTTGCTTTTCTTGTTTTGGTAATAACATTATAACTATTTCGCCGATTCTAACGATATTTGAAACCCTTATGTGGTTTTATATTCTCTTTCGAATGATATAATTTCTAAGGTCCTTCCAAGGTTAGCCCGGGAATTATTTTGTTTTAGCAATAACATCGTAACTATTCGTCTGATTCTATCGAAATTTGAAACCCTTATGTTGTTTCACATTTTTTTTCGAATGATATAATTGCTAAGGTCCTCCCAAGGTTAGCCCGGGAATTATTGAAAGTTTGAAGGTCGTAAGGTCATAAATCAAAATAAGTAAGAACACGTGACTTTGTTCAGCAGACCTTGTTCTCCTACATCTCACTGGTCGCCTTCGACGAACGGCTGACGCTGGTCAGCCTTCTAGTACTTGTTGATATCTCAGCAACCTTTGCTACTGTCGATCGCAATGTTCTTGTTTGTCGATTTAATGAATTTATGAGGCTTTTCTGGACACACTCTTTACCTGTTCCACTCTTACATAAGTTCTCCATTCAATTTGTTCATATCGACAACAAAGGTGTTTTTAGTGTCCCGAAAGGCTCAGTTTTTTACTCTCAGGCAACTATTTCTGCTCTCAACAAAATTGTGTCCCCTTTCTTATGCTTGATGTTATCCAGCCATCTCTCTCTCTCAAAGCTCATGGCACTAATGTTTGTAAGTCTTCTCTCATCTTAGCCTTAGCCCCTCTCACTTATGGCTGTGAGGTCGCTATCCACGCTTTTATTACTTCATTTGTTGCAATTCCCTGCTTGCATCTGAATTCAAAACTTCCACTTTTCGACCACTTTAACTTTTTTAAAATTATGCAGCCTTGTTCTCCACCGAAGCCATTTCCCTTGCGCAACGCCCTGCTCCGGAAGTTTCACTGGCCTCCCATTCGTTCCCGCACTATCTTAAGTCCTCCTCTTCTTAGCGACAAGATCTCAAGTATAACCGCACCCCCTTTGTCTTCCTCTCTGAGCTCATCCCTGCTGTCAAGGGGTATCCGATTTGTGTTAAGACCATTTCGTTATTTCCTTACTCGAGATCGGTTTTATAAGAAAAGGACACAATAAAAAAAATCGTTACTTTATTTCTGTAGGGGAATCTTGGGGAAGGAAAATAGGTAGCCGATAGATAAGATAGGGCAAGAAGGGAGGGTGGGGAGCTGCGGCAAGAAAAGGGGGGGACAGTTGCGATCTTCTGAAGGAGTTGTATTATGGAGGTTTCTGGAACATGAATCACTACCCCCACTGTCTGGCTACTTCAGGAAACCCTTGGGTGAGTACGTTATTGCTGTCCGAACTAGGATTCGGTAATAAATTAACACTTAATTAGGAAAGCAGTGAATGTATTCGCAGGGTGGAAGAATTCCGGCGATCTAATACTGACCTAAAATGGGAGACAAAAAAAAAAACTGTATTATATTACCGCTTTCCAGGGAAGGGAGGGTAAATGCCTCCATTATATTTCGCAAGAGATATGAATAACACGGAGAAGGCGGGGTTGAATTAAGACTGAGATTCGCTACACTGTGGCGACAGCTAGCTCAGCCTCGAGACGAGCCGGTTGATTTGACCTGGCGAAGGGTAATTAAAAATTAGAGGAAGGAGTTTGGGGCGTCTTTATTGACACCTGTCCTTGAAATCTCTTCGTTTGGTTACTGACTCTTTATTATTATGTAACTCGTAAACATCTGCGCTACATAGTTGGTTGTGGTATCTCGATTTTCATCCCGAGGGTGTAGTATGGTCTGCCTGCTGATGTACTATCCTCGCCCTCTATTGGTGGTGTCGTAGGTTAGCCGAGCTTATATATATAAATATATATATATATATATATATATATATATATATATATATATATATATATATATACATATTTATTTGTTTTATTAATTTTTAATAAACCAAATAAACTTTGACATGATGCGTAGGTTCGTGCCTCGGTGATCGCTTGAGGATAGAGCTCTAAGAGTGCTAATCTTTATTTTTATTCTAGTGAATGAATAAAAGGGGTTTCTTTCTTGACTTTATCAATTATTGCCACTTTAACTCGTTCGAGGATAATTAAAACAGTGCTTTCACTAGAAAAATAGACTTTAATGAACATGAACCACCCCACTAATTAACATAAAACAAATACAGATATAATACACTTAGAAAAAAAGAAAATGGGATTACTGGGTGAGCACTCGAAGCTCGCTTGGAGATAGAATTTTACGGGGGAAACAATTTTAAGTTAATATCTTTGTCCTTGGCCAGACATCTAATAAATTAATTATTATGCACGGGGACATAAAAAAAGGCATTATTCTTTACTCATATAAGGTAATGGAGATTTAATACTCGCGACCAGCTAGACTATCCTCGGAGATTTTGATCGGAGTTGGTTGTTTGTTCACTAGAGGGCGTTCGTCGACTTGCCTGGCGAGTTGACGGGTGACGTCACGAGGGATCTAGGGTGGGTGGATGCTCAAGCGAAATCTTAGTCTTTCTACTTTTCTTCCGGATGGGATGAAATCGTTGTCTTCTTTTCATTTTTTTTCTATCTAGTTGGGGTTTGTCCAACTCAGAAAGAGTAAGATTTGTAGTCCTCAAACTGGCTAGCTTAATACTCAACAACTTGGGGGCTCGAACGGCGCCGAGCTTCCTTGGTACAATCTGGTTTTGTACAAGGACTGCAAGTTCTCCTTAACTTGCAGAAAACTTTCTACCGGTGATTTTTCTGTTTTCTTCTCGAACTCGAAAAATCTTTCAACCGGTGACTTTCTTGTCTCTTCCGTTAGAACGAACAAAAAGCCCCGTTTCCTCGGGTCAACCTGTTATATACACAAATTACTCCCGCGGGGTTGGGGAGGTGGAGGGGGGACTCGGAAGGTGAGACCTCAGATTGGTCTCCCGCGCTTGGTGTCTTGTAGCTCGGAGAGAGGGTAATACGAGATCGGCAGTTTGCACTTTTGAATGGATTGTAAATAAGTACACCCTCGAAGGGCCTGCCTTTTGAGCTGAGGTCAGGAATCTCTCTCGTAACATTTACCCTTTTGCATGTTCTCCTATGTTACCGGAGAACATCGGAGGGGTAAAGCTAAACCCAGATGTCTTTTGTTATTATTTCCTTGGCCTTAATACATATATATATATATATATATATATATATATATATATATATATATATATATATATATATATATATATATATATAATATTTATATATATATAATATATATATATATATATATATATATATATTATATATACTAAACTCTTATTATTCCTCTACATTCCTCCACCCTTAAAATGATCCTGGGGAGGGGGAGGGAATCGTCTGTGCTCTAAGCAAAGAGCCCTACTAAAAGATCTTTAGAAAAAAGCTACTCGACCGATAGTGGGAACGCTCCACTCACATCACTCTTATTGATTGAATTAAGTCTACCATATGCCTAATTAACCCTTATCGTAACCGATTCTACGAAATACACACAAAAAACTACAACATTAGGGATACACTTATACGTACAATATAAACCAAAAAAAATTGCGTAACACGGTCGAGACTCGGCGACCATTTACGGCCCCAGTCTCGAATTTTAATCCTTTGGGAGAATTTTTGCTGTATACAAAATTCACCTGCTGTTCAGGGGAATTCGATGTGGTCAAAGGAGGTGAGGGATTCGAAGGTTGTTCTGGTTCCAACGTTGCAGTCAAGTTATGTACCTGCGGGGTCGAGGGCGACTTAAACCTCGAGTTTTGGGGGTAATTATAGCTAGGGTGGCCTTGGGTGCCACAACTAAAGCAGGTCATGGGGTTTCTGGGGTTTACGGCGTTCCGTTCGAACTTAGGGGAGTTATTTTGCGTTGGTTTCTGGGGTATCTCCCTTGCTTTGGGGAAAAGGGTTTCTAATGATACGTATCTTTCTTGGGGGACGAGGGCTTGTTTTTATTACACTCTCTAGGATATAACCTATGGTTTGATGAATGCAAGTCGGCTTCTGACACACACTCATCGAAGGACTCTGCTCTCCTGTCCTTGACAAAGGCCCTTAATTCTGGAGGCAGCGTGCTTAATAGCTGGTCCTTCAGTATGAAGTCGATGAGTGAGTCGAAATCATTTCTCACTCGGGCTGACTCTCACCAAAATTGGAGGTGTCTCTTGAGAATAAAAGCAAATTGTCGGTAGGTTTGTCCGGGCTGAATCCTAGCCTGCCTAAATTTTATCCTATAGTCTTCAGGATTCAAGTTAATGGCTCTCAGTAGTTCTGCTTGTAGGGTAGAATAGTCTATCGTCGCATCAGACGGTAGAGACACGAATATGTCTCTTACTCGGGTACTGAGAAGGGGGAGTAATCTGGCGATACCGTCTGTTTCGATATCCCAGTGATTCACTTCCAAAAAAATTTCAAAGTGCGAGAGGTACGCGTATAGGTCGTCTTCGTCCTTGTACGCTGGCAGCTTCATAGTTGGAACCTGCGATGTCCCAGTCGTGGACCCCACAAACTGCACTTCCACTTGGTCCTTGCTCAATGCTCTCTCGTGTTCTCGTATCTTTTCCCTCTCTTCCTGCCTGCCTTTAAGCTTCTTCTCTCCTTATTTTCCTTTCCGTCCTTTCTTTATCTTGGACGTATGCAAGGAGTTCTTTGTCCTTTAGTCCCAGGGTTTGACCTTATTTAACAAATAATTCAAACGAAGACATAATTGGCTATGTTCGTCGAAACCTCACCGCTGTAACGAACGTTACGTATGCAACTTGGAGTCCCTTAGCCTTTCCTACTCTAACCCTACCTTTTTCTAAACCTCTTCATTGGATTATTCCTATCCATGAACACGACAGCACAGTAAACACCACTGTTCGTTAAGTTATAATTCCTACCTTCGTAACTACACTTCGCTGAATCTTTAAAACTTGTTTGAAGTCTCCTTATTTAAATTTTCCTCGAACAGGTTGGCAAATATTTGTTATGGGTAAGGGCTTTAAACTCTAATCTTAAATTTGGGTTCTTCTGACTTAACCGCAATAACCTGACACCCGTTAAATATGTCGTATGTTGGCCGAGCTTATATATATATATATATATATATATATATATATATATATATATATATATATATATATATATATATATATATACATATTTATTTGTTTTTATTAATTTTTAATAAACCAAACAAACTTTGGCATGAGGCGTAGGTTCGTGCCTCGGTGATCGCTTGAGGATCGAGCTCTAAGAGTGCTAATCTTTATTTTTATTCTAGTGAATGAATAAAAGGGGTTTCTTTCTTGACTTTATCAATTATTGCCACTTTAACTCGTTCGAGGATAATTAAAACAGTGCTTTCACTAGAAAAATAGACTTTAATGAACATGAACCACCCCACTAAATAACATAAAACAAATACAGATATAATACACTTAGAAAAAAAAGAAAATGGGATTACTGGGTGAGCACTCGAAGCTCGCTTGGAGATAGAATTTTACGGGAGAAATAATTTTAAGTTAATATCTTTGTCCTTGGCCAGACATCTAATAAATTAATTATTATGCACAATACATAAAAAAGGCATTATTCTTTACTCACATAGGGTAATGGAGATTTAATACTCGCGACCAGCTAGATTATCCTCGGAGATTTTGATCGGAGTTGGTTGTTTGTTCACTAGATGGCATTCGTCGACTTGCCTGGCGAGTTGACGGGTGACGTCACGAGGGATCTGGGTTAGGTGGATGCTCAAGCGAAAGCTTAGTCTTTCTACTTTTCATTTTTTTTCTATCTAGTTGGGGTTTGTCCAACTCAGATAGAGTAAGATTTGGAGTTCTCAAACTGGCTAGCTTAATACTCAATAACTTGGGGGCTCGAACGGCGCCGAGCTTCCTTGGTACAATCTGGTTTTGTACAAGGACTGCAAGTTCTCCTTAACTTGCAGAAAACTTTCTACCGGCGATTTTTATGTTTCCTTCTCGAACTCTGAAAATCTTTCAACTGATGACTTTCTTGTCTCTTCCGTTAGAACGAAAAAAAAGCCCCGTTTCCTCGGTTTAACCTGTTATATACACAAATTACTCCCGCGGGGTTGGGGAGGTGGAGGGGGGACTCGGAAGGTGAGACCTCAGATTGGTCTCCCGCGCTTGGTGTCTTGTAGCTCGGAGAGAGGGTAATACGAGATCGGCAGTTTGCACTTTTGAATGGATTGTAAATAAGTACACCCTCGAAGGGCCTGCCTTTTGAGCTGAGGTCAGGAATCTCTCTCGTAACATTTTGCCCGTTCTCCTATGTTACCGGAGAACATCGGAGGGGCAAAGCTAACCAGGATGTCTTTTGTTATTATTTCCTTTGTCTCGATATATATATATGTATATATATATATATATATATATATATATATATATATATATATATATATATATATATATATATATATATATATATATATATATATATATATATATATATATATATATATATATATATATATATATATATATATATATATAAATATATATACCAAGCTCTTATTATTCCTCTGCAGGTGGCTTTAAACTTGCGCCGAATACACACCATTTTCTCGATCCTATTTATAGTTGGTAGACAGGCACTCTGTAAAGAAAGGCCCGTGGTCTCGATGATACACTTATACAAATGCTTATTATTATTATCATTATTAATTGCAGAGTTTACAAAATCTCAGGTCTCGTTTAATATAAAGCAGTAGACGTAGTTATTTACGAGGGGCGGTCAGTAAGTTTTGCGAATCGGTAGGGCAAAACAGAGGCAGGGGGATGGCTGTTTGTGGGGGTGTTAGGACAAGTTATGACAAGTCAGGACTTGCAGCTGCACGCTCCTGCCTCGTCTATTTAAGATTGCAGTAGCTAATCGCAGATTGTCAGTCACAACTTTTCCAACAATGGAGATGGTTGAGCACCGCGCAGTGATCAAATATTTGACCAAGGAAGGCAAGAATGCAAAAGAGATCCATGAACGCATGG
The DNA here is from genome assembly GCA_963969495.1 of Ceratothoa steindachneri. Classification (NCBI taxonomy): domain Eukaryota; kingdom Metazoa; phylum Arthropoda; class Malacostraca; order Isopoda; family Cymothoidae; genus Ceratothoa; species Ceratothoa steindachneri. The sequence goes on from OZ018333.1 coordinate 45,517,661, forward strand.
TTGCAGTGTACACCGACACCGCCCCTTCCTATGCAACCATTGCTCGCTGGAATAGGGAGTTCCGTCATGGTCGTGAGTCCTTTAAAGTTACCCCCTGGCCAGGACGCCCGTCAGACGTGACCAACGAGAACAATATGCCCCGTGTGGAGATGATGATCCTTGAAAATCGACGGGTGAAGGTCGAAGAAATCGAGCGAGAACTTGGAATATCACATGGAAGTATTATCATCATCCACGACAATTTGGCCATGACCAAGGTCTCTGCCCGTTGGGTCCCTTGAAACCTCACGCCCCATGATCGACTTCAACGTCGTCAAAATCGACAAAGCCAGAGTTGCACAAGCTGCCCTTGGGCGAGTGCGGATTCAAGGAGCTCAACCATCCCCCCCACAGTCCAGATCTGGCCCCTAGCGACTACTTATTATTCCGCCAGCTCAAGGCTGCACTGCGTGGACGCCGGTTTGGGGACGATGAAGATGTCCAGCTCGTCGTCCAGGAGTGGATTGAACAGCAGTTGGGAGATTTCTGGTTGTCGGGAATTCGAAGCCTCAGGGACAAGTGGCGCAAGTGCATTGAAGTCGAGGGTAGTTATATTGAAAAATAATAAAACATTTTTCCTCGTATCTCGTTTCCTTATATCCGAATTGCAAATCTTATTGACCGCCCTTCTTATGTTTCATACTCTTTCGCATAATTCTTGAAATATTTTAGGTCATTATTAAGTTTAGGACAAGATAAAGGATAGTTAATGTTCAAATCACTGGTTACTACCCACCTGCCCTCTCATATTATCATAAATTAAGCATAAATATTAGTTACTATATAATAAATCTGTACATTTTATGAAGAGGCAACGGACAAATTGTAAATCTTTGTCAGTATATAAAAATCATTGAAATATTCTCTACTTTCATAATTTTAGAGAAGAAAAATATGATCTAATCTTATCTTCCGTAGAATTGTTTGACGTGAGCCTATTTGTTAGGAGCAGACGCGACGATCGCAAAACAATAAAAATGACAACAAGGATTTTAAATTTAAATTTTATTACTTCTACTTTTCTAAGGGTTTCGATTCCTCCGTTCGATACTAGTCGTTCGGACTCTCTTTCCTGGTGGCATATTGCAATATATCCTGTCGCATTATCTGTTAGCTTTACAAGTGCCACTTTCATCCCAGCGTGCAAAGTTTGAACTACTTTGCATCTATCTGGTTTCGGGGTTTCTCCCGTCCTCAGAGTGCCACACTCTTACACTCCATTTCTATTTTTATCTCGGAGTGCCGAGGCGGCCCTCCTAAATTTTCTTCCTCTCTTTTGTAATATTTTTCTCTCTGAAAAGATTCCATGTCCCCAATTATTACTATTTTCCTCTAGAGGGAAGCTTTCCCTATTTATCCTATTTGTATCTTGCCTACCTATTTGTATACGCACACTCCTTGATCAGCCTACCTAGATATCCCTAGCCCTAACAGCAGTCCACAGTTGGTTTCAGGCTCGTAGTCGATAACCGACTCCTCTTTTTTGGACCCCTAAAAGGGGCTCCTAAAGGAGTTTACTATACCTTATTTTCCAACTGTATCAAAGAGTCTGCTAGTGATCGAGTTGTGTTGTGCTAGTTAGTGAAAGCACGCCGTGGCAGTCAAGAGTGCAGACGGAAACGTATGAAAGAAGAAAGTAATACCGCTTTGAGGTATTAATTCGTTCCTGGGAACACGAGTTCTCGCCAATCGGCCCAAGGAACAAAATTCTCTTTTCTTCTTTTTATTATATTTTTCAACCGTAAATCTCTTTTGGAAAAAGGCTTGATACAAAGTTGTAAGGATTTTTGAAATGAATCAAGATGAATCCTTCTTTGAATCTGGTGTACTCAATGGTAGAAGATTTAGATAGTAGTAGGAGATATATACGGTTTGCCTTAGTTTAAGGGGCATCGCGGTATTTGTATACTCCAACTACTGATTTTTCATTTTTTGTTTTATTAATGTTGGCTTGTGTTTTTTCTGTGTGCGTTCTTCTGGGTACTTGTCTCCTTGTTTTGTTTATTTAGTCTTCGTGTATTTTCAAGCTTTCGAGCCTTTATTAGTGATCAAATTTAGTGTATTACTCGTACCTCGGGTTTCGTTATCTCCATGAGAGTCGTCCTTTTATACTGTGCGGGTCAGTTACAGGAGCAAATGGTACCTTTTTAACTCGAGATGCGTAGGAGGTCACAGGTTACAACAAGAACCATTTCTTGGCCTCTGAAAGAAATTCTGCCAGGACCTCCTTGAAGAGATAAGAGCTGCATCGCTTCGAGAAAGCAGACTGCAATTCGGATAATGCTAATTCATCATGCAATTCCTTTGAGCAGTTTTCGGATTGACACGTCCGCATGATCGAGGTGGTAGCACTAATGCACTCTTGCGGTAGCGATACCGGATCAGGTAAAGATGAGCCACTCCGAGGAGTATGGAATGGGGTGAATAATTTTACCCTGGCTAATTTTGGAGTGGCTCATCTTTACCTGGAAAGCTTTTGGGTGGATTATATTTACTCTTGCCAAAATACCGGTAATAAGTTATAAATTTTAGGATTCCTCTTTCCATCATTTCTAAGATATTGGGAAATAGTTCTGGGGGCTCTCAATCCTTCTAGGTGATGTTGCTAGTTGGGGAGTTCTTCCCCCACCTCCTTCTGGGTTTCTTTATCATCATCTTGGCTCCTTTTTATATAATTTTGTTGATAGGAGTAAGTTTTTGATCTCTCTGTATCAGGTTGATTTCTTAGCTACGCCCGTCTTTTATTCAATATTATGTAGAGTGTTTTGTTCTGAATCTGCTGTAGGCTAGTCTTAGAGATAGTGCACATTGCCACCGTAGGGTACAGTAAAACCACTCTAATAATAGCTTATTATATTTTTATTTTGTTCTTTAGGTTAAGACTTCGTAATCTGTAGAGTAGTTTGAGTCCCATTTTTCTTTCGTTCATTCTGTCTGTTACGTGTTTCTTGTAACCTGATTTTGAGATACTAGTCCTAAAATTTGGCATTCGTTGCTATATCTTTCACCTTCTATGTAGATGTCCTCTGTTTTATTTCTATATACTTTTACTATTTTAAATTTATTTATGTTTGTTTTTATCTTCCAGTTCTTTTTGTAGTTGTTTATGGATTATTTTTGACTTGCTGTTATTCTTGTTTGCATCGGTCCATTTGGGTAGGGTAAACGATTTGATTGCGTCAGGTCGTCTTTTATTGTGTATTAAGGCTTCCCTCGTTTATAGATGTAGGGATTTCCGCGGTATAGATTGAATATTGTATAGGATCAAACACCGGTACCGAAGATAGATAAGGTAGGATAGGGAAAGGAGCAGATTTCATGGTATTCAGGCTAAAACAGGTGCTTCAGGGATATCATGGATAATTAGTTGTCTCTATTCCAATGCTCTCAGTCTTAGAAGTAAGAAGGATGAGTTATTTTGTTATGTTAGTGATGAAGAAAACAGAATCATGGGTTAGTGAAATTCGATTCGATGACAATGTTGGTGAATTTGATTTACGGGGTTATATTAGTCAAAGGAGAGCTAAGACTGGTAGCGGGATAATTATTTATATTAGAAATCGAAAGGATTTAAATATAAATAATTAAAAAATGAGGAAAGAAGTTGAGACACTCAGGATAAATATTATTATTATTATCTGAGGGACTACAAACCCTTGCTGATAGAGCAGAGTGCTATAAACCCTAAGACACCAGCAGAGAAGGTAGTCCCATAAGAAAAGACTAGAGGAAAAAAAAGAAGAGAGGAGAAACACACAGACTACTTAACGCTTCAGTGTCGTGGTATGACATTACATTATATCAATACCATATTATATCTATCAGGGAGGGACCAATAACTTGAAAGCGAACCGACAAAAGGGACGGAAAACCACGAGTTCAGACAGGCTGAGTAGCGAGAAAGTGCAACGAGGTCAGGTAAATTATGGACATTGGCAAAGCTCAAGGTTATTTAAAGAGACATGTACAAAAACATAATTTTATTTACACAAAAATAATGAGAGAATTGATGGAGAGGAGAAACACACAGACTACTTAACGCTTCAGTGTCGTGGTATGACATTACATTATATCAATACCATATTATATCTATCAGGGAGGGACCAATAACTTGAAAGCGAACCGACAAAAGGGACGGAAAACCACGAGTTCAGACGGGCTGAGTAGCGAGAAAGTGCAACGAGGTCAGGTAAATTATGGACATTGGCAAAGCTCAAGGTTATTTAAAGAGACATGTACAAAAATATAATTTTATTTACACAAAAATAATGAGAGAATTGATGGGTAAAATTACCTCAGAGAATTAACGGGCAAAATCACATCAGTAAATGAAAGGGGGAATGGTCGTTATAAATCAGGCTATGAAGTTAGAACTTAAGGTATTCCCGGAGGAATCTATTCAAATAGTGAGGGGGGGGGGGATTAACTCAGTTGGGTTACTAAAAGGGGGAGAGTGGTTGACTTACTGATGTCTTCTGCACTTGAGGTGATGCCGCTCGGACTTCAGGGCGGGAGGTTGGAGTGATGACGGTTCTCCAAAAGCAAAGGGGGGGGGGCGGTAACTTCAGGTCCAGGGGAGAGTATTTCGGCTACCTGAAATGAGGAGGGCTTCGACAGGAGTTGATTAACGAAGTCGGGAAAAATCACTCGGGGTGATCGTTCAGTGGAATTACCTCCTGACGGAACTAATTCCAAATACACAAAATAGTCGAGCTGTTACTTTGCTTTGTTGTTGACTTGGAACCATGAGGGGAAATCTTCTGGGTTCTGGCGAGACTTCTCAACTCTGTGTGTCTTCCGGGGAGTCGAGCGTTATTTATGTCCGAGGCTCTCCCCGGGAAACAGCTCTACTCTCGAAGGGCCTCGAATCTTCTTGCAGAGCTATTTTAGCCCGCATAAAGGTGAATCGTGGGGGACTCGATTCGAGGCTACCGCTTGGGGAAGGTGGGGGAGGGGTGTTAGGCTTAACACTCTAACATAATATAACATAACATAATGTCATGGATGACAAAAGCCACAGGGCCTATCAAAGGTCATCCGCATCCGTCAAAACCCACCCCCAAAAAGCACCATCGCCAGGGGAAGATGAAATCAAAGTCCCCCACAATATAATATAAAAGATGACAAAAGCCACAAGGGCCCATCATGGGTCATCCGAGTCAAACGGCTTCTTTTTTAAGGCATCCAAACTCCCAAGAAAACTACATCCAGAGGATTGCGTCCACAAACAAGGGTATCACCAATCAAGGCTTGTCAAGAACTAAATCATGCAGCTATAGTTATATAAAAACAATATTAATATATACAAAACTTAGCAACCATCACAACCTTCCCTCCCCATAAACTCATCCAACCTACTCTTAAATACATTTAAATTTGGACTACCTACTACCCTCCGCGGCAATTTGTTCCAGAAGTCTACCACTCTATTGGTGAAAAAATATTTTCTTAAATCCAACCTACACCCTTGCTTTTTAATTTTCAATTGGTGACCTCTAGTCCGATTTCCATCATCTAACTCAAAAAACGTGCTAACATCCAATTTATCTATCCCAGAAAAAATTTTAAAGAGCTCAATCATATCCCCTCTCACACACCTCCTTTCGAACGAGAACATATTTAATACCCTCAGTCTATCTATATATTCAAGGTTCCTCAGGAAAGGAATAATCTTTGTTGCCCTCCGTTGCACTGACTCGAGAAGGTTAATATCGTGTCTAAAATGTGAGGACTATGCCTGTATACAGTACTCTAGATGTGGCCTAACATAAGAGTTATAGAGTTTAAGAATAACCTCCTTACTTTTGTAACTGACATTTCTCTTAATGAAACCCAGCACTCTATTTGCCCTATTTCTTGCTTCAATACACTGCTTAGAAAACCTTAATGACTTATCTATTACTACTCCTAGATCTTTCTCATCCTCTACTGAGCTCAGCCAATGCCCATCCATTTCATAGTTAAATTCTCTATTATCTTTTCCCATGTTAATAACTTTGCACTTATCAAGGTTGAAAGTCATTTGCCACTTATGTGCCCAGGATAACAATTTATTTAAATCCCCTTGCACTTTAAAATTATCATCAATATCTTTAACTACAGCTGCTAATTTGGTATCATCCGCAAAAATTGACACTTTATTATTAACTGCCTCCCCAAGATCGTTTATATAGATGAGAAATAATAATGGACCGAGAACTGATCCCTGAGGAACCCCACTGATAACATCCCTCCACTCTGACTTTACACCATTTAGCACTACCCTTTGCTTCCTGTCTTTCAGCCACTCAGCTATCCAATTTGAAACACCCCCACATATCCCAATCATTTTTAATTTATGAACTAGTCTCCTATGTAGTACCTTACCAAATGCTTTACTAAAATCCAAGTAAATTACATCTACATTCTCTCCCTTATCTACTTGATTTGTTACGAACTCCAGAAAGTCTAGTAAATTAGTCAAACATGATCTACCTGATCTAAACCCATGATGAGCATCACTGATTAACCCCTTCCTCTCTAGATGTTGGCAAATCCCTTTTTTAACTATTTTCTCAAGAATTTTACAGATTACAGGAGTTAGGCCAACCGGTCTAAAGTTATTTGGATCCTCTTTACTACCCTTCTTGAAAATGGGGACTACATTCGCTCTCTTCCAATCATCGGGTATTTCTCCATATTCCAGTGACCTAGTATAAAACTTCTCCAGAGCTATTGAGATACTTTCTACCCCTTCTTTAAGTATCCTAGAATGGATATTATCAGGGCCGGAGGCCTTGGTAGCATCTAACTCACCTATTAGTCCTTTTATCTTCCTCCAATCCACACTAATCGTAGTAAACACCTCTTTCCCTGACCCATGAGTACTATACATAAGACTATTTAGTTTCTCCTTTGTAAATACTGATGCAAAATGACCATTTAGTACCTCAACTATTTCCTCATCAGTTTCTCTCACAACCCCTTCATATTTGATAGGTCCTATTTTAACTCTGCCAGATTTGTTATTAATTTTATAGTAACTAAAGAACTTTCTAGGATCTTTGTTGCTATCCTGAGCTAATTTAATTTTTGACACCATTTTTTTATTCTTTATAATCTTATTTAACTCATTCCTAGCCATTCTATAATCACTTAAATTTTGAATATTATTTTGTACCTGTAATTTTTTATATGCCCTTTTCTTCTCTGAAATTTTTCTAGCTATCTCCTGATTCCACCATAATGGTTTCCTACTTTTGTTCCTAATAGCCTTCATTGGGATACATTGCTCTTGGACTACATTTATTATATGCTTGAAAGTATCCCACATCCCATAAGCATTTTTACCTCTGAATTCTACATCCCAGTCTACCAAATTTAGCAAGCTTCGAAGTTTTACATAATCTCCCTTATGAAAATTTGGAACTTTTACAGCATTCTCGGTTATTTTACCCTTCTCAATTCCCAAGTTAAAACGAACTATCTGATGGTCACTATTTCCCAATGCTTCCCCAACAGTCAATTCTTGAACTAAATGATCACTGTTAGAAAGTACTAAATCTAATATATTGTCCCCCCTCGTTGGCTCATTAACAAATTGATTCAAAAAATTATCCTCAAAGCATTCTATGAACCTGCCACTTGTTCTATCCCTACCTATCATATTTTCCCAGTCCACAGAGTTTAAGTTGAAGTCCCCAATAATAACTGCATCTGTTTCACATCCCTTACTTATTTTCATTATCATTAGTTCATCTATATCATCAGTCTGCCCAAGTGGTCTGTAAAAAGCTCCCAAATGCACCATTCTATTTTTACTGAACCTAATATCTATCCAAAGTGACTCAACTCCATCCTGCTTTATTGAAGTATTTAAACTTGAAACAATGTTGTTTTTTATATAATTATTCCTCCACCAATCCTACCTGTCCTTTGACTAATGTACATATTATAGCCCTGTAAATCAAATTCACTTATAGTGTCACTGAATTCTATTTCATTAATCCATGATTCAGTAACACATAATATATCTATATCCTCATCGCTAATATAACTAAATAGCTCCTCCTTCTTGTTTCTAAGACTACGAGAATTTGTATAGAAACAATTTAACCCCCCTATCCCTGAAGCACCTTTTCCAACCTGAATGACCTCACCTCTATCGCCTTGGAACCTATTTCTGTTATCTGCCAAGTCCATTCTACTTTCAGTACTATAATGTCCTCTCATAATTCCCTGACCATTATTTGTATCTAGTTTCCCGCCCGCAAAGACCTAATAACACGATCATACTCCTACCACAACACATCTCCCCCCTTCCTACTCAAATGCAGTCCATCCATCGCATACATTTCTTTCATTCCAACAAACCTATCCCACACATCCACAACATGACACCTTCCATCTCACACATCACATTAACTCATTCCTAGCCATTCTATAATCACTTAAATTTTGAATATTATTTTCTACCAGCAGAAGGCCTAGCTGGGCCTTCTGCTGCACATGGGAGTTCCTTTTTGCTAAAGATCTTCCACGTGGGGATTCCCTCACACATCTTCCAACCGAAAGATGATGATTTACAGAGCAGTTGCGTAGGAAAGGATCATCCCAACCCGTCAAACTAAAATTATCAAAGGTCTAGGGAAATTCTGACCTGCTACGACAGGTGAACACACAAAAAAACGTAAATCTGAGCTCAGGGGGTAATTTACGGACATAAGCCTTAAACAGGTCGATTATAGAGAATTTAACTAATATAATTTTAAACAAAAGAAAAATCACAGGAGAACATTGGCGACATTTCAGTGGAACTCCCCCCAAAAAAGATACAATTAAATGGAGGCATAAATATGGGACAAAAAAAAAACTTAACAATTTAGTGGACCAAAAAAAATCATAATTAGGAACATTGATGATATAATATATATAGATGAGGTAATCCACGGGTCCTCTAGCCTCGGGGACGGGGTAGGGTCCCTTTCACTGGCTAAGGATTTTGTTGCTTCCCGTGGGAAGTAGCACCAGCACCTTCGCGCCAGGCTTGAATTTTCGTTCTCGTGACTTAAGGCCCAATTAGGTCTCAAACCTCTCAATAAGTCCTTTTTCACGGGATACGAGACTCGTTTGTTGCCTCGGGTGGACTCACGCTTGATGGCTTTAGTTTTCTCCCAAAGGGGGGGAGAGTTGCGCACTCCTTCTGGGCGCGGGAAAACTTATCGCTCCGGAGGGCTTGGAACTCCGGGTTGATAGGGGTTTTCAGGGGAACAGGTGCACGGGATTCCAGGGCTGCCTGTGTACGGGTAATCACGGGCTGGGCCACGGGATGGTCGTGGATTGCGGGGTTCTGACCGAACAAAACGGAGCAGAACTGGATTGGGGCCGCTACCACTTCGGCAAACCGGACATATAGTCACATACGATGTGACAACGAATTACTGGGAAACGACTTGCCCGGCCAAGGTAGTCGTGGACTACCGAAAATTTGTGTGGCCGGGCCCAACAGGGGGTAGTAGGTCATCAGACACTATAATCCGGTGTCACGGACGAGGGTGGATACTCGGCGACCGTTAACAGTTCCGTTCTCGAATTTCAATCTACCAGGGTTGTTCTCATTAAAGAGAAAGTTTACCTGATGGACCGGGTCTTTGAAGGGCGAGGGTGGATCGGGAGTCTCCTGAGGCGACGGAGGAGGATCAGGGACGGCCCAGATTTGGTGCACTTGGTAGGACTGAGAGTTTGCGAATCGGGAGTTTTGAGGACAGTTCGTGCAGTAATGGCCGGGAACTCCGCAGGTGTAGCAGACGATCGGGTTTTTTTGGTACGGCACAACCGGGGGAGAAGAAACTAGGGGCTTAATGTCTCGGTGTTCCGATGGATGGAAGTTTCTTGGTTTCGAGGGACTAGGAACTTTGGTAAATCTTGGAACCAAATTAGGGGGGGGTCTTAGGGCCATAAAATTTAGTTTGGGGGGGTGATTGGAGAGCCTTTTTAACATCCTTAGGGTATAAATCATGAATAGCCGCGTAAACAGCGGCCTCTTCCAAGCACTCCTTGAAAGTTGCGCAACGTTTATCCTTAATGAAGGGGCGAATTACGGGAGACACGGCAGGTAAAAGCTGATCCCTAAGGAAGAAGTCCAGAAGGGACTCGTAGACCTGGGGAATCTTGCACGCATCCAGCCAACACTGATGGTTTCTTTGGAGGATGTACCCGTGTTGTCGAAATGTTTGGCCAGGGCGGATCCTTTCCTGGCGGAATCGGGAGTGGTAGAATTCGCTATTCATATGAACAGCGGATAACACTTCGGACTTTAACGTGGAATAGTCCAAAGTTGCTTCCGGGAGAAGGGATACGAAGATATCCCTTAACTTAGCATTTAGGAGGGGAAGTAAGCAAGCGACGCCATCATTTTCGAGATCCCATCTATTGATCTGAAAGATTCTCAAAAAATGGGCCAAAAATGACCCAAAGTCGTCTCGATCATTGAAAGCGGGAAGATGGACTGAAGGAGTTTGGGGAATTTCAGCCCGGGAACCGATGGACTGAGAATCCATTTGATTTCGGCTCATTTCCAGCTCATGCTGCTTAATTTGTTCACGTTCTTCCAGCTCCATCTTCAGTTTGTTCTCCTCCAGTTTTCTTAGTTCCTCTTTCTTTCGCTCTGCCCGTTCGTTCCTCTCTTCTTCCTGTACGTAATTTAGCAGTTCTTTGCCCGAAAGACCTAAGATTTCACCCTGACTCTTGAATTTTTCGAAGGAGGACATTTTTACGCAGTTAACTGAGGAAACACTGATCCGCGAACGAGCTAGGACACTAACCACGCGAAACGAATACTTGAATATTCGTGAAGGCCTTGATCACAAAAATAATTAAGATACAGCTACCTACCTCTGCTGTTTATAAGCGGAAAAAAAATTAAAATGGTCCTACCAGAATTAGGACACCAAAGACCTTAACTCTTTTGGATTAATAACCAGGAGAGTCTCCAAAATTCGAACACAATAAACAAAAATAATTACCTGTGGTCCAACATAAAATCTAAATAGATTACGTTCCATTGCTCTTCAAATAACTTGAACTTGCCTTCTGCAAGTACAATACAAAAATTAAATAAAAGGGATGTACGTGAATAACAAGTGAACTTCTAATGTCGAAATTAAAATGACACGGGTTCGTAAAAACCAAAACACACTTGACGCCAAATTTATATAATACGTATATTAATATATATATATATATATATATATATATATATATATGTGTGTGTGTGTGTGTGTGTGTCGTGGTATGACATTACATTATATCAATACCATATTTTATCTATCAGGGAGGGACCAATAACTTGAAAGCGAACCGACAAAAGGGACGGAAAACGACGAGTTTAGACGGGCTGAGTAGCGAAAGAGTGCAACGAGGTCAGGTAAATTATGGACAATGGCAAAGCTCAAGGTTATTTAAAGAGACATGTACAAAAATATAATTTTATTTACACAAAAATAATGAGAGAATTGATGGGTAAAATTACCTCAAAGAATTAACGGGCAAAATCATATCAATAAATGAAAGGGGAATTGTCATTATAAATCAGGCTATGAAGTTAGAACTTAAGGTATTCCCGGAGGAATCTATTCAAATAGGGAGGTGATTAATTCAGTTGGGTTATTAAAAGGGGAAGAGGGGTTGGCTTACTGATGTCTTCTGCACTTGAGGTGATGCCGCTCGGACTTCAGGGCGGGAGGTTGGAGTGATGACGGTTCTCCAAAAGTAAGGGGGGACGGTAACTTCAGATCCAGGGGAGAGTATTTCGGCTACCCGAAATAAGGAGGGCTGTGACAGGAGTTGATGAACAAAGGTGGGAAAAATCACTCGGGGCGATCGTTCAGTGGAATTACCTTCTGGCTGGGGCTAATTCCATATACACAAAATAGTCCAGCTGTCACTTTGCTTTGTTGCTAGCACTTGACTTGGAACCATGGGGGAAATCTTCTGGGTTCTGGCGAGACTTCTCAACTCTGTGTGTCTTCCGGGTAGTCGAGCGTTATTTATGTCCGAGGCTCTCCCCGGAGTTGGGGGTTAGCGGGTAACAGCTCTGCTCTCGAAGGGCCTCGAATCTTCTTACAGAGCTATTTTAGCCCGCATAAAGGTGAATCGTGAAGGACTCGAATCGAGGCTACCGCTTGGGAAAGGGGTAGACTTACCACTTTAGGCCTAGCCGGGCCTTCTGCTGCACATACTTCCTTTCTGCTAAAGATCTTTCACGTGGGAATTCCCTCACACTCAGCAAGAAAGAATGAGCACCAGTTTTAAACTTTTGAAGTTCATGAGATTCAATGACAGGACTAGGGAGCTCATTCCATAACCTGGTAGTTGCTGGAATGAGATGTGTTACATCTCCTAACCGTGAAAGCTTAGCTATTTGCATTAGTGGCATTCCTAGTTAACCGAGCTGGACGAAAAAGGTCGGGAAGTTCACTGAACAAAGGATTGTTAGGATTATGATGTATCTTATACAGCATACACAGTGAACTCACAGAGCGGCAGTGCCACAAGTCAACTTCAAGATCAGGAATTAAAAATTTGCATGCTCTCAGATTCCTGTCCAGTAGCTTAAGATGAGATACTGCAGCAGAAGACCAGACAGGAGAACAATACTCCAGACAAGGAAGTATGAACGAGTTGAAACACTTCCTTATAACAGGAACGTCTTCAAAATTCTATAAGAATTCCTAAGTTAGCCGATCTTTTGGGCAACAGAGGAAGAAATAGAGCACACATGTTGTTCAAAAGTAAAGTTGCTGTCAAAGAGAACATCCCAAATTTTAAAAGATAGACAAATGTTCAATACAACATTGTTTATAATAACATCAGGATTATAGGGGTAGAGAGTTCTAGATGTATTAACAATCATACTTTGGCTTTTATTTGCATTCAGCCTCATATGCCATAAATTGCACCAATCATTTATCTTTTTTAGATCTCTATTCAGTGAGTCAGAGATCAAATGCCTTTGAACAGGAGAAGGTATGACTGCTATAAAAGTATCATCATCAGCATAAGCAACTAGTTGGTTTTCCAGTCTAACCCACATATCATGTGTATATAGAATGAATAACAGTGGGCCCAGAACACTACCTTGGGGAACACCAGAAATCACCTTTCTTTACTCAACAAGCTGCCCATCCACAACTACACGTTGTCTATGGTAAGTCAAGAAGTCAGTTAGGATATTGGGAAAAGGGCCACCAATACCCAGCTGTCTAAGTTTGTAAATCAATGCTTTGTGGTTAACACGATCAAAGGCTGCACTAAAATCAGGTCCAACCATACGAGCTTCAAAACCAAAATCTAAAGCCTTTTGAGCCCTTTCCGAAATGGTTGGGGCAGCATCACAAGCATCAAGACCCTTACGAAAGCCAAACTGCTGACTTGGAAAGAGATTATTACTCTCAGCAAATGTATTTAAACGTTTAGCCAACAAACGCTCAAAAGAATTTGAGAGAATAGGAGTGATGGAAATTGCACTGTAGTCTGAGGGACAGGAGCCAGCAGAGACAGATCTAGAAGTAGGAGTAACATTAGTAGTCCTCCAACACAAGCTGAACTTTCCTTTTCTAGATAACTTGCGAAAGGTAACAGGAATCTTGGGGACTACAAAATGAGCAGTCTTAATAAAGAATAAAGGAAATATACCATCAGGATCAGAACCACCATAAGAATCTAGGTTTATCAGCTGATTAATTTCACGTGATCTAAAAGCTATTGTTGTTAACTTAGCTTTAGGGTGACATGACGGGGGAGATTTAACTCTACACCAGTTTGCTTTTCCTCAAAGACATTAGCAAATAGTGTTGTGTCATCTTTTTGGCAATGAGTAAGAGACCCATCTGATTTAAAAAGAGGTGAGATGCCATCATTACTAGCATTAGAGCAGACTTCAGAGTAGACCACCACTTATGAGACTGAGTTGCGCCTATGAGCGTTTCTTTAATGCCCATATTATATTATTTATTAGTGTCGTAGAATGACCATTGCTTTGATCACTTTACGCTTTGACACCCTTTTAGTAACGGTATACTTTAAGGGGCGTGAGTTACTTCTATGATGAAGTAGGCTTTGTTCTAAGAGTGCTATTTTTGTGGTTTAGTCCTTAAGGAAGAGCTATTTTTAAACACATAAGGATAAGAGGAAACACCAGAATCTACCAAAAAATAAACATGTATTTTAAATTAAATATTACAAACCAACAGTAAAAGCATTTCTATATTTGGCCTCAAAGAATTTTGAATGACAAAACATAAACAAGTAGGCTTTCAATAAACAAACTAATTGCCAATTAGTATTTTTATCACGACCCTATTTGTTTAGCATAAAACATTAAATTAATGTACTGTCATCTACAAACACATATGACCTAGGTTCAAGAATAATGGTTTCTACGCTCCTTTAAAACGTGGGACGTACTAAACTTCTACTATCGCAATAGAGATATAAATGTTATTGTTAACTTACAGGTAGGTATTAGGGATTGCCGGATGTCGCTGGAGGACTTATCTCTCGCCTTGAAGTGTGGTGGCCGAAGGTTGAAATTTCGTCGAGGAGGGGGGTGATTCTTCAACGTGATTAAAGAACGGGAGCTCGTTGGGGCTGGGTTCTTCTCCTCTCACTCTTACGGTGCTTGCGATGTAAGAATCACTCGAGTGTGAGCGGCTTTGCTTTTCTTCAGTCGGACTTCTTTGCAGACGGAAAAGGCTTCTTCGGTATGGCACCGATATAAAACTTGACTATTTAGGTTAATACGGCCCTGAAAGGGGGGATCGATTTTCTCAATCTGATCCTATAGTTTCTCACGGAAATAGTCTTGTAGGGCTGAAGGATCGATCTTTACGAATTAATCTTTCTTCTGGCGAATCGACTTCTAATAATCTTCTTGTCTAGCCGATGGATCGATCTTCACGACCTAATCCTACTCTGGCGCATCGACTTCAGATAATCCTCTTCTCTTTCTTTGCGGGGCTTATTTATAGGCGGATTGCCGCCCCATCTAAAGGGGGAAGTGACCAGGCCACAGATGCAAAAGGGGGGGAGCGAATGGTGGGTTAGCATCTGGGAAGAGCGAGAATTCCTGAGGTGGCACTGGGATGCCCAAGTCAGCTCGCAAATTATAGGCTCGTAACCACACCGCTCCTTAGCGTGCCTTCTGACTCGCACCGTTTTTTTTTTCCTAACCACGGGTTTATGGGTCTCGTAGGTCATACGATCGTTAGAGCGTCGTTTAAGGACCTTAGGTGGTCGCCTTCAAACATATGTTAGCTCCAACTGCCCACAGCGGCGAGGCGATCACACATGGAAAGCATTTTCGCCGGCTACCTTTCCCACGCTTCTCCTCATGAAGGGAGGGGGGGCTTGAATGTGTCTATACTCCTCCAGGAGGCTTAATGTAGCCATTTCTCCACATCTACCTCCATTCTTAAGAAAATAACGGTAGGGATGGGGGTTCCAATCCGACGCTTACAATAATATACATGGGTAACTTACGGAACATTATATTATACAATAAATTCTAGTTCACTCGGGAATGCCTCGATAACATTTCACCTGACCTTACATTAATTCCTATATTACTGTGCCATCTTAGGATTTTCTTACCTACCACTTGGGTTACTCGCCCCTACTTACTTACAATTCTACTGATTTACACTTAACTTTGCTATAATACAATAGTTGGGCTGCTCCTTAATCGTCGACAGGGTTCCGACTTAACGAGTCGGCCATACAATTGTTGGACCCTTTTATGTAGTGAATGGAGTACTGGTACTCCATCAAGAGTAAACTCCATCTCAGGAGTCTTCCATTCTTACACTTATTTTTACCTAAGTATGACAACGGTTTATGGTCGCATTCCAACTTGAACTCGCGCCCTATTAGATAATATTTGAATTTACCTATGGACCATATTATGGCCAAAGCTTCGATTTCGATAGTAGCGTAGGCTTTTTCTCTACTCAACAGTTTCCTACTGACATAAGCTATGGGATAGGCTGTTTCGTCATCTTCGTATTGCAGCAATACTCCGCCTAGCCCGTCCCGACTAGCGTCCGTGCGAAGACCGAAGATCTTGTTGGGATTTGGTAAGCGAAGAATGGGCGCAGTTACGAGTTTTCCTTTTAGAATCTCCAACTGAGTTATTGCATGGGGGTTCCACGTGACAGGGTCTGACGCTGTCTTTTTTAACAAATCATTCAGTGGGGCCGCAATGGAAGCGAAGTGTGGTACAAAACGCCTATAGAACGAGGCCGCTCCCATAAACGATCGGAGTTGTTTCTTTGTTTTCGGCCGGGGCATCTTGACTATGGCGTCCACTTTTTCTTGCTGGGTAGTCAAGTGTTTTTGTCCTATTTTGAATCCCAGGTAGTCAATGGATTCGTAGGCAAAATAACACTTGGTCGGCCCGGCGGTTAGACCTTGCTCCTTCAATTTCTCCAGCAATGAGCGTAGGGCGTGTAAGTGTGACTCCCATGTACGGGTAGCTACGTACACGTTGTCGAAGTAAAACGACACGTCGCTTAGTCCAGCGATAATTCGCCTCATCATCCTATTATAATTGCTACCGGCTGTAAGTAGTCCGAAGGGTAGCCTGGTAAACTGTAACAGACCTCTCTCGGTCGCAAAAGCCGTCAGTTTTTTGGACTCCTTAGCGAGAGGTATTGGATAGTACGCTTTACATAAATCCAATTCGGTGATGAATTTAGCGTCTTCAAATAAATGGAGATTTTGATCTATTAGTGGGATGGGCTCGGCGTCGAAAACGGTCACTGAATTCAATTTTCGGAAGTCCACGCACATCCGAAATGATTGATCAGGTTTCTTAACCATTACTATGGGGGAGCAATAATCGGACTCCGATGGCTCTAAAATTCCCAATTTTAGTAAATTCCGGACTTCCTTATTGAAGGCTTCTCGTAGGTGGATTGGTAAAGGATATGGTTTGCTCCGAACCACTGAATTAGTTTTTAGTTTTATTTCATGGATAAAATCCTTGGCACATCCAGGGTTTTCAGAAATGACTTCTGGGAATTCCATGAGCAAGTTCAACATTTCCGCTTTTTGTTGAATTTCTAAGTGGGGATTTATCTTTAAATCCACCCGAGGGTCTTCCGGGGTAGGTGAGAGCGAGGGAAGTTCGTATTCCTCGTCTTGTTCCACACACACGGTGTGTATGACTTGCAGGGGCGTACCCGGGTAAACGGCATCCATCGGTTCTTCTTCGTCTAGAAGGGTAATATTCTTTATGCACGCGCGGCGGTGATATTTTTTTAGCATGTTTATGTGATAGGTTCTTCGCCCTGTTGGGGTATCTATTAAGTAATCGACTGGACCCCGTGCCTCGATTACTTCAAACGGTCCCTTCCACTGGGCCCATAACTTATTATTTTCGGTCGGGAGTAATAATAAGACTTCATCTCCTGCCTTTAATTTTCGAGCCTTTGCTTTCATATCGAAATAGTCCCGGTATTTGGTTAAGTTTTTCTCGGCGTTCTCTCGAGCTAAGCCAGAGCAGTATTCTAGGCGCTCGCGCATATCCATCACGTAGGCGTAAGACGATTTGATTTCTTGCTCGAGCTTCGCGTTGGAAAATAATTCCTTAAGAATACTCATAGGACCTCGCACCTTTCTCCCGTATAATAGCTCAAAGGGCGAGAATCCCAACGTCCGATGAGGTATTTCTAGGCAGGCGAAAAGGGCAGCAGGCAGGTATCTGTGCCACTGTGTAGGGTTGTTTTGACACAACTTCTTCAATATATTTTTGAGAGTCCCGTTTAATTTCTCGCAGATTCCGTTAGCGGCTGGATGAAATGGACTCGTAAAAATTGGCTTGACTAACAGAAGTTTGTTAAAATATTCCATCAATTCTGAGGTGAATTGGCGCCCTCTATCAGATAGAATTTCTTTAGGCAGGCCTACTCGTGCAAAAATTGAAATTAATGCTTCCGCGCAGGAAATAGTGTCAATCTTCCGTAGGGCCACGGCATCTGGGAACCGGGTGGCACAATCCACTAGAGTGAGGATGTAGGAGTGTCCTCCACTTGAAGGGGGGTGAATTGGTCCCACCAAATCAATTGCCACTCGAAAGAATGGTTCGGTTATAACGGGCACCTTTTGTAAGGGAGCGGGAGGTACCCGTCCTCTGGAGGGATCCTTCTGACACACGTCGCATGATCGGCAATAGGCCACAATTTCCCTTGCGGCCTGGGGCCAATAAAAGTGTCGGAATATCTGCTGCGCCGTTTTGTTGTGCCCAAAGTGTCCGGCTAATATTCCATCATGCGCGGTATTCAAAATTCTTTGCGTGTATTCTTGAGGTACACACAGTGCTTTCTTGTTCTCCTTATCCTCCTCGCTGATAGTACGGTAGAGAAGTGAGTCTTCTACGATATACTGGATCGGCTTCTTTCCTTTCACTTGGAGAATTTCACCTTTAATAGCTTTCTCCCATAGAGGTTTAAGAGTGGGGCATTCCTTCTGAGCACTGGCGAAGGAAGTCAATTTGAACCCATTGTCTTCGAGGGTAATCCTCGGGGTCAACTTAGCAGGTTGCTCTTTCCTCTGGGCTTCTTGTGCCCGGGTGACTACTTGTTGGGCCACTTCTTGCTGGGGAATTAGGGGGTTTTGTCCGATTAGTACTGCGCAGAACTTAATCGGGGCTACTACCACGTCCGTCCAACCGGTGAAATATCTGCATTGTATATGACATCTCACGACGGGGAATCGATTGTCGCGTCCTAAAAAGTCGTGGACGATTGCGAATTTCTTATGGGCAGGGTTTACTGGGGGCAGCAACTTGTCGGATACCACTATGCACGTGCACCCGGTGTCTCTGACTAAAGTGGATACTCGGCACCCATTAACAGTGCCCTCTTCAAATTGTAGGCCGCCTGGTGAACTTTTGTTGAATAGAAAGTTTACCTGTTGCTGGGGCCCTTCGGATGTTGGCGCGGGGACGTAGGACGAATCAGCTTGTCCTGCTGGGATCGCGGCAGTCAGGTTTTGCACCTGTTGTCTCGAGGTCTCCCTCAGTCGGGAGTTCTGTGGGCACTGGAAACTCAGGTGACCTATTATCCCGCAGGTATAACAAGTGACGGGCTTCCTGGGATACGTGCCGGTATTAGGGTATGATCCTTGTGGAATCCTAACTTCTTTTTGATTTTTTTCTCCTCCAAAATTTGGTTTATAAGTTCCTTTTGCTGCTGCGAACTTAAAGGGCTTCTTCTGTAAATGCCTGGGTGGCGGCCCATTTTTCTTTGGGGAGGGAGCCTTCTCTTTCTTGTACTCCCTAGGATATAACCGATGATTTACCGCGTGGAGGTCAGCCTCGTCCAGACACTCGTTGAAGGTAGAAGCTTTTCGGTCCTTAACGAATGCACGGATTTCCTGGGGTAGGGTACTTAGTAACTGATCTCTAAGCATGAAGTCGACGACCGCAGCGACTTCATTCTCTACCCCTTCTGACTCCATCCAAAACTGTAGGCTTCGACGAAGCTCAAAGCCAAAATGTTTGTACGTTTGTCCAGGTCTTATACGAGACTGCCTGAACTTCATCCTATATTCTTCCGGGTTAAGGTTTGTAGCTGAGAGAAGTTCGGCTTTGAGAGTGGAATAGTCCACAGTCGCTTCTGAGGGTAAAGATACGAATATCTCTCTCATCCTACGATTGAGTAGCGGTAACAGTCTGGCGACCCCATCTTCTTCTAGGTCCCAATTATTGACTTCAAATATTTTCTCAAAATGGGAGAGATATGAGCATAAATCTTCTTCGTCCTTGTACTCCGGGAGTTTCATGCTGGCCGCTGGTGATACTCCTGTTTTAGATGACACTGACTGCACCTCTAACTGGTCTTTACTAAGAGCTCTTTCGTGGGCCCTTATCTTCTCTCTTTCATCAGCTTCCATTTTCGTCTTTTCTGCTTCCATTTTCATCTTTTCTCTTCTTTCTTCTCTTTCGTTTCTCTCTTTCTCCTGAATAAACTCTCTTTCGTTTCTCTCTTTCTCCTGAATAAACGAACTCAGCTCGGTTCCTTGTAGTCCGAGGCTTTGACCTTGCTTCCGATAAAGGTCAAACAATGCCATCGCGCTTATGTCAGTCATCTACCTTGTTTTTAATCAAGCCTGACCTACTCCACCACCGAAACTTACCACTTGGCCTAACAATTACCTTTAGATGGTATCCACCTCTAACTTTACCAATTTCCCATTCGTCAAATATTCTATTATTCCTGGTGTTCCTTTTATGTGTTAGCTCTTCCTTAAATAGCCACTGCTGGGTTCTTTCTAATATAAAATCTCTAGACCTGACACCACTTTTATAATATGTCGTAGAATGACCATTGCTTTGATCACTTTACGCTTTGACACCCTTTTAGTAACGGTATACTTTAAGGGGCGTGAGTTACTTCTATGATGAAGTAGGCTTTGTTCTAAGAGTGCTATTTTTGTGGTTTAGTCCTTAAGGAAGAGCTATTTTTAAACACATAAGGATAAGAGGAAACACCAGAATCTACCAAAAAATAAACATGTATTTTAAATTAAATATTACAAACCAACAGTAAAAGCATTTCTATATTTGGCCTCAAAGAATTTTGAATGACAAAACATAAACAAGTAGGCTTTCAATAAACAAACTAATTGCCAATTAGTATTTTTATCACGACCCTATTTGTTTAGCATAAAACATTAAATTAATGTACTGTCATCTACAAACACATATGACCTAGGTTCAAGAATAATGGTTTCTACGCTCCTTTAAAACGTGGGACGTACTAAACTTCTACTATCGCAATAGAGATATAAATGTTATTGTTAACTTACAGGTAGGTATTAGGGATTGCCGGATGTCGCTGGAGGACTTATCTCTCGCCTTGATGTGTGGTGGCCGAAGGTTGAAATTTCGTCGAGGAGGGGGGTGATTCTTCAACGTGATTAAAGAACGGGAGCTCGTTGGGGCTGGGTTCTTCTCCTCTCACTCTTACGGTGCTTGCGATGTAAGAATCACTCGAGTGTGAGCGGCTTTGCTTTTCTTCAGTCGGACTTCTTTGCAGACGGAAAAGGCTTCTTCGGTATGGCACCGATATAAAACTTGACTATTTAGGTTAATACGGCCCTGAAAGGGGGGATCGATTTTCTCAATCTGATCCTATAGTTTCTCACGGAAATAGTCTTGTAGGGCTGAAGGATCGATCTTTACGAATTAATCTTTCTTCTGGCGAATCGACTTCTAATAATCTTCTTGTCTAGCCGATGGATCGATCTTCACGACCTAATCCTACTCTGGCGCATCGACTTCAGATAATCCTCTTCTCTTTCTTTGCGGGGCTTATTTATAGGCGGATTGCCGCCCCATCTAAAGGGGGAAGTGACCAGGCCACAGATGCAAAAGGGGGGGAGCGAATGGTGGGTTAGCATCTGGGAAGAGCGAGAATTCCTGAGGTGGCACTGGGATGCCCAAGTCAGCTCGCAAATTATAGGCTCGTAACCACACCGCTCCTTAGCGTGCCTTCTGACTCGCACCGTTTTTTTTTTCCTAACCACGGGTTTATGGGTCTCGTAGGTCATACGATCGTTAGAGCGTCGTTTAAGGACCTTAGGTGGTCGCCTTCAAACATATGTTAGCTCCAACTGCCCACAGCGGCGAGGCGATCACACATGGAAAGCATTTTCGCCGGCTACCTTTCCCACGCTTCTCCTCATGAAGGGAGGGGGGGCTTGAATGTGTCTATACTCCTCCAGGAGGCTTAATGTAGCCATTTCTCCACAATTAGCAAGAGCATAAACTTCTTGCGCCAAGGATCTGAGCCTGATATAGTTATTCCAAGTCATATCAGATTTATTCCTTTTTCATAAATTGTAAGCTCCTTGTTTATCCAGATATGCACATTTAGTCATTATTAAACCATGCTTTGTCCTTGTCGCGGAAAGTCATAACCCTAAATGGAATACGCCTCTCAATTATATCAGCAAGAACATTACTAAGAGATTCAACAGGATCATCTTGGCGTTAGCAATGGGGCCAATTAAAAAAAGAGAAATTCCTTAAGACTCCATTCCAGTCACCTTGTGACTTTAAGTAAATCTTACGAGATAATGATAGTTCAGGGACAGGTTGTTCAGTTCTTTTATGGGCAGAGATATAAGTGTGGTCAGAAGTTCCAATACGACTCCCAACATTGGTATTAACAACACCAGTATTAAATCTAGAATATTACCAGATTTGTGTGTTGGCCTTTGAATTAATTGAACACAACCATATTCAGTAGAGAAGTCAATTGCTCTCAAACCGTGACGATCAGTAGGTGATACAGAGTTTGTAGCGTGCAAGAAGTTCAGGCGAGTGGCTTATATACTTTTCTTGAATGAGTCTTTCTTGGGACTCAGGATGGCCGAGTGGCTTAGGACTCTTGCTAACGGCTGTCCCACGCCGCAGGAAGCGCGTTCGAAACTCGTTTCACTACTTTTCTTTATTTATTTTTCTTTGTGCCCCTTTCCTACACAAAGTTATCTACAATGGTGCCCAGACCCTGGAGGCTGGCGGGGGAGAACTTTAGTTCTCGAAATAAATTTACTGACGCCGTTCTCCTCAATCCTCAAAATACGCTCCGCTTTTAGGAGGGGGTTTGTGTAGGGTGCGAGAAGTTCAGGCGAGCGGCTTAAATGCTTTGCTTGAATGAGTCTTTTGGGGAACTCAGGATGGCCGAGTGGTTTAGAACTCTCGATAACGCCTTTCCCGCGACGTGGGTAGCGCGGCGAAACTCGTTTCGCTACTTTTCTTTACTTATTTTTCTTTGCGCCCATTTTCTACTCAAAGCTATCTACAAATTTAACCACTCATCTATGATGATAATAAAAATCACCCACAAACAAGGATGCAGCTTTCCTATTATTTTCATGTATAGATGCCATGCTATTCAGTCAAATATGTCATCATTGGCATCAGGGTTTCAATAGATTGAAAATAAGTAAAAATTACTATGCCTACCACATACTAAACCCTCATGACAATTACATTCATAATTAGGCTTCCGAGAGGCAGGAAATCCATTTTAATGTAAACTCCCCCCCCCCCCCCCCCGACATCTTTCACGATCATTACGCTTCAATAGATGAGGCTGTTTAAAACCTAAAATTAAGAGCTCTATAGAGGATCTAAAGTTTGATACCAAAGTCGCAGAACAAAATAAAATGTCAAATTGTCTGGAAGTTACAATCAAATCAAGTAAATTTGCATGAAGCCCACAAATATTACTATACAGCATGCAGCACTGCCGACGCCTAAATGTAGTGGGACAAAGGTTTATCTCTACACCACCAGCCAGCAAAAGAATTAAAATTACCAAAAACTTGACAGAATATTCGAAGACCATCATGATGCATGGAAGAATAAATTATCACCATATATTGAATAATCAAAAAAAATGTCTGCATAGAAGATACTGCAGTAGCCTAATGCAGTACTCATGCTATAAAGGAAAAAGTCACTGCAGGGTCAGAAAATAACTAGAGTATGACCATTTACTTATAGAGAGCCTCGGTACTGAGTAGAAACTTTCCCAACCAGGAAATTTCTCCTTGCAGTTTTGTTCCATGAAGAATGGAGCGGCGTAGTTACTCTCTACAAGAACCAGAAAAGGTAGGAAGGGAACCAGTCAGCCATGGATAACCCACTCAAACAGATCCATTGATCACGAACCTTTTGAGCCCTGGCTAATGGCACCTGTTACCAGGTGGACTCCACTAACTCAATCAACTACCAGTGCCCAAACAAGCCATACACAGTCGACCAAACTTCCGAAAAAATAAAAGAGAAAGAGAGCGGATAGAAGAAAAAATAAGATGGATAATAAAGAAGATTAGCGTTAGATGAATCCACTGAAAACAAAGAAGGGTGTTCATTTACCATTATCTAACCTATAAAAAATACATGTGGTAGAGCAAAGTGATAGGAGAATATGCATGAGTGCACCCCTAAGCAAGGAAACTCAAACCAAACTGTGGAATACCCTGGTACAAGGTTGTGGCAGAGTCTTTAATGGAATGAGAACATTGGTTATTTATTCGGAGACCCATCTCCTAGAAGAACTGCCAACCAAGGCTAAGAGCGTCTCCTACTCAAATAGTTTGATTTTGGAGTACCTTCTCCAGAGGAATGGCCAAACATGGCTATTGGGCCTCCTCAACCCAGGTTTGATTTTGGAGTGTCCATCTCCTAGAAGAGCTGCCTAGGCAGTTTTATGTCAAGCCCAGGACAAAATATTAATGCAATTGTGATTACATCAAGGAGAAATATTTCGGGTCTCACATCAATACTAAATGCATAGGGCCCACAACAACACAAAAATGAATGGGGACTACATAACGATATATAAATGCAGTGTAATTACAAAGGCTAAATGTTTAGAGCCTCACATCAGTACTAAATCCATAAGGCCCATATCATCACTAAAATGATCGGGAGGCAAACATAAACACTATATAAATGCATTGTGATTACAATATTAAATACACAGGGCCTCACAACAAAATGAATACATAGGGGTTCCACATCAACACAAATGATTGGGGGTCCAACATAAACAATTATAAATGCATTACAGACCAGCTGGAAAGACTAATGATATAGATAAGCTAATGTTAAAGAAAATAAGTAAAGGAAGTGAAGCAGATAGAGTTATTCTAGGTGACTTTAATTTAAGCTCTGTGGATTGGGAAAATATGATAAGAAGGGATAGAACAAGTTGTAAGTTTATAGAATGTTTTGAGGGAAATTTGGGGGGTAAATAGGTACCAATGAGTCCCAATATATTATATTTAGTACTTTTAAATGATGATAGTTTAATTCAGGAATTGACTGTCGTGGAAGTATTGAGAAATAGTGATCATAAGATTGTTCGTTTGAGTGGGGGAATAGGGAAAGGTAGTACATCAACAAACACTACTAAAACTCGGAATTTTCAGAAGCGATTATGTAAGACTTAGAAACTTGCTGAGTCAGGTTAAATGGGATACTTGGTAAGAATACTTGTGAGAAAGGGGTGTAATTTTAAGACTATAATAAACGTAGTCCAAGAGGAATGCATCCCAACAAGGGTCATTAAGAAGAAATGTAGGAAGCTATTTTGGTGGAATCATGAGATAGTTAGAAAATTTTCTGAGAAGAAAGCAGCATACGAAAGATTACAGGAGGAAGGTACTGCTGAAAATATTAATCATTATTGGATCACTAGGAATGAATTAAATAAAATAATTTAGAAAGGCAAAAGGACAGCAGAAATTAATTTAACTCAAAATAATAATAAAGATCCAAGAAAATTCTTTAGCTATAAAAATTCTAGCAGAGATGAAATGGGGCCTATTCATTTTGAAGGGGTCGTGAAAGAACCTGATGAGGAAATATTAGAGGTATTTAATGATCATTTTTCTTTAGTGTTTACAGAGGAGAATCCGAAAAGTTAGATTTGTGATAGTTCTATGTCAGGGAATGAGGTGTGGGATACCATTATGTAGATAGGGAACTCATTAAAGGGTTTATAATTGATTTGAATATTAGTAAGGCATCTGGATCAGATGACATTCATGAACTGTAGAAATTATTACAGTAATCTTTGAGAAGATATATACTAGACCACTGCGCCAATTTTTAAGAAAGGTAGTAAATAACTTTAGGCATGTCAGCTTAACATCTATAGTTTGTAAGATTCTTGAGAAGGTAGTTAAGAAAAGTATTTCTGAGCATCTAGAAAGAGGTACTATAATAAATGATGCTCAGCATTAGTTTAGAAGTGGAAGATCTGTAGTGATCGAACTACGCAAAATTGCTGGATTCAATAGGCCCAAAAGATATCTCCACAAAATGGAAGTGAATTGGCCTATTAAATCCAAGCATACCTTATTAAATGTAAAGATTCAATATTGTATGAGAAAAAGGATGAGATTTGTAAATGTACATATATGTAAGCAAGCAAGCGTGAGAACAGAGAGGAGCGAAGGAAAATGGTTAAACACCTGCGTTTGATAAAGCTGCCTAAGTTGTGTCTCGAGATAGAATTATCAAAGACATATATTTAAGGAGGAGCCCGAGTAAACACAGCTGTTGACCGTAAGAGATGGTGCAACGACAATCGTATCAAGTTATACAAATAAGAGTTTATCATGCAGATGTACACACTGTACACAGGCTTCCTAGCCCAGCCTAGAGGGTGGCGAAATAACCATAACGGAGATAGGCCGTCCCACGGTCATCTCTAGGCCACGCTTCTGCATAGGAGTGCACATATTAATTTGAAAAGAAAGAGGAAGACAACAGACAGAGCGAATAGTAACGAATTCATTCGCGTTCACGCTCCTACCTAAATCCACTAAGTCTTCCCCCTCCCCTTAACTCGTACTCTCGTTGATAATATATAGATTAATAATATCCCGTCTAGTACGCTTCGTGTCGCACAGCTTGCATCATAATATTCCGTTATTGGAATAAAGAGTTTATTTTCGTATGTCCATCTTTGTCTTGAGTCAAAAGGTCAGTGAGTCGAGGGTGCCGTTTCAAACGTGTTTATGCCCCATAATAATACGAGTGCTAACTTTAAAGTTAATTCGGCAAGAAATGCGCGATTAGTGGCCGAAAGTAATAACAGTGTGCATAATCCATCGGGAGGGGGGGGGGGAACCCTTCCATAAAGCGCAAAAGGCTGTAGTTCGTCGTTCGTATATATATATATATATATATATATATATATATATATATATATATATATATATATATATATATATATATATATATATATTTCAGCGAAAAGGCTAAATTCTGCAAACCCTGGTGCAGGTGGCCGAAAGGTGAAGAATCTGTGCAAATGCAAATGTCCTCCAGGCCATCTTTGCCAGTACCGGCGGAAAACTAAGAGGGCTCCATAGTAAACGCGGCCGTGGGCGTGCCGTCTATTTTCACCTTCGCCGTTAAAATATATAACTCTAAATGTTAGTTCTTAATTGATACGGGGGCAAGTGTTTCGATTATTCCGGTTAAACTGGTGAAGTCAAGTGATGTGCGCGATTCTGGCATTAATTAACATTTAAACAGCTGATGGCTGAAAAATTAAAGTCCACGGCGAAATTCACGCGGATATAGTGATCCCCAGTCTTCGCCGATCATTTAGGTGGTCGTTCGGTGTAGCAAAGACCACCTCTTCGTTATTAGGCATTGACAATTTTCAATTTTTTCTTTATTGATTAGATGTGAGAGTTAATTATACCTACTTTGGGTGGGCTGAGAACGAATATTTACTCCGTTTTGCTCTACCTGGTCCTGATTTTTTTCAACAAACTTCATCTTTGATCATATTCATAAAAAGGATATTTTCTCAATAATTGCTAAGTATTTTTGCAGTTACACATTATATTTATAATTATCTTTTAGTACCTATTTAAAATAATGTTTGTTTTTATATTTCATACTTTGAAAATAAGGAATTGAAATAACTTCACAACTTGACAAAACAAACAAGTAATATGTCCTCAAGCACTAGAAAGTTCATATGCAAAACTCTCCCGATTCATTTTGCTACAGATGTGGAAATTTAACACTTCTACATCAAAGAGGAATATAACGGACTTCGTGAAAAGAGCTTCCTTAACTTATTTTGCCATAAAAGTGGGTGATCAAGATAAACCATGGGTTCCACATGAAGCCTGCACTGTATGCATTGAAAGACTGCGACATTGGTCGAAGGGTTTGGAGTCTAAAATACTTTTTGGAGTTCCGATGGTAGGTTTATGATTTCATAAAACTACGTAACTTAGTCATTTGTGTACATTAAATTACCTAGGTGTAATTGTAACTTAGGTACATAAACAACTTTTGATAAAATTCGCTTTTGTTAACGCTTCACTTTTTTTTTATTTCAGATGTGGTAAAAGCCTACTAACCATGAGACGGACTCCTACTTCTGCTCTGTCAAGACTTCGGGCTTCACTAAGAAAAATAAACATTGTATCGAGTACCCAAATTTCGACACCGCAATACGACCTGTGCTACATTCAAATGAAATTCACATTCCAAAATTTAAGAGTCTGCCATCTTAGGAATTAGTTGAAGATGTTTCTGAAAATATTGTTATGAACTCTTAGGAGTCAGACACCGAATTCGACCCCAGCGTAGTTGTAAGTGAAAGTGATCAGCAAAGGTTTAACCAGGCCGAGTTGAATGATCTTGTAAGGGATCTAAATTTACCAAAAAAGGCTGCGGAAATATTAGCTTCAAGACTTAAACAGAAAAATATGCTTAGTTCAAACACATACATTTCATTTTACAGAAACAAAGAAAAAGAAAACTTAAATATTTTAGGATAGAGCATAGTTTAGTATATTGCTGCGACATACCAGGTTTAGTAAAGGAGATGGGGTTTCAGTCACACAATAAAAGTGATTGGCGTTTGTTTTTAGACAGTACTAAAAGAAGTTTTAAATGTGTGTTGCTGCATAATGGCAATCTATACAGCTCGATACCAATTGGGCACTCAACAACATTAAAAGAAAAGAGGATATAGAAACTGTTTTAAAACTTATCAAATATAGGGAGCACGAGTGGATCATATGTGTTGACATAAAAATGGACAATTTCCTGCTAGGGCAACGAGCAAGGTATACTAAATATCCCTGCTTCCTTTACTTATGGGACAGCAAAGCTAGGGAAGAACATTATTCCAAACAAATCTGGCTAGCACAAACATCACTTACTGTCGGAGAAAAAAATGTAATTAATCCACCTTCAATGAGCAGAAATAAAATCATATTTCCTCATCTGCATATCAAACTAGGCCTCATGAAACAATATGTAAAAATTTAGACACAAACGGAGTGTTTCCAACACATAATTTCAAAATTCCCAAGTTTAAGTTATGAAAAAATCAAAGCTGGAATTTTCGACGGTCCACAAATAAGAGCATTAATTGATTACAGCAGTTTTCCTAAGGTCATGAATAAACGCGAAAGAAATGCCTGGTTCTCATTCGTGGACTTGTTAAAAAAGCTTTTTAGGAAATTATAGGGCAGATGACTACGAAGAAGTCGTAAGAAAACTTTTAGGGGAATACAAAGAGCTAGGTTGCAATATGAGCATAAAAAATGCATTTTTTGAATTGTCAACTTGACCAATTTCCAAGTAATTTAACTGCTGTAAGTGACGAACAAGGGAAGAGATTCCACCAAGATATTAAAATTGTGGAGGAACGTTATCAAGGACGCTTAGATTGCCACATGATGGCTGATTATTGCTGGTGCTTGAAAAGAGACCTGCCGTCAAACACCAAATACTCTAGAAAATCCTATAAAACAAATTTTTATCAGAGTGAAAGCTTCATATATCTTTGTTTGTCATTTCTATCGTTTAATGTAATTTTACAATAGTTTGAAATGCATGTATTCATGAAAATGGGAAATAGATGCTAACGCATTACTTCATTTTTAGTCCTAATTTTGAAAAAAATTGGCAAATGGCGCATGGGCTGTTTACAAGAATCAGGACCTGATAAAGCCAAACCGAGGTAAAATTCGTTTTCAGGGCACAAAAATTTCTTACAATCAAGTTCATATATCATTCAATAAAATACGTGTTCCCCAGTGATATAATCAATGACGTGTAGCACTTACCGCCCCGTTGCAGAGCTATATTTGAAAACATATGAGGCTCTGTACGCAACTAAACTCGCTCAACTTTCCCCGTCACCGCTGAACTCAGTGAAGCATACAATCGAAACTGGTAGTGCTCTACCGACATTTTTACAGCCAAGACCTCTTTCGATGGGAAAACTGCGGGCTGCCAAAGCAACGTTTGAGGCTCTAATGAAGGAGGAGGTCGTGCGGCCGTCAAGATCGCCATGAGCTTCGCCTATTCACATGGTGCCAAAGAAGTCGCCCGGTGAGGACAGGATGGTCGGCGATTTCTGAGCGTTAAATGCCGTTACAAAACCAGACAAGTATCCGCTGCTGTGGATTCAAAGCATTACGGACCACCTCCATGGCAAAAGGATATTTTCGAGGTTGGACCTGATCGTGCTTACCACCAAATCCCTATGAACCAGGCAGACATAGAGAAAACCGCGGTCACGATTCCATTTGGTTTGTGGGAGTACGTTAAGCTCCCATTTGGTCTCCGAAATGGCAGCTGCTCCTTCCAGAAGCATATGGACACCCTGTTTCGAAGATTAGTGTTCGTGTTTGTGTACATAGACGACATCCTGGTGTATTCAGACAATATGGACGACCACCTAAAGCACTTGGAACAGATCTTTGAAATCCTGGTCAAAAATTATCTAAGAATATTACTGGAGAAGTGCGAGTTGGCGAAGGAAGAAATAGATTTTTAGGAAACTGCGTATCGGTAGAAGGTATATGCCCACCGGCAAAAAAGATGGAAGAAATTGGAAACATGTCGCTACCAAAAAAATACAAGGAGTTTCTGAGATATTTGGGGATGGTAGGATACTATCGCAGGATGATCCCCAACTTTGCTGTGATTGCAGCCCCGCTGACTGAGCTTGTTCACTTGAAACCAAAGGCTCAAGAGCTTGTATAGAACGAACAGGCAAGTAAGGCATTTGAGAGTACCAAGTTAGCCTGAATTGGCTCTGTGAAACTCTGTGACCCGCTTCCCAATGATTCCCTATACCAACTGGTGACGGATTGTTTCTAGTACGCGGCAGGTGATGCCCTACACCAGATGATTGACGGTTCTGCGAAACCAGTCACATTCTTTTAGTGCAAGCTAAGCCGTACGCAGCAAGCATACTCCACCTAACACAGGGAGCTCCTAGCAGCGTATATTGCTGTCATGCAACTCAGGCACCTAACAGTAGGTCGCCACGTCACCTTGTGCCCTGATCTCAAGTCTAGTTTCACCTTTTGCATCGCCACTCAGTGACAAAACAGATAGACAACAACGCCATTGGACAGCATTCTAGAATACATTAGTGATATCGCGTACTTGCGTGGTCAGGATAACGTAGTTGCTGACTGCATCTCAAGGAACGTCAATTTGGTCCAAATTGACTCTTTTGACTTCCTAGCATTGGCGGCAGTGCAGGAAAATGATGCAGAGACAAAGGAATTGCATTCGCGCCTGAAACCTTACCTTTTCCCGAGGATGTTCAGCTTTGGAGCAAAGTAACATCTGGATACGCACGACCGTTTGACCCGTTTACATGCAGAAGTGTAATCTTAAATCAATTGCACAATCTGTCACACCCTGGAATCAAGGCTTACCTTTGGCTGGACGAGAGAGTTCATCCCTTGTCAGTCTTCCAAAGTGAATCACCATATAAAATCACCAATCCTCCCAATTAATATTCCTTCCTCGAGGTTTGAAACTGTACACATCAATATAGTTGGATCACTCCCACCGTGTACACTGCCTGGACAATCTACCCCTCGCACAATCGGTACGCGTTATCATGCATCGACCGAGCGACAAGATGGATCAAAGCTTTACCGATCCCAAACATAAGAGCCGCAACGGTTGCGTTAGCTTTCCTGGACGGGTGGATTTCCAGATTTGGAGTCCCGCTGTGTGTTAACCAACAAAGGCGCCCAATTCGAATCAGAACTATTCAGAGAGATTTCTGTGTTCGTTGGTTTCCATCGTCTTCGTACCACGGCGTACAGACCGTCGACGAACGGGATGGTGGAAAGTGAACATAAGACTCTAAAGTACTCAATAATGGCCCGTAAACAAGGTTGGCTGGTGGCACTCCCAATTGTTCTGTTAGGATTTCGCTCCTTACCAAATAATTCGGGATTTTGACCGTTTACTACAGTGACGGGAACCACACTCTTGTGCTCAAAAACTTTAGTGGCATCATTTTCATCGAAGACCAACTCCAAATTCATAAAAGAACTGGCATCCACCATGCCACAAATTGACTTCGCGCAAGCATCCTTAGGACACCTGCACTCGGTGCCCAAGACTTTTGAGCCCCACGATCTCTGCGAAGCAACTCATGTGTGGGTCCGAATAGACCGAATAAGAAAGCCACTTGAAGCGCCCTATGCTGGCCCTTTCCCAGTTATCAAACGCGGCAATAAAGTTTGGATTTTGGAATTGCCCTTTGGAAGACAGGATACTGTCCCGATAGACAGGTTAAAACCGGCGAAATTATATCCCCTTCAAAATTGTGATGCGCTGAGCGATCAGTGACGCCCTCGGGCTCGGGCTGAAGATGGAGGAGGGTCCGGTGCACTTCGCCTCAGAGAGAGCAAAACACGCAAGAGGACCAAACCACGGGAATTCACACGGACACGTCGACAGACACCGGAGAGAGGAACGGCGAGACTAACGTGTTCACACGCTCCGGGAGAAGAGTCACGTTGTTTATATATTTTTAATTCTGTGTGGAAGTATTATAGAGAAATATTGTAATGCGAGAGGAAAAGACATAAATATATACACGCCTCGTTGCCTTTATAGCCTTACTATATGCATTACTATGTATTTGTTAGGTGACGGTATTATGTTTATGTAGGAACATAACGCGAGATACACACGTGGTGAATTATTATATATAAAAATGTATTAGGTATCAATTGATTATTGTAATACAATAGGGCAGAAATAGGCCAATTTGGACACAGAGATGCGCATATGTGAATGTCGAATTCCTGTGCGTTATTATTGATACTGCCGATATTAAGAGTGCCATAAATAATTTCACATGTATATCTACCTATGTAATGCTATACGACTTATTAATGATTCCATCACTGGCGAGGGAGTACCTGTCGTGATCGAACTACGCAATAGGTACACCTCTGGCACCAAAATTGATGGATTCAATAGGCCGAACAGATACCTCCACAAGATTGATGCAAATTGGTCCTATTAAATACAAGCATACCTAATTAAATGTAAAGATTCAATATTGTATGAGAAAAAGGATGAGATTTGTAAATGTACATATATGTAAGCAAGCAAGCGTGAGAACAGAGAGGAGCAAGGTAAAATGGTTGAACACTTGTGTTTGATAAAGCTGCCCAAGTTGTGTCTCGAGATAGAATTATCAAAAACGGATATTTAATGAGGAGCCCGAGTAAACATAGTTGCTGACCGTAAGAGTTTATCATGTAGATGTACATACTGTACAGAGGCTTCTTAGCCCAGCCCAGAGGGTGGAGAAATGATTCAAATGACCATAACGGAGATAGGCCATCCCGCGGTCATTTCCAGTGCACGCTTCTGCATAGGAGCGCACATATAAATGAGAAAAGAAAGAGGTAGACAACAGACAAAGCGAATAGTAACGAATTCATTCGCGTTCACGCTCCTACCTAAATCCACTAAGTCTTGTCTCGCCCTTAATTCGTACTTGATTTTAATATATAGACTACTAGTCTTCCCTCTAGTACGCTTCGTATCGCACAGGTTGTATCATAATATTTCGTAATTAGAATAAAGAGTTCATTTTCGTATGTCCATCTTTACCTTAAACCTTTGATAATCCCAGCCAAGTAGAAGAACACCGTAAAATAATTTATCTTTGGAGTCAGATAAATAATTCGCCGTAACGCCATCCTTCACCTATTCCCTCATAAGGTGGTTGTTTACGAATAAATCTTTCATTCACCGTCGTTAGGACTTATATAACTGATAACCTTATCGTCTACAATATCATTTACCGACCCCCTTATAATTGGCGACACCCTATAGATCATGCTTAACAAACTTACTGGAATTTATGGATAATATAACTAAAAAATCAGATAAGAGATTAGTTCACAAATTACAAAGGCATTGGTGATATGTGGCAAAATTTGGAAATGGATTGTTAAATGGCTGAAAAACAGGAAACAAAGAGTTGCACTGAATAGAGTGAGGTAACAGTGGATGGACATTATCAATGGCGTAC
Source organism: Ceratothoa steindachneri (assembly GCA_963969495.1). NCBI lineage: Eukaryota > Metazoa > Arthropoda > Malacostraca > Isopoda > Cymothoidae > Ceratothoa > Ceratothoa steindachneri. Next base: position 45,551,620 of record OZ018333.1, read on the forward strand.
CTCAAGGATCATTTTTAGGCGCATTATTTTTTCGAGTTTATATAAATGATCTTGGAGAGGGTATCGATAGTAATATAACAATATTTACTGATTATACAATATTGGTAACTGTTAGTAAATAAAGTTTAAGCTACCTTTAAAGTGCAGAGTGATTTAGATAAGTTATTAGTTTGGGCACAAAATTGGCAGATGAGTTTTAAACTTTAAATGATGTAAAGGACTTAGAAGGAGTAGTAGATAGGTCACTGGGGTTTTCTAAGCAGCGTATTGAGGCGAAAATTAACCAAATAGAGTGTTGGGCTTCATTGAAAGGAATGTTATTTATAAAAGTAGAGGTTATCCTTAAACTATATCATTCATATATCAGGCCATATTTAGAGTACAGTATACAAGTATGGTCCCCATACTTTAGACATGATATCAACATGCTAGAATCAGTGCAAAGGCGGGCAAAAACGATGAAACCTTCCTTGAAGCACCTTGTGTATGCAGATTGGTTGAGAGTACTATGTTCTCATTTGAAAGGTGTGTGAGAGGGAATATGATGGAGCTTTTTATTGATCTGGGGTAGATAAGTTGGATTTTAGCAAGGTCTTTGAGTTGGAAAGTAGTAAGAGGACTCGGGGCTGCCATCTAGCATCTAGATGCTAAGCCTAAATTCAAAAACTAAGAAAAGAAAATTCTTTGCTTATTTTATGAAACTGCAGAGGAACTTGTAAGACAAAAAAAATAACCTTCATTTGGTAGATGATAAATAGGTGCACACACTTGAGCCACTGTTTCACTGGCTGGTAATGCATCAAAATTTATTTTAATATATCATAATATAATTTAACAGATCACAAAAACAACAATGGCCTATCAGAGATCATCCTAGTCATTCAAAACATTGCAAGAGTTACCCATCTTCCCCAAATACAGCATTCATAGGATTGCATCCAGAATACTGCTTTTAAAGCATCACCAATCAAGTCTTGTCAAAAACTAAAGCATGCAGCTACAATATAAACATAAAACTCAAAAACTCATATAATTTTCTTTGTCCATCCCTTTATCTAATCAGCCCTTGAACACATTTAAACTTGGACTACTAACAACATCATGAGGTAGAGATGTTTTACAAAATGAAGCATATGCACAATAAATGAATATCAGATTTGGCTTCAGCACATAAATATGGACCTGAAAAAAAATCCCCTCTCATGCTATCCTTCTATCATATCTTCTTCTCAAACCTGGGGAAAAGGAGAGTTAGCAATCATTATTATTCAAGAAAAAAGTTGTCATATCAGTTCGTCATTTCGAGGCTTGTTTCAGCTGTTTACCAAGGAATAAAGAGTCCAGCTATATATTTTCCTTTATCTTAATAAAGCGCTTGACCACTTAACCTAGCCTACCAAACAACGAGAGAGAAATCGTTATCGAGCCCCTATAAATGGTGACCCCTCTTCATCGAACGAAACGTGATCATACAACAAAATGGATTCACAAAGCGGGCAACAAGCTGCTTATTTTCTTCCACACCAAGAAGTTGAGCTCGCAAACGCAAACTCCATCAGACCTCATGTGTTTAATGAAGCAGCAGTCACGGGATGGTTCAAAATTGTGGAGGCGCGATTTCACATCTCAAGGATACAATGAGGAAACGAAATTTTATCATATTCTGACTGCATTGCCTCCCGAGATAGTCGATCGTCTTCCAGCTGCGGTCCTCTCGTCGCAGAATTACTCGCTCCTACGAACAGAAATCGTAGGTCTTTTGAGAGGACGAAACATGAGCTCTTCGAGAAGTTAATCGCGTCTTCTCCGCAGACCGGACGACCTTCAGTGAACCTTGAAGAGCTACGGAAGACAGCTTTGCAAGTTGGAGTGGGGGAGGACTTGGTGAGACACATGTTCATCCAGTCTTTTCCTCCAAACATCGCCCCCATCATCGCCACGCAAAAGGACTTGACTCTCTCCCAATTGGGGAAACTGGCTGATGAACTCATGTCGTTTTACAAGGCACAGCATTATGATATAAATAATAGTGAAACTAGTAATAATGATGCGTTCCCCGATATAAGTGCTCTTAGTGTCAACCAGCCGGTAAATAATGTGCAATTTAAAAAATCGCGTTCAGTGCCCATCAGCGCGTATCCTGGTGGTAATCAATCTAAGTTTGTGCATAATAGCTATAGTAATAATTATTTAAAAGGTGTACCGTTTGGGTTACGCCCCTTCTGTCGTAATCAAAAACCAGTGGTGTACCGTTCACACTTATACTTTGGGTCGAGTGCGAAGTACTGTAAGCCGTGGTGAAGTTGGCCAAAGCGAGGTGAGAACCTTCAAATGCAGCCGATTTTGGCTTATGGCCCCCTTAGGAACCTTATTTTTTCCTGTGGCCCATAATCATTATTTTCAGTAGGTAATATGCAGTTTAACTCTACTTTAAAGGATAAACGATATTAAAACACCTATTTGTATCCGAGTACAATTATATTTGTCACATATATAGGACGATAAACATAGCAAAAATTAAACAGTGGTTAACAAAAATGTAGTACTCTTTTAAAATAAATAATTAGTCTTCCAAAAAATAAAATCCTTTAGTAAAATGAAATAAATATATCGTCAACTCTTTATTCATTCAATGCGATCCTTGTGCTTCATGCAGTTTAACAGTTTTTTCAATATCAGGGTCTATAGTTGTTAGAGACAGACGAAGATTACCTCTTCTTACTATTTCTAAGCAGCTGCGAGCTTTTGATAGGAGGTGTGACACTTTACTAAAACCCGACTCAACCAGATAAGAAGTAGGAAAAGCAATAAAATATCATTTTACTTTGTCCCAAAGCAAAGGGTATTTCATAACAATTTCATGACTTGTCCATAAGTTCCTGACACCATGCTTAAATCTAGCCAGAGAAGTTTGATCACTCTGTAACTCAATGAGGCTTTCTTGTAATCTGATATCAACATCAGCTGCATTAATTCCAAATGGGTCTACCATCCAACCTTGAGTGTCCAGTTGTAGAAGATCTCTTAACCTAACTTCGGAATCACTATGCAATTTCTACAAATGATCAATGTATACTAAAATATCCTCTTCTTTCAGCTCACTCTCAATAGTGCGGAGGGTTGGAAACTGTATCAACTCTTTTCACCCCATATTTGTCTTGAACAGCTTAATTTTCCCCATAAATGCACAAATAGACTCTTTGCATGTTAAATTTTTTGTTACCATGCAAAGAATTTTTACCTTGTAGCTTTTCAAATATATCTGTAACGTAGAATATGTCCCATTTGGCAGCAATAATTCTTACTCCGAGCTGTTACCATCCAGAAATAACACAACACTATCCCAAAGTGCAATGAAGCGATTCAGACAATTGCCCTTAGAAAGCCATCGCATCTCTGTATGCAAAAGTAGGTGCTCAAATCCTTCTTCATTGGTAGCACAGAGTTGTCGGAAAAGACGCTCTTGAAGTGGATTTGACTTGATAAGGTTGACTGTCTTGATTACACTGCCAAGTGAATCTTTCAGACATCCTCCTAGGTGTTAAGCAATCAGATGTTGACGGTGTATGCAAAAAAACTTTAGGTACAGCATCTTTTAAATGTGCAATAAATCCCATATATCTACCTACCATAGCAGCGGCACCATCAGTTGCATAAGCCATAATATTCCCAAGAGGAATATCATTTTCTTTGAAATAGGTCACTACTTCTTTGAAAATTGTTTCACTTTTAGTATCTCTCACAAGGCTGCGGGAAAAAAAGCATTTCTTCTCTGAGTTGATCTTTATCCCAAAACCTATCATACGCCATGAGAAAGGCTTCGTTATCGCGTAATAACGTTTCATCAATTTGTAATGCAAAGGTCATTACTTGTAAATATTTAACGAGTTTTTTCTCTACATTCTTTGCCATTTCGTCAATACGTCTTGATACTGTATTGTTGCTCAGCGGAATGACTTCAGTGATTTTGGGGACTTTGTTGCATGACAGTTGAAATAACCACAGATACTGAAGGCAAAATCAATTCTTCGCCAATAGTATGAGGTTTTCCCGATTTTGCTATTAGCTTGGAAATCTCATAAGATGCAATTAAACCTTTATCTAGTTTTGCCACTGTTTTGCTAAATATATCTTTAATAGTGCTACTCGCTAGGAAATTATCCCGCAGCTTTTTAAAGTAATCTAATGTTTTGACTTTTTGTCCTTGTGCTTATTCTCCAAATATATTTTAAGCTTACTTGGTCGCATACTATCATTAGAAAGTGTAGCCATACATAAAAGACACAATGGCTGTTTTATATTGTCTGGGTAGATGTATAAAACTATAAGCTTATTACTCACTGGAGTATTGTCGATATTTTTTCTTCGTCGCCGTTGCCATGGGTAATCTGTGCAGAAGAAATTTAATATATTAATGATATATATATATATATATATATATATATATATATATATATATATATATATATATATATATATATATATATATTTATATATATCTATATATTACATTTTTAGAGCCAAAGCTCACCACCACAGAATGAAAGGCTCCTATCTCAGTGTGATAGAACGAGTTGAGGCCGCTTAATTTCAACCACTATCACATGTTATTTAAAACCACGATGCTACCCACGTGCGTCTTCGCTTTGAAGCCTGGGGCCTTATCGCAGCCACCTGAGTCAATGTTTAAACAAGGAGGTTTATCTTCCCCCGTCGCCCCATGCACCAATCTCGCCAGATTGAGTTAGGCTTATGGGCAGATAAGGCATTGTTCTCAGGCTCGGCTGTGCATTCCCTCGAAGCTCCCACTCCATTGTCCCCCATTCCAAGGGGATGTCCTGACTATTTTTATGGAAACTTAACCACTAAGATTCAGATTGGAGATCCAGATTTTCGTCGCGAAACATCACTACGACCCACTCTCACCTTGTGCGCCAAGGGACCTCGACCTCGAGATTCACCATGACTTGTCCAGAAGAAGGACAATATCCCTTGAGTGCCAAGGTTCGAGCCTCCGTGACGCCAAGTCTACAAGGCTTCCCCTGTTGTTCAGAAAGAGAACAACATTAGAACAGCCATTGTTCTTTTGAGCCCGTTAACAAGAAACGGTTCTCACCCTTCCCCTGTTGTTCAGAAAGAGAACAACGTTAGAACAGCCATTGTTCGTTCGAGTCCGTTGACAAGAAATGGTTCTCACCCCCCCCCCCCCTGTTGTTCAGAAGAGAACAACGTAGAACAGCCATTGTTCTTTTGAGCCCGTTCGCCAAGAAACGGTTCTCACCCTTCCCCCTTGTTGTTCAGAAGAGAACAACATTAGAACAACCATTGTTCTCGAGCCCGTAGACAAGAGACGGTTCTCACCCCCCCTGTGTTCAGAAGAGAACAACGTAGAACAGCCATTGTTCTTCAAGCCGTTTGTCAAGAAACGGTTCTCATTCCCAAGACGCCACGTCAGGATCATTTAATTCCCCCCCCTTCTTCGGCTGAAACGCGCCAGCGGACCGAAAATTCCTTCACGTCGCCTTCCTCTCCACAACAAGTATAATTACGTAAGCCGAACGTTACCTTTGAGTATTTGACCCTTTTGTCAACTCTATCCTGTGCTTTAGATGGTTTAGCGAACCATCTCATCCCTTTAATTTATATTTGTTTTACCTTTTTAAATCTCTTAATCCCCGGTTTAGCTCGATTTCCCACGACCCTTTCCAATTCTCTATTTATGTCAATATTTTCCGTTTTGTGTGTTATTGATAGTTTTTATTAATAAAACTCTATTTTATTAATGATAGCAATATTATTATCCTTGAGCTCAGTTCCACTTATTAAGCATATCGAAGATACATAATATCGACCAGCCTAGACAACCACGCACTCTAAAGATAATTAAATAAGTTCCCTCAACGAATAGTTATATATGGTATATCGTCGAGAGTCCATTCTATGACACTCAGTATTTCTGAGAAAAGACCCCAAAACAACCTACATTCCCTGTGCAGATCACCGAGTCTGTGCCCAACACGAACTCATATTACAGTCAGTCACGAAAATTTCAGACATGTCCAATAAATAAAACGCTCATAAAAATAGCTGCATTGAACATTTTGTTTTCCTTTTTTTGTGCTAAATACGTGCCCTTGCTGGTAAATATTTGACACCAAAAAAAGATCCGCAAAACAATGCAACTATTTTTATGAGCGTTTCTATTAATTGGACATGTCTGAAATTTTCGTTGTTGATTGTACATACTGGTAAATGCTAATCTCGTAAATAAGCCCTAACTGAAACTGAAGTGAAGAAAAAATGATTTGGTGTAGGCCTAGCAATGGCACATTTTACTTACAAACAAAAATGCTCAGTTATTTACTTATAAAAGTCTTATATTATTGTGTTTGTGGAAATCTATTATAATTTTAAAAACTAGTAAAATTACTACAACTTCGCAGTATTAGGGTAAACGAATAAAAGCTACTTACATACTATAACGCCAAACCACTTGATAAACAGACTGTAAGGATTTAAAGTTCCACCTGAAGAATTTTCATCAAGCCAACAACGGTGCCAGGCGCATAACGATCAAGCTCACAATGGAGTGCGGCGCAGAATAAACTTGTAAGATGGAAAATATTTGTTTACAGATTAATGTAGATCCTATTATGCTAGTAAATATTTTAAAAAAAGGGAAAATATATATTTATTAATATTTTTAAAATGTTATTCAACTGCATAAATTAAAATTAGGTACTGCCCTAACTATAATTCATTTTTCAATAGGTTAAGTCCTGTGGCCCCCTTTATGGATCTGTGGACCCTCTAGAGCTTAAAATTTTCCTCTGGCCCCCTTCAGTTGTGCCTTTAGTGGGCCATATGGCTTCCGGTTTGGAAACCCTGGTCTAGACCGTCTTCTCCAACCCCCTCGGAAAACGAGATCGGCAGGCCACTGTAAATGCGACGACCGGCGTGCCGACTCTTCTCACTGTTGCTGCCGGTATTAATGAGAGGAAGTGCGAATTTCTAATAGACACTGGCGTGAGCGTGTCCTTAATTCTATTTAATTTAATGCAATTATGTGTGATGCTCAAATCATGTGTTAACTTCGCGACGGCTAATGGAGGGAAGATAAGAGTGCATGGAGAAGTCCAACTGGAAATAGGCATCCCTTCCCGGCGACGTTCATTAAGATGGACGTTCGTAGTTGCAGATATTACGTCGTTATTATTAGGAGCCGATTTTCTTGCTCATTTTAACCTCTTAGTAGACTGTGCTCGTGGTGTCCTAATTGATAACCAGACTAGCCTAGTTTCTAAAGTGAAGCAGTCAAGCGAACTAGTGATCTCGTTAATTATTAATGACTTCTCGCATATCCCACCTAATTGCAGGACAGTTTTCTGCCAATATGAGACTATATATAACCCAAAGTGTGTTGACATTAGTTCGCCACCGGCTAATTCTGTTGTTGACACCATTGAGACGGGTAGTGCCCCACCAACTTTTGCCTGCCCAAGGCCACTTCCAATGGAAAACTACAAATTGCAAAAGCAACTTTCGAGACTCTGTTGAAAGAAGGTGTTGTGTGGCCGTCGAAATCTTCATGGTCTTCACCCATTCACATGGCGCAGAAGAAGACCCCAGGCGAGTATAGAGTTGTTGGTGACTTTTGATCCCTCAATGCGATAACCAAAGCGGACAGATATCCCCAGCCAAGGATTCAGAGCATGGTAGACCATCTTCATGGCAAGACAGTTTTCTCCCGCCTGGATTTAGTCCGAGCCTACCACTAGATTCCAATGAATCCAGCGGAAATTGAGAAGACTGCTGTCTCAGCTCCCTTTGGGCTGTGGGAATTTTTAAGGCTACCGTTTGGTCTAAAGAAGGCTAGTTGCACTTTCCAACGCCATTTGGACACTTTATTTCGTGGCTTGGCGTTCTTTTTCGTGTATGTCGACGGTATTTTAATATTTTCGGAAAATATAGACGAGGATGCGGAGCATTTGGATCAAGTCTTAAAATTTTGGCAGAAAATAACCTTCGAATTTCTATGGAAAAAGGCGAGTTCATGAAGGAAGAAATCGATTTCTTTGGTCACCAGATCTCAGTTGCAGGACTGTGCGCTCCAGCTAGGAGGGTCTCCGAGATCACCGAGATGCCCATACCAACTGATTTCAAAGAACTTCTTCCATATTTTGGCATGTTAGGTTTTTACAGACGTATGATGCCTAATTTTGCTGCGATTGCTGCTCCTCTGACTGAACTCGCACTGCTTCAAACTAAAGCTCGCCAACTTGGCACGCTGCACGGGAAGCATTTGAGGCTACTAAAGAGGCCCTGGAGAACTCCGTTAAGTTACGCCACCCATTATCCAATGACTCTCCGTACCAATTTGTGACGGACAGCTCCCAATTTCGCAGTAGGTGCTACGCTCCAACAGATGGTGTATGGGTCTCCCCAGCCTATGGCATTCTTCTCCGGGAAGATGAGTAAAACATATCAAGCGTACTCTACTTATGACAGTGAACTCCTGGCTGCGTATCTCGCTGTGCTTCACTTCGGGCATATGATCGAAGGTCGCCAAGTGACTTTATGCACGGACCACAAGCCCCTATTCTCTGCATTCTCCTCGTCACTACGAGAAAAAACGGACAGGGCCACAATCTTGGAGTATTTCAATGGCATAGCTAATGTACGTGGAGAGGACAATATAGTTGCTGACTGCCTATCTCGGAATGTGAATTCGGTCTAGGTGGACTCATTTGATATCCGTTCTTTGGCAGCAGCACAAGAGCATGATAAAGAAGTGAAGTCGTCTCGATCTGGACTGAAGGCATTTTCCTTTCCCGGTGATTCCCAACTCTGGTATGAGGTAACATCTAAATAGCCATGACCGTTTGTTCCTTCACCCTGCAGATCAGCTATTTTCAAGCAACTTCATAATATATCACATGCAGGGATTAATGCATCGCTTTGGTTGGTAAAAGCGAGGTATTTCTGGCCCAATATGGATATAGATATGCGTTTGTGGACTCGTAAATGCCTCTCCTGCCAATCTGCTAAAGTAAATCGCCACACTAAGTCCCCAATCCTGCCTATTAGTATGCCCACTTCGAGATTTGAGACGGATCACATTGATATAGTTGGTCCACCACCGCCGTGCACACTGCCTGGGCAGTCATACCCCTATCATAACTGGCGCCTGATGTCATGCATAGACAAAGCCACCAGGTGGATTGCAGCAATCCGATTCCAGACATCAGTGCTGCAACGGTTGCTTTAGCTTTCTTGAGCGGCTGGATATCCAGGTTTGGCGTTCCAATATACGTGATCATCGACAGAGGAGCTCAATTTGAGTCCGAACTCTTCAAAGAATTATCGGCCCTCGTTGGTTTTCATCGCCTGTGAACCACAGCTTACAGACCTACCACTAACGGGATCGTGTAAAGGTCGCATCGGATTTTAAAGACCTCTATATTGGTTCACTGACAAGGTTGGTTGATGGCCCTACCGATCGTTCTTCTGGGCACCCAGTCCTTGCCTAATGATTCGGGTTTTTCACCCTTTACAGCGGTCACAGGGACTACCCTTATTTGCCAAAAGCCCTTAGCGCCTCTTCTTCATCCAAAGTCGATTCGAAATTCATCTTTGAACTAGCGAAGACCATGTCGCAGATAGATTTCATACAAACCCCTGAAGGCCACCTACAATCGGTATCGGAAACGTTTGTACCCAAGGAATTAAGTAACCCCACGCATGTGTAGGTTCGTGTTGATCACATTCTGAAGCCACTAGAAGCGCCTTATGCAGGCCCGTTCCCTGTTGTCGAACGCGACGACAAAGTTTTTAAGTTAGAATTCCCGGATGGTCATCAGAACACGGTGTCTATAGACAGAGTAAAACCAGCTATATTGCATAATGTATTTAACGAGAGAAATATAAACTGTTCGCGACCATCAAGCAATCGACCCATTGTAAATAGGCATTTAGAGTTAGATGCCTCGCAGCAAAATGAGAAAGTATCATCGGAAGGTATTGGCAGAAATTACAGTTACGTGGAATCAGTTCCAAATACCCAGGATAATTGTAGTGAATGAGCGTTTATACTCGTTCCGGTAGACGCGTAAAGTTTGCGAGAAATCCCTCATACCATTATTTTTTAGTATGTCATGGCATATTCAAATATGTTTATATATATATGTTTATAATTGTAAGGCGTAGATATTATTTAGGTATTAAACAGTCCGTGTTCTCGGGCCGTAGTACTGTGGGGGTCGAACCAAGTAAAATATTCGAATGAAAAATTTAAACAGTTCACACATTGAACCTTATAAATGGGAAGACAAACTTCCCGGTATGTATTATTCTCTTTTGAAAATAGGAAGATGGACTTCCCACTTTGTATTACTCTCTTTCGTAAATGGTAAGGTGGACTTCCCGCTTTGTATTAATCTCTTTCGTAAATGGGAAGATGGACTTCCCGCTTTGTATTCTCTCTTTTGTAAATGGAAAGTTAAACTCCCCAGTATGCAGTATTTTTCTCTTGTAAATAAAGGAACAAAAATCCCAGTGTATTCGGTCGGTGAAGGAGCCTTCCGAAACCGTTGCCTCCTGTGCCGGGTAGTGAGGTAAAGGGCCAATGTGATGGACTTTTTTGGAGCACAAATCGTACGGTTCACAGAGAGCGACATTGTTGAGACAATGCTACTTAGAGCTTCTGTTATTCTCCTTGTAAGACCTCGTAGGGAAGAGTTCACGCGATCGATGTTGCTTTTGCAAACCTTTACCTTCTTTACCGAGAATAAACATTCGGTAGCGTATGCTGGATCCGAGCTCTGATTTAAGCGCTTAAAAATTCGGAAAACTTGAACTTAAACTTGATTTAACAAGTGGGGAAATGTGTTGTAGGTATAGATAGTGCTGAAGAATATTTATAGTTTGCCCTGGTATAGAGGGCATCTCAAGCTCCTTCCTTTTTCTAATTCCTTTTTTCTTCCTCTTTCGATGGTGTCAGTATTGTTTTTAGCTGACTCTTCTGGGTGGTCACTCTGGCGAACTTTTGTTTCGTTCTTATTTTCTCATTTATTTCTGAACCGGAAGAATAAAAAAGCTGGCAACAAAGAGCCTCTGATTTCATCGAAAAATTCAAGTTGACATCAACAGTGACCTCATTCATGAACTGGAGTACCTCAAAATAGTGAACCAAGGCAACTTTGCAAGCATTCCATTGAAATCTTTAGATATTCTGAACAAAAATACGGAATTACAGCTTAAAAACATATTCCCTAATATTTTGTAGCGTACGAGAAGTGCAGGCGAGTTGCTTGAAAAGCTTCTCGTGAATGAGTCTTTTTTTTGAGACTCAGGATGACCGAGTGGATTCGCCGTTGGCGGACAGTGGTCCAGCGACGCGAGAAGCTGTTCGCAACTCGTCTACGCTACTTTAATTATTTCTTTTCTTCTTTTCCCCTTTTTCCTACTCCCTTCTATAGACAATGGTACCCGGATCCGGGAGGGGGAACGTTAGCCCTTGGATAACATTTCCAAACGTGTTCTTTTCATTTCTTCAAAATACGCTCCGCTTCTAGGAAGCGGGTTGTATAGCATACGAGAAGTGCAGGAGGACGGCGTTATTAGAACTAGCAAGACTATATTTAATTATAAGGGGGGGGAGGTAACTTTCTTTAGTGGGGAGTATTTTTAGCACTGCCTGATTCTCATTAATCTCCAAAAATAAAAAAAATAATGTAAGTGTATATAATGATTTCAGTATTACTCAAAACAATTAAAATAAATTGTTATTATGTCTGCACTACTCCAAAAGTAATTTAAATAATTTGTTATTTTATTCCGAATACTTCAATTTAGCTGGTATCTGTATCTGCAAATGCAATATATATATATATATATATATATATATATATATATATATATATATTTAAAGGCCCAAGGATATGAAAATTGGTAACACAACCCGGAAAAAACACTTAGGAGAATATCACGTGAACCAATAAAAGCTTAAGAAGGAAAATGGGAGACATAGAGAACGGAAAGAAAGGACAAACTATTTTAACCGTTATATGAAAATAAATAAAGAAGTTGGATTTGAATCTGTGTCATCAAGCGCTCATCGCTTATATGACCAAGACGCTGATCACCAGAGGTACCATCCTCAACCCCATAAAAGGTTGATTCAAGAAGCCTTTTGAACAACGAAGTGTAGGTTTTTATCCAGTGAGAGACAAGACAAGTGTTTTTTAGTAAGAGAGGGCACGGGCTTTATATATATATATATATATATATATATATATATATATATATATATATATATATATATATATAGTACAGGAAAGAGAAATTTGACGGAATGAGCAATGAGACAAGAAACAGGAGTTTTTTTTAGAGGTAAGAGAAAGGGACATTAGAAGAAGACTAGAATCATAGAGAGCAGAGGGCGGCACAATGAAGGCAATCCTTTACCGAGAAGACAGAGATAACGCCAGGGGAAAAAGGTTTCTGCACCTTTATTTCTGACTTCAAAATTGTTTTGAAAGGCAGAAAATAAATATGGCGAAAGCACTGTGGTGGTTGTTATCACCCGCAGAACTTGCATTTGCTCCTTCTTCTTTGTATGTGACTTGGGGATGAGCCATTAAATTGTGAGCGGGTAAGAAGATGAGGTATAAAAATTCCTTGGAGGTTCCTAGCTTAGAGAGATACTGGGTTTGATGGGGTGACGCTTTGGGCGAAGTATACTCACTGTGCCTGGTAGCTCAGCGGTAGAGCATCTGACCGGCAATCAGCAGACCCGGGTTCGAATCCCGGCCAGGAATTTCAAACTTTTTTCCCTGGCGTTATCTCTGTCTTCTCGGTAAAGGATTGCCTTCATTGTGCCGCCCTCTGCTCTCTATGATTCTAGTCTTCTTCTAATGTCCCTTTCTCTTACCTCTAAAAAACTCCTGTTTCTTGTCTCATTGCTCATTCCGTCAAATTTCTCTTTCCTGTACTATATTGTAATATAGTCTGCAATGCAAGGTTTCTGCACCTTTATTTCTGTCTTCAAAATTGTTTTGAAAGGCAGAAAATAAATATGGCGAAAGCATTGTGGTGGTTGTTATATATATATATATATATATATATATATATATATATATATATATATATATATATATATATATATATATATATATATTGTTATATATATATATATATATATATATATATATATATTTATATTTATATAGAAGAAGGAGCAAATGCAAGTTCTGCGGGTGATAAGGAACGAAAGGACGTATAAAAGGAAATTCATTTCATTTTCTTGGTACAACGTTTCTGGTGAACTTTTCACCCAGCTTCGGGTAGTGAAGTCTTCTCAAGAGAACGGTAGAGCTTGATTCCTTCGGGTCCATAATGTAAGGATAAATATTGGTTAGGGCTTCTCTTATGGAGCTTCAGTTCAATTTGAAGGATGAATCTAAACTTGCACGAAAAATCAAATTCCATGATATTATCAAAAATTTTGTTCCAAGAAATCTCGAAAAGCATTATTCAGTATATGATTATTTTTTAATATATTTATTGTCCATTGTACAGGATGGCTCAGAAGTCGCGCTACTATTAAAAAGAATTGCTACTAATGATATTTTTCGTTCTGCCTTTTATATGATTTTTTTAAAGTAAAGAAATTGGTTACTAATATACAATAGGGACACCTGCAAAAAGAAATAAATATTCTCCACCCTGTAAAATAAAGTATATAGGTGCTTTTGGCGGCTCTGGTGACAATATGAGACACAGGCAAAAGAATATTAAAACTACAACACTGGCTGATATAGATGGATTACAAACTCCATTAAAATGCTTGAAGTCCTTCTCTCTAGCAACAGTTCTACTGCATTTCAAAATATATTGATTCCTCGTTGAACTTTCTTGACAACCCCAGTAAGTGTCAGCAGAACTTTTCCAAGCTGAAACTAATCACGACTACGTTAGATCAATTTTTTACGAAATTTCGAACACTTTCTCAATTACACTCATTCCATCTGAAATTAGCTGGTTTAAACTTTGATTAAATCCTAACAAGACTTTAAGAGAAAAAATAAGATAACATTTCCATAATAAAAGCAAATAATAATACGACTTGAATTTATTAAAGTTGAGTTCTAGAAAGCCAAACTAGATCACCTGTTTGCAATTTTGTTGTTCACTTACGTTTTCAAGTTTTGTATATAAATATAAAATTAATATTTATTAAAATAATTTTACATTCACTAAATAGCTTTATATATATTTTCCTTCCCAAGGTTATATACACATTTTGTTTACTTGTAAGTTAACATGTATGCAATTATATATTAAAATGGCAAACGACATATTATAACGTAGCACAAAGGCTAGAGCAGAAACTATAAAATGGACTATGAATAGTTACCGCCAGAATAAAGGAAATGACACTGTGGCATTCTCTCTAAGAGAGCCATATAGAAATGCTGTCGCTGACCCACGGAAGTAAAGAGTAAAATTAAAGTCATGTACAATAGTAGAGGCATTAAATTCAGGGACTTTTCTCCTACTTTCGCTAACAACAAAGAATACTTTGTCCAAGGTGGGATTCATTTTAAAGCCAGGGGCTAAAATAAATACGGTGACCATTTGGAAACTAACTTGACCAATTTAATCCTATCACTGCAGGTAGAAGGAATTATACCCATGGGAAGACACAGGACTCGGGAAGTGGGACTCATTCAGGAAAGCGGGTAGAGGTCAAATTACGGTTGGGAACAAAATGAAGGGACAGTGAAGAACCTCGAGTGTGGTAGTGGTAAGACCAAGGAAAGATATATTGAATATGTACTACACCCATAGTAAGAGCATATGAAATAGAGGGGATCTTGATCAGCAAGGATAATGAGGAGGAAAGAAGTGTCAAAAGAAATAGATACAACTAAATATAGTAAAGCTCACGGCTCTGACAAGATTTTTCCTAGGTTTTTGAAGGAATGTAGAGATGTGTGAAATGAGCCCCTAGCATGGCTATTTATTCTATGCCAACTAATGTGATACCTGTCTTTAATAAGGGAAATAAAACGAGAATATACAATAACCGACCAGTGAGTTTGACATCAGTGGTGGGGAAAACAATGGAATCTGTAATAGCGAGATCTATTAGGGATTACTTGATAAACATAAGTTGATTAAGGAGGTTCTACCCCGCAAATCGCACAAGGTTACCGACAGAAGTGAGAAGTACGATATTGTATATTTGTATTTTAGTGAGGCTTTCGCCAAGGTGCCACAGATATAACTTTTGATTAAAGTTAAAGTGCATGGGATTGATAGAATGATATTTAGATGGATTCAGTCGTGGTTTAGTGACATAGAGATAGAGCAGAGTTAGTATAGACGGGATTAAAACTGAGTGGGTGAATATTACCAGTGGATTTCTTAAGGGGTCGTTTTTGGGGCCGTTGTTGTCCTTGGGGGACATGAGAAAGTTTGCTGATGACACTAAGTTGGGTTGGATTATAACGTCAGACTCTGATGCTGAGGTATCGAGGACGAATGTACTAAACTATTCCAATGGTCAGAGAAGTAGCAAATGAAACTCAACATAAACAAGCGTAGTTTATTTAGTATAGGTAGAAGTAATACGCTAAATAATTATAAATTGAATCGGAGAGTCTTAGCAAGCTCAGAATGCGAGAGAAACTTCGGTGTCCTCTTGAGGTTCAGACCTCCGGCCTAGAAAACAGTACTTAAGTGCTAGATAGAGCTATTTAGGGTTTATTGTGATGAACGTGAAAAATAGGATTGCTGATGTCATTCCGAAAATGTAACTGCCATTAAGTAGGCCTTATCTTGACTATGCGCTACATACAATTTTGATCAACGTATTAAAGGATAGATATTAGTTTGCAAGAGTCAGTACAAAGAAGGATGAGTAAGATTATTCATGGGCTGAGGAACTTACCTTATGTTGAAAGGCTTAGGAGAGTAAATCTACATACATAAGTTATAAATCAAAAGTGTTCGAGAGGACTTGATTGAATTCTTTAAGTGGGCAAAATGTTATAATGGGGGAGACATGGGTATGGTTCTTATTTTTAGCGAACAAGATAGGAAACGTAACAATAGGTTTAGTTTGGACCAGTTTAGGTTTAGAAAAGATATTGTTAGAATTTGGTTTACAAATCGATTGATAGATTAGTGAAATAGGTTCAGGAGTCATGTGATAGAAGCGTCATCCCTGTGGAGTTTCAGGAATATACTGGATAGATTTATGGATAAGGATGCCTGGTGAGACTCAACTTGGTGCTGGAAACGTGAGCGGCCTCGTATAGGCTATTGATTAGCCTTTTGCAGACTCCTTTTCTTGTTAACTCGCATGCAGTTTTTAGTCGTACATTTAGGATGCTTCTCATTATACTATAGTTATATAAATAAAGGCTATGGTAGTCTTTATTTATATGACTGCGGTTCTACAGATCTTTGGCTGAGAAAAAGGGGCCCCCAACAGAAGTTTTCATGGTTGGATACCGGGGCTATTAAGGATAGACAAACAAGAAACTGATACCAAGATTGCTCTTTCTGATAGTCTATGGAGGGAACGAATGGATCAGGCGATGATAGATGGTGGACCAGCAGTCGGCTTTGGCCCTAGTCCAAGGTGAAATTCTTGGACATGTTCAAGCGTTAGGGACATGGGGATCCACCTTTTGGGACCGAGAGATGGGGCTGTGGCAAACAATATTGTTTTCTTTGTCCCAAATCCGACCCCTTCACACAACAATGCCCAGGACCATGGTTCTTAGGATGCACGTCATCAACGTAGGCTAACGAGGGCAATCAGGTACTTCGAAACAGTTGTTCTTATGTATAAACTTGTTCCTAAAAGTGTAAAATAAAACCCTCTCCCTTACCCCCCCCCCCTCCACATCTCATTAGATTACCTAAATCGATTTCTCTCAAAATCTCCCCGAAACCATATTCTTTCCGATGACTTCCAGTTATCGTTTGGTAGTTCGACGCCCCTCCCAGGCGGACATTACCTGGTCCAGCTACGTGATGGAGCTAAGCAGGGATTCGTGGGGCGCGTTCGTGGCCTACCTAATTGTCGCGTGGCTCGCCCTGCCTCTTCTCGCTAAGGGGACTCCGGCCCACCTTGAATCGACTCCGGTGTCCTTCAGCGACTCGCTCATCTTCGTCATTGGTTCCTTCAGTGGGAACGGTGAGAGGTGGGGAGAGAGAGGCCTGATTTATGAGTTGTTGAGTTTATACAAATTCAAGTCAATAGTTTTAAGAGACCCAGTACATCATTCTATTTTATTTTTTTACGGTCTATAGCTCTCGCTAACCTGATGGGTAAGAGGTGAGATCTCCACTCACTGGTACTGGGTTCGAATCCTGGAGACAACAGTAACAAAACATTCCGAAGTTTATAAAGAGCTAGTCTTCTATTTGGGGCGCACTGATCTTGAGGCGTTGGTGCAGGCAGCAACATCCGGGCGGCAACACTCGCAGGAGCAATGTCTCTCCTCCCCTCCTCTCTTCGCACCCAAGAGAATTAGTTAACTAATTCTCTTTTTAAAGTTTCCTTCCATCTGAGCTGATTGTCCGTTGTTTTTTCCAGGCTTCTTCCTCCTCCTTCTCTGGGACCTGTTCTTTCTTCAGGGGCTGGTCCCAGAGAGGCTCTGGCCTTCTCGTCGTAGCAAGGGGGTTCAGCCCTGGGGTACTTAGAAGGCCCCGGTGATGCAAACCAGACTTTTAATATACACCTCTTTACCCTCCCTTATTACTTTCCTTCACTGCCCTTTATTTCCCACTCTTCTTTCTTCTATCTAGTGGCCCTGACCGTTATCTTACCTTTGCTTGTTTTTATCGGACAGATTCTGAATTGTTCTTTCATTAAGGTCGGAGGAGGCTGGGCATCTCCACTACCTTCATCTGCCGATGTCCAAGAAGAAACCCATCATTGACCCCTTTTCCACGCACGTAGGAGAACTTGGGCAGCCTCTTTAGTCTATAAAGATGGTGTGGTGGATCCGTATCCATTCTCCAAGAGGACATACCGGACACAACCAAATCGAGAATTGCAGTTTCCCACTTTGTGGAGGGGAGTCCCGAGGGAGAACGTGAATTTATTTCTATTTGCAATGGCTAGCCATAAACCTAAAACTGCCCCTTCTTACAAGGGTTTTCTTGCCAAACTTTCACCCCCCCCGCATCCCCCATCAGCCTTCCCTCACTCGTTGGATCCCTATGTTAACGATGTGGACCCAGATTATATTATCCCCACTTTCTTGTCATGAGTTCTTCATCTAAAATCCCACTTGCAAAAGTGGATGTGTTTGACGTTAATGAATCATTTGAGTCCCACTTGGTGAACCCCACCGCATGTGGTCAATAAGTAGTGGTGATATCGTAGTCGAGGTGTCATCTCACTCTCAACTCAATTTTGTGCGAAATCTGTCTTAGATAGCCGAAGTCACGTAACCGTTTCGCCCCATCCACGTCTGAATTTTGTCAGAGGTGTCGTCCGTTCAAACGAATTAAGGGGCTACGACCTCGTCACCTCACTAGTCTCTAGAGCAAGCTTAGTACCCAACGCGTACCTCATGTACAAAGGGCGACTAAAACTGTAGGCTCTACTAGATTCTGAACTGCAACATCGATTTTAACGTTCGAACGTCAGGAACTGCCGCAGTTAATTAAAGTTGGGTACCTTCGTGTCCCGGTAAGCCCCTACATCGACTACCCAGACGTTGCTTCAATTGTAATCAATTTGAACATGTTGGACATCCATGCGCGGTACTCTTCTTCTTGTGTGAATTGTAGTTCTAATTACCATGACCCTGAATTCACCCAAATACCATGTTGTGCCAACTGTGGTGGTGCCCACTGTGCTGCGTCAAAAATATGTCCATTATTCTTATACGAAAAGGAGATCCTCGCTTTGCGCGACTCTCTGCGTCTGGAAAAGAAAGAGTCTCGCCGATGTGCTCGAGCACAAACCCCACCTCCCGGCCGTCTCATATCAGACGTTTTGCCTGACCCTGGACGAAACCGACCAACACGTTTGAGTTCTGATACCCCTGAAGCATCTCATCACCCATCTACGATATACCGTCGAAGCATCGCTGTCATACCCAGATACCTAATGTTGCTCCCCTCTCTCCGGCACCTCTAGCCAGGACCGACGCTCAGGGTGAGACACTTGAAGACATCAGACGTTATCTGAAAGACTCTTCTATATCGACCAATGAAGGTTCTTCTACCCGGCCGCGAGACCCAAAGCCACGCGGTAAGAGGAAGGACTCCTCACCTGGGTCATCGGTCACCAAAAGGCAGGCAGCCTCTGGAGCTGACTCGGCCGAGCCTCGAGAATCTTCAATGGATTCTTCTGTTGCTAAATATTCTCTGCCCTCAAGCCCGTCCCGCCTTTCACGGGACGTAGGCCCCATAACGGTCCAAACGGTAGTAGAAATCCACCCAGTGCCTCATACTTTGCCTAGATCGCCTGCTCCACCCACTCACCCTCCTACTCATGATCCAGTGGAAGCCGATGATATTGCAACATCGCCAGCCGTGGTTGTTGGATCAACCCCTCAAACATCGAAAGCGACCTCAGCCCATGAGTCCGCATCTACCGTCCGCAAATCGCTTCTCGACCTTCCGTTTCCGCCTGGTTGTGCGCCCCAGCTACAGGCAGGAGCCTCGGCCGGTTTGTCGAAACCATCGACATCCCCCTGCCACTGCTCCTTCCAGGATCTCTTTCCATGCTATAGCAGGCTCTTCAAAATTTACTCTCCGTTCCCCGAGCTCTTTGGGACGCCCTTCAAACATAACATCAGCCACAAACGAGAAAAAGATATCTACTGTGGTATCCAACCGTCCCACATAATATTCCTCCCTTTGCAATGGAATTGTCATGGCTTTCTTCCCAAGTGGGAAGAACTCAAAGTTCTTTTGACGACTCTCCAACCCGCTGTTATTTGTCTTCAGGAGAACAAGATGGGTACACAACCTTTTCCGGCGGTACTTGGTTTTCGTATTTTCAACTCTATTGCTCCTGTTGGGGGCTCGTCTCATGGGGAGGGGGGGCAGTTATGGATTCGTAATCATACAATGGAACTCCCCCCCCTGCTTCATACTACCCTACAAACTGTTTTTCTTGGGGTTTTTCTGACAATGCTTTTTAGTGTTTTCCTTATTTACCTCCCTCTTTCTTTACCATTATCAAGACCCGACCTTTTTGAACTTGTAGATCAGTTGCCCCCCCCCCCGTTTTTATTACTCGGAGATTTTAATGCCCGTCACCCATATTGGGGCGACATCACTCAGAATGCCAAAGGAAGTGTTTTAGAGTCTCTTTTATTATCTGACTTTCTTTGCATTTTAAACACCGGCGATTTTACCTCTTATCATGTTTAGATGGATTCTTTTAGTTCTGTTTACCTGTCTATCTGTTCCCCGGATTGCCTCAATGATTTACGATGGCCAGCACTTGATGACCTCTATGGGAATGAACACTTCCTTATTGTCTTGTCGGCCGTTCATCCTAGCCCTCATACAACCATGCCTCCCAAGTATCACTTAGACCATGCCAATTTGGAAGGCTTCCGAGAGGCGTCTTTCACAAGTACCTCCTTGGAGACCTTCAATGGTGTGGACGCGGCAGTGGCGTTTTTCACATCGAATTACCTGAACGCCGCCACACAGACCATTCCACGGAGGCAACCCATAACGGGTCGCTCAACCGTGCCCTGGTGGACCTCGGAGTGTGCGACAGCCGTCAAAAACTACAAGTTAGCTCGTTCTCGATTCCGGGGGAACCCAACCTTGTGCAATAAGGTTGATCGAAACCGAGCTTTGGCACTTTGCCGCCAAAGAACCCTTCTTCAGGCTCGCCGAACTTATGGCGCCGTTATGTTTAATCAATTTCTTCTAGCAACCCTATAGCAAAGATCTGGAAGAGGGTATTAACAAGATCCGGGGTTGTTATGCCGGCCATAATAATCCTACACTCAACTTACAGGGATCGTTAGTGAATGACAGCCTGGTAGTCAGCAATGCCTTGGCCGACCATTTCCGTGCCCTCAGCAATGCCAGCCGTTACAATAAGGCTTTTCTAGCCTATAAATCAAACGCAGAGTCTCATCATCTCAATTTTACAACAAAATTAAACCTTCTTATTTATCACCCACGAGTTGCATTCTGTATTGTTCCTTTGTCTTTGTAGATCTACTTCTCTTGGCCTTGACGGGATCCATTTTGATATGATTTGGCACCTCTATTCACACTCTGTCATTTTCTTACTCGACTTGTACAACCTTTTTTTACAAGCAGAGATGAGTTGAACGCAGATCACTACCACCCTATAGCTCTTACAAGCTGTCTAAGTAAGTTGCTAAAGAAGATGATGTTGGTGCGCCTGAAACCAATCACTTACTGTCTCCATTTCAGGGCGGTTTTCGCAAGGGCCATATTACCCTTGTCTTCTTCGTACGTTTCGATGGATCGGTCCGGAAAGCTTTCTCGTTATCGCACCGAGTCTTGGCCATATTTTTCGACATTTAGAAAGCCTACGATACAACAGAGAGATACGGCGTCTTAAAGCAGCTATACATATGGGGTATGAGAGGTCTTTTACCATCTTTTATTCAAAGTTTCTTAGCATCTTGATCCTTTATGGTGGGTGTTGAAGACACCTAATCTGACCTGCAACCCCAAGAGAAGGGAGTTCCTCAGGGCAGCGTTCTAAGTGTTTTATATTTTGTAATTGCGATCAATGATATCATTTACTCTCTCCCAGAGGGTGTATTGCAACCGTGGTCGTCAATGACTTGGTACTATATGGTTTCTCGCCTCGCCTTCCATCAGCAGCGCGTGGGCTGCAACTGGCAGTTGATACAGTTTCGAAAAGTGCACAACTTTAGAGATTCCGCTTTTCAACGACGGTATAGTTATATATTTCACTGCTTTATCTTGGTTTCTTAATCCGTGTTCCAAGATGAGTACAATATCTGGATCGATGTTTCTGAATTTATTTCCAACTGATGCTCATTTACCTATCCAGCCGTTTGTATTTATTTTCAGAAGGCTTATCTTTCTATATATTTCGCTTCGCATTTTTCCGTGTTTGTCTTCAGTAAGATTCGCTTTATTGGATCATGATCTTATTTTTCTTGATATATATTTCTTGGAGGTTTTCTTTTGTAGTTCCTCTTCCGGTTTTCTGCTGTTACCACAGCTTCACAATTAAGAGTAAATTTTTCATTTCTTATTTGCTCGTAAGTTCCGTTTGAGAGAGTTACCACATCGCTTGAGTAAACTCTTATTGTTCCTTCCATCAATGATATCATTTCCTCTCTTCCAGAGGGTATGTCGGCGACCCTGTTCGTCGATGACTTGGCACTATACTGTTCCTCCTCTCGCCTTCGAGCAGCAGCAAGTCGGCTGCAGCTGGCAGGTGATACGGTTTCTTCGAAAAGTGCACAACTTAAGGGATTCCGCTTTACAACGAGCAAAACCTAGGCAATGTATTTCCACCAGGGTAGAGGGGCTCTTGTTCCGCCACCTATCTCCCTACAAGGTATAGAGAGTTCGTCTCTGAGTTTCGGTTTCTGGGCGTAACTCTTGATCACAAGCTATCCTGGTTACCACACTTACACCGTCCTCGAACGGGCTGTCTGCAAGCTCTAGGCATTTTAGGGTAGTGATCGTCAAGCACTGTGGTCACTATACACTGCCCTCGTCCAATACAAATTGGACTATGGTGCCAGGTTTAGTCCTTGGCTTCCCCCTCAGTCCTTAAAATGCTGAACCCCATTCGCAAACTTGGAGTTCGTCTTTCCAGTGGAGCCTTTCGCACTTTTCCCGTCACCAGCCACTACTGTGGGAGTGGGGTGCTCCCATTGCCCTATCATCGACTCCAGATCTGTATGCGATATATCTGTCGTGTGTAACAAGCCCTCGTTTCAGAGGTTTACAGATGCTTGTATGCTGCCAAGTCAACTGCGGCTTTCGATAGGTTGCCGTCTTAACCCCGCCCCTTAAACTTCTGGATAGGAGATTATTTCTCCAACCTGGGCGCTCTAATGATCCTTGCCTTTCCGTCGTCGCTGACCCCTAGTTGGCGTGCTCCAATTCTCGCAGTTTGTACCAGCATGTGGAGCCTGGAGAAGTCGTCCGTGGAGTCTTGGACAACGATAGGGCTGCCTAGCTGGCCCGTTCATCCTATTCTGTGTCCCCGGATAACCAGGCACTGCCTTTTAGAGATTTTTTCCCACTATAAGAGAATATATTTATCAGTTGTGCCAGAGCGAATGGGATGGGTGTTTATCATTTAAATTCTATATAATCGAAATGTCTGTTAGCTCTTGGCCCTTAAGCCTTCAGAGACTACAGTCCTTAGACGTCGCCGTTTACCGCGTTCGCATCGGCCACGCAAGACTTAGCCACAGTCAACTTATTTCAGCTGGTACTCGAATCATCCCTTTCTGATGTTTTTTTGGTAGTGACCAATCGGTCGCCCATCTTCTACTAGAATGCCCACATTTCACCACTCTCCGGTCGTTTACTTTCCGACCCTTTTAACAAACCCTTGTATGTCCCGCCTTCGTTTCCTTCTGGCAGAATATTTTAAACCTTCATTTTTTTTTAAATTATCACATAGTGGTCTTCTCCCTCTTTTATAATTAATTCGCCTCGTCCTATTTGCGCTGCCCTTTAGAATCTACTTGGATTGGGCAGATGCCCAAATGGTTCCTTACTTTAAACCTTAAACCTTTTCAGGATCCCTACACCACGTTCGGGCCATCTCAAGCCGGTTAGCTACTTTGACGATACTTTTGGCGTCACTGTTGGTGTTGACGCATTACACGGCTTTTCTGATTTCTTCACTGGCTGTCACATCCTTTACCCCTCCCTTCGCCACCTTTCAAGAAATGCTGCGCCAAACGTCATACACCTTCGGCATTGTAGCTGGAACGTCAATCGAAGAAGTGTTTAAGGTCGGTGAATTGGCAGGGAGAGGTACTCTAAAGAAAGTGGAGTAAAAGCTAAAATGGTCGTCAAAGATTCTGTTCTCAGAGCTCACGTTACCTTCTGCTTTCTTCAACTTCAGGTGACTTCAAATCCTCTCTACCAAGTCGTCTACGAGAGATTTATTCTGAATCAGGAGGATTCTCTCCCTGCAGATTTTTCCGAAGGAATCAGGAAGGCGAAGGACACACAGTTCGCTTTCTTGACTGGATTCCTTAACTTCCAAGCAGATTACGGACACGATTGCGATCTCATGATGCTGAAGGGTAGCTACATGAGTCTTCCGACTGCTTTCGCCGTCCCCCGCAATTCTCCGCTCCTTAAAATCATTAACTATCAGTGAGTGGGGCATGGGGGTATAGTTGGCAGTTCTGGGACATCGGAGTGCGGTTAAACTTCCGCACTTAGCTAGCCACAGCAATCTAGCTGTAGCCAATTGACTATTAACCTAACCTACTATATATAGAAGCTCGATGTCGAAAGCCTCAAAAATGGCATGCAGTTTGGTGCTAACACACTTACAAGTTATTTATATTTAGGAAATAATCAATTGATGATTTAAAAGTTGGTCGGTTTACTAGGGCGAATTGCTCCCCCCCTTTCCCCCAATAGTTTACTCGATTTTTATCCTTCCTCAGGTAACTCCTCTACACCTTGTTTTATCTTTCCATTGGCACATATGTAGATACAGTGGGAGTAGTTCCTTGCCTTAATCGTTTCTTCTATTTCCCCCTTGGTCTATATTTAGATCTCTGAAAGACAGATTACCGTGTCCCCGGTAATCCGGCTATATCAAAATCAGCCTGTTGTAAGCAATCAAAATTTTATCTAATGCGAGAGTTGTAGGAAGAGTAGACAGAACGAAAGATATGTAGTGCTGTGATTGATCGCGGCTAATATGTGCCATTGCATTTGATGCACTCAATCTATGCGTTTGTAGTTGGCAGAAACCAGCTTGTGTAAAGAGACAAGACTGTGTGTTTCTTGCACTGTAAATCGGTTGGGTTCGGGTGTTGAGCCCATGAAAAGTTACCCCCTTTAAAAACTATGCATTCACGTTGCATTCTTCCTCCACATGTGCGCCATTTGCCGGCAGTCTTCAGAACATGAGGGAAAGTGGCCTCTTGCGCAAACTGTGGACCAGGTGGCAGCCGAAGACCTTCGATTGCAGTCTTGCTACAAAAACTCCGCTCGGAATCTGGAACGTGGGGACGGCCTTTATGGTCCTCGGTCTGTCCATGCTCATCGCTTTGGGGCTCCTCCTCAAAGAGAGGCTCCAATACAACAACGAGGATGCAGAGAGGGAGCAGGGGAAGCCGTGAATTTTTGGTTGCAGGATTCACGGCTTGGTGGAGGGCTTCAGTCAAGCATATCTCACAGCACTGGACATTATGCACTTTCTCCCTTCCTGGTGTTTAGGAGGAAAACCTAAATATTTCGAGATTGGAAAACAGTTAAATAGAACCAGGGGAATTAAAATGTAGATAGCCAGGGGATTGTGGGACCCAGGAAACCGCGAGGGTGTGCACTCTCGAAACTGTCCCGTTCTGCAAGGAAGTCAGTTTAATATAGTGACGTGCCCCGGAGTGCCACTCAGTTGCATCAAATGTAAAATTCAGAAACAGAAACAGTCCAGTGACAAAGCGCACAGGGCCTCAGACGCCTGGGCAGGGAACGTGGTTCTATCTGGGAGTTAGGCTTCTGTTTCGGGCGGATATTTCCATGCATTTTGCACCCAAAGAGTAACTCGAAATTGGGAAAATTCAGGAGAATTGTGCATTTCCATCATCACTAATTTTATTCATTTTTGATTCCTCTAAACATTTTACGAGATTTTCACAAAAGTTCTTTCAAAAATGTCTCTCTTAGATTTTAGCCCCCCCCCCAAAAAATTCCATATGATCTTGCTTCGCTTTGAAGTCGACACAGTTCGATCACTAGAAGCGTATCATTCCATTAGGGGTTTTGCGTGTTGTCTCTTCTCCCACCCTCCTGTGGATAGGCAGTTAACATCCACGCCTCTTTACGCACAGGGTCAGAATTATCCACTGAGAGCGTTTTGTGACCAGAATGTTCCATGCGCTTAAAGATCGCAGCGGTCATGCTGTGACGAGGCGCACATATGAAACCTTGTCAGCCACACCAGCTTCTAAATATCATACATACGAGTATATGTCAATGTGGTATTATATGTAGATGCTTAACAAGATCTCAAAATTAATGGCATGAGCATCATCTGCTAATCTACCATCCAATTGCAGAACGGCAGAATTGCTTAGGAAATGAACCTTGGAAGAGGAACCGACCAGGAAAAGGAATCATCTCGAGCACAACCTATCACAATAAAATAAAACACAGCACGCATCAAATTGTTTTTGCAAATAAACATAATTATCTTCGTGTGTTTTTTTCTTTAATGGTAAGTTTAATGGTAAGGCAAGACAACTACCACTAAACAAGGAATAGAAAATAATAGCTAGAAAGATAGAACCCTACACCAGTTTTAGTAAGAATAAATACTAATAACCGTTTGAACGCCTTATATAACAAATACTACTCTGGCAAAGTTACAAATAGACACATATACAAAAAAAAATGCGTGATTTCCACGCGAAACAAACATACCTTTTTCATGATAACTATAACGACCTATAATGGACAGAGATTAGTCTGATCAGCAGGCAAACTAGCATCTATTTGCAAACCTTAATTCCTGTTTTCAGAAACTATTTTTTGTTAACTATCACACTCACATGCAGGACTCATAATGGATACCTGAGACAGGGGTTACGATATACAACAACGATCTAGACTATATCCAAGCTCCATGCACATTTTTGGTTCGGATTCCTCGTTTATCTGTAAGTCACATGACCAAGTCCACTTTTTGTCTCCTACTATATTTCTCACTGTGTTATCCTTAAACTTTCTTCTTCCCCTCCCTCTCACTCCTACCCACCGTACCCACAGTGCATAGAGCCTACATAGGCTCTGAACAGTTGGGCTACGGGTTATTACAAATGACTGCCGGGCCTCGTTCCCACCCTCCTTGGCCACTCTTTTGAAGACCAAGGGGGATTGGGAGGTCGGGCTAGTTGTTCTTTGTTTTCCACTTCTCTTTTGATTTTATTTCACTTTAGGTAAAATCAAAAAACCAGTGGAAAAGAGAGGATGAGAAACATAAAAAGAGAAACAGATAAATATAGAATAAAAATAAGAAAACTGAAATAATGGTAAAAGAGCGACTACTATGGGAGGGTTTTTGTCTAAAGGGGCTCACCTGGCAACTAACATCAAGGTCATAGCCAAAGAAAATCTCACTAGCTTTTCTTAGGTTATATTAAAAAATATAAGCTGAAGATAGAACCAAAAACAAAACAACATCTAGCTAGGAATACAACAAAAAGGAAAGAAAAATGCATGATCAGGTGTAGGAATTAGGCCTGCTATCCGAGGGGTCCAAACGTGAACCCAACAACCCAAAAACTAAATGCTATGGAAGAGGCCCGTCTCTTCCAGGACCTCGAAGGTGCCACAGTCTGGTGTGAATGAAACCGTCGCGAGGAAAACCGGTAGCGCGCTCGAAGGTTCCCCCAGGCTGACATTCTAACTGAATGTGCCAAACAATCTGGGCAACGGAACAGTTGTCAGAAAAGGGTTTCAGGGAATGGGTACATCGAAAGGGTTGCGCCCGAGCCTGCCCAATTCGGAGTCGGCATAAAACTACATGAAGCCATCGAGGCAATGAGGGGTAGGTCCACAGAGAAAGTCGCGGCGCAATGACACAACTTTGGATTGCTGTCGGCCGTCCCACATATTCTTTGCCCTGCGGCTTGAATGGCTGACCTGATAACTGTCATGTAGTAAGTGTAAGGAGAGCAAAACGCTGGTCCGAACACCCATTCCGTGTATAATGTTTTGCACGCTCATTTTCGGCAAACTCGACATGTCAAGAAAGCAATCTCGACTTCCACTTTGCTCGCAGGAACTGTTGTTGCATGGATATTGCAAACAAGGGGGTGAGAATATTTCAATGCCTCAAGTATACTGAGTGCGCTCTCCACTCTTTACCAATCAAATTTGAGTCTGAACCAGATTGACTGTCAAGACAAACGCAGCGCCTGTATGAGCCACACCGGCTTCAAAGAGGGAGAATTATTTATTTATTTCAAACGGCCCTCATCTGGGAGGTGCTTCCAACGGTCATAAGTAGCCACAATAAATTCCAGCCTGAAAATTCTAAACATGCCGACAAAAGCAATAAAAGGAGCAAAAAAAAAGAAAAGGATGCATTACCCAGCCTCAGGGGGTGAGACCATCTTTCCACTACCACCCCTGCCGCACCAGAGCATGAAACAGCACCAAAGAGAATCAAATGAAATGGAAGAGGCCAACTTCGTCCAGAAAATCGTATACTATAAAAGTATGTGTATAAACTCGCTCCGTCCGAGCACAAAGGACAATTGGTAACGACCCCGCTCACCCTGGTACTGAGACAAGTAAAGTGCGCGGAGACATTAAACTTGGACATTAAACAATAACGCGCCGAGCAGTCTGGGGCCTCGCAGTCGACCCAGTAAGGTGCAGGGAAGCTCTCCATCCAATGGCGATGCGTCTCGCGAGTGTGCCCAATTCGAAGACAACAGAAAGAGAGCTGAAGCCACTGATGCGTAGTGGTGGTAGGCAGTGCTAGTTTAACCTAGTAGCACAAGTAGCACGTGCTATGAGCCCCGCGCTTCAGGGGGCCATGCGGGGATGTAAAAAAATAATTAGTCATTTTCCTGATTTTTTTATATTATTTTTATACATATTACTATACATATATAAGAAAAATATAGAAAACTTCCCTAGAGCATATTGCATTATTATAGTAGTACCCGGTGTTGTTCTTTAAAAATAATAAAAAGTGTACTAAAATAAAACCCTCTTTTTTCAGTTGAGTCCTCCCTGACATACTAGCAGCTCTTTTAAATTCCTCAAATATTTTTTTCCCTCTCTGCTATAAATATATATATATATATATATATATATATATATATATATATATATATATATATATATTGGTGGGAGCCCCATTGCCTCTTAAACCGGCCCTGGTGGTAGGGAGTGGGGGGGGGAGGCCCCCAGGAACAATCGTGGTGCAATGGCATGCAACTTTAAGTCCCACTTCTGCCATATAGTTAGTGTATGAGGAAGAGCGAGACGTTAGTCTGGGCACCCAGGCCTTGCGGACTCTTTGGAACTCTTATCAGCAGACTCATTCCCCGCAATCCCTAAATATCCAGGAGGCCAGCATCACAGATACGTTGAACTGGGCGGTGCGGAGATTCCAATGCCCCGAGAGCAATAAGGGTATATTTGAGACTCTTTATAGATCACGATCCGTTATCCGAACCGAACACAAGCGTTATCTCCCGTAGCGAACAAAGTATTGCAAACAGAAGGACGTTAAGACAGACGTATTGCCTGTTGGAAACGCGCTAACTTCAAACATAGGGGATAAGTCATTTTAACTGACCAACTCCTGAGACAGAGAGCCATGCATTTACACTGACACGGATACAGCGTGAGATGAAGTGATCTCCCAAAGGCTTCACTCAATATTCCTGACGCTTTTAAGTTTGAGAGCATATGTGTTTCGACAAATAGTCAAAGGTAATCCCCTCCAGCATGGTGCCTTGGAAGAACCAGAGGAAAAACCAACCTGAGAGCTAGAACGATCTCGAGAGTGAGTATCCTAGAGCTAAACCCGAATGGATTAGGGTGTAACTTGTGTCTCTCAGCGGCACAGGTAGCGTCGAGATCGGGCGCCAGACGGCAAGCGGTGGGGTGTATCAACACCATCTGCAATAAAGGCTCGGCTGCGGTAACTCTTCGTAGTCTTCTTTATAGTGCCTGCTCTAGCCTCTGTTCTACATTAAAATATATCGTTTGTCGTTTTAATATAATTACATACTTGTACATGTTAACTTACCAGTAAACAAAATGCATATATAACATTGGGTAGGAAAATAGTTAAAAACCTATTTAGTGAATGTAAAATTATTTTTGAAGGGCCTAATATACTCTGAGACTACCCGCATGAAAATTTCGGTGAGGAGAGGTTCGAAAAGGTCAGGTTACGCGCAATTTGACTTTATAAGGTCCTTCAAGTGATTTAAGAAGCCAACAGGACACTTATCTCCCATCTCCTGAGTATTAAGGAGCTCCCTTAAGTCTTCAACTTGTGAATTCTCAAATTCCTTTTGGATTGCCTCCCTCAATTCGTTATATGCAACCACTTTTTCCCCATTAAATGAAATATCTCTAAATTTAATGAAGATAATTATTGGAACTTTGGGGATCATGGAAGCTATCTTCTCTTCTTCTGCCATTGCTTGAGGGCGGAGAATCAGGTCACAAACTTCCAGCCAAGCGATTGGGTTTGATGCATCAAAAGCCGGTAGAGTGAGAAATGCATGCGGGATTTTGACTGAATCCTATTCGGTTTCGGTTGAAGATTGAATTATTGAAAACGTTTGCTCATTCACCGTTGTTTTAGCCGATGTTTAGTTGACCATTGTGATCCCGTTATGTTGTATGTGTGCTGCTTGTTTGTGAGAAATATCGTATTCGGTAGAATGGATGAATTTTAGAATTGATTTGTGTGAAAGAATGCAAGTAAATTCAGGTGTGTGTATGTGTGTGCTCGCAAATTAGTCACACCACACAAACGGGATTTTTTTTTTAATAGTATAAAGAGGAAATTACTCACTCGTTGTATTTAAGTGATATTATTTAATTTTAATTGATAAGAAGTATAACAATTGGAAGAAGGATGCTGCCGATAAAACTTGATACGAAAAAGGAAACACGGGAATGAAATGGGTGTTCGAAAATGGAAAACGTAAATGGCCGCGCGGAGTTTTAAAAATTATATAAAATATACATTTGAATTTATATTTATCGATTGATTTTAATTACTTTTGAGTACTGCAGAATTACATAATATAAAATATTTTTTTACTTTTGGAGTGCTACAGAATTACATAATATAATTGATTTTATTTAGTTTTGGAGAACTATGCCAGATTATAGGAATCTGGCAGTGCTACACTCTGAAACTTTCCTTTCTACATCGTTTCTACATTTCCACCCTGTTTGAGAGATTTTAAAAACAAATCTGTCACATATTTGTAAAAATAGTTCATCTTTCAATAGATAATGCAAAAGAATGTAAATAAGCTGAATAGTTCCAACGAAATTGTTTACATCTAGACTTGTTTGAGGCACATCCCAACAAAATAGATTGTAGCTGTAACGTACATTGGGTACATGAAGCTCTTGAATTCTTCTCATGTCTGCTCATCTGAAGTGTGTCCCTGCATATTGGCACTTTATCACACTCTTATAAAAGAGTATTTTAATGAACATAACATATTTTTGAAGAGTGTGTCATATGGTTCTGGTAGATTATGGGAGGGGGGGGACTAAAAGGTGCTATTTATCCGTTGCGCAGAGGTAACCAATTTGCGGGATGCGCTTGGTAATTATACGTGGGGTCTAATGAAGAGTCCTCGTTGATGTTTCACTGCACGAAATCACCCATCTCGAGCAGTGTGCGGGGAGAGGGTTTCCAGTAGAGTTGACTCGACATTTAGCAGTGGGCCTAATTCAAACTTCAGAAAACCTACGCTGTATTTTTAGTGTTATAAAGTACTAATGGTCTTTATAGGTATTTCAGTCGTCATATATGGTTTCGGTTTGGCGCGGAAGGTACATATTTTTTATATACTACGCATTGATGGGGTTAATATTGAAATTAAAATAAGTCCACCTTACCTACTACTGATATGATCAGAAACTATGATTTTTACACATTGGAAACATTTAATTCGAACCTAATTTTTACATTGGCAACCCTGGATACAAGTTTTTATAAGAGCGCCGCTTTTGATTTTCGCGCTGAAACCCATCTGTCTAGAGTTCTCAATGTAGTTATGTGTTCTTTGTGTATTTAAATTTTTGATCTTTAATAAGTCTTCTAATAATTCCTTGTTAAATATAATCAAATTTTGTTGCAATTATAGCTTCATTTTAAAAGCAAAGCCTTACGATAGCTGCAGCTTGATTATAATATCCACAGCACTAAATAGTAAGTTTGTTTTGTCTTTGGATTGGAACCTAATGATAGACTTTCAAATTGTTAACATTACTAGGTGTTTTAGATAAGGTTTCGTTGTACTACTTGTTCATGAGGCGCGAGAGGTGGGGGGGAGGTCCGACAACCCCTAGCGCGGCTTAATAATAGCTTCCAGTAACCAAACACATATACGAATAATCTATAAATAAATAGTAAGCACGTAAAGACAGTACTAATGGTGTTTTTAGGCATTTTAATCATAATCTACGGCTTCTTTTTCGTGCAGAAAGCAGTTATTTTTAAGATAGTATCACTGCAAATAGAGTTGTAGTCAAAGTGCTAGTATCTTAAAAATAAGTGCTTTCCGCGCCTAACCGAAGCCGTAAATGACTAGAATGCCTAAAAAATACCATTAGTACTGTTTTTACTATAAAAACACAGGTTTAGGCACAAATATCATTTTTGCCACCTTTAGTTTATTTGGGATGTATGCCGAATTTAAGCTTGCAAAAAATATGTTCTTAGGTCACACAATTATGTTGTTAATGGCCTCAACATAATGTATTTTCGTTACCTAGAGTTTCCTGGGGCTTTCGATCTGAAACTTATAATGATTTTTCTCAGTTCTTCTGTTGTTATTACAGCGTCGATACCCGCGTTGGTTGGTATCTCTTTTTCTTTTGACAAAGTGGTACTGTTTTGTTCATTCTATTTCTGTGCTAAGTAAACGGTAATTTTTAATAAGAGTGGCGCGCAGGTTATATTCAACAAAAGCATATAATACTTTTTCGTATCATTTTAATGGTGTCCTTAAAGCAATATTTACATTGCGGAGAGTCTTTCACGCTCTATAGTCAAAAAAGGGGCATTATTTCAATTCAATTTTGCAACTCAAGAATTCTTCCGTGATGCCACCATGAAATGCCATGACACGGCCTTATTTACGCTCGTGCGTTTGTTTTTAAGGTTAATGTTATTTTGTATTTTCTGAACAACGATGTAGAAGGTTAGGGGCAGTAGGGTATTTAAGCATGTTTAGTAACACAATTTGATGGCGATTTTGTGGTGTTAATCTGTAGAATTATCAAAACTAACCCTGTTTAAATAACTTACCACCTAACCTTATATGTACATCGCTGCTCAGAATGTAAAAAATTCATTAACATTACATGATTTGTTGATGTTAATCTGTAAAATTACCAACACGTAAAAAAGCAACTTTTAATCTTAATATTAGTCATTTTCCGAGCAACACTGTAAATGGTTAGGAGTAGTACGGTATTTGAGCATGTTTAGTATAATTTTATGTTCTGATGGGAGTCTATGACAACAAATGAAGAGGGAGAATAAGAGAAACTAGAAGTGGGACTTCGTATCACTCCTAGTTTATTTTATTCTCCCTCTCCAATTTTATGTTAAAAAAGGAAGTTAATAAAATTCGAGTTCTCCTCACACAAAACGAGCGAACGTAAATTAGGCCATTTCGTCTAGGATCACCTCACTCTTTACTCAATCTGCATACACAGAGCCGTAGCAAACGCCCCCGAACCCCCTTCCTGGCTGAGGGGCGGCCCTTTAAGGGGCCTCACTGTGGCCCCTAAATTTTAGTTTATTAATAAAAATATAAAATTTTCAAATACACATTTTCTGTAAGTATTCCGCAGCATTGGGACCAACGAGAATAGTATTTGTCGTGCCTGGCACTACTTGTAAATTTATGATATATTGTTATGGGGGTCCCGCAATCTTGCTTGGGGGGAGGGGCACTAGACATTGCTATGGCTATGTGCATACACAGGATGCTTCAGGGAAGGTTTCATCGTTTTTGCCCTTCTTTTCACTGATTCTAGAATGTTGATATCATGTCTAAAGTGTGGGGACCATACTTGTATACTGTACTCTAAATATGGCCTGATATATGAATGATATAGTTTAAGGATAACCTCTACTTTTATAACTAACATTCCTCTCAATGAAGCCCAACACTCTATTTGCTTTATTTTTTTACTCAATACACTGCTTAGAAAATCTCAGCGACCTTCTTCTACTCCATGTCCTAGATTAGAGAATTTCATAGATAAAATCTCTATTATCTTTTCTCATGTAAATAACTTTACATTTCTTAAAGTTAAAATTCATCTACCACTTTTGTGATCAAACTAATAACTTATTTAAATCACTCCGCTCTTTAAGGCTAGCTGCAATTTTATTTACTACAGTTGCCAATATTGTGTAATCAGCGAGAATTGACATTTTACTATTTACACCCTCCCCAAGATCATTTATATAAACTGGGAATAATAATTGGCCTATAAATGATCCCTGAGGTACGCCACTGCAGTGATGTAGTATATATATATTATCTTCTCAAGAGCTACTGCAATACTTTCTACACCTTGTAAGTGCTTTATTGATTTCCCCATCTTCATTAATGGTATTAACACCTCATCCCCTGACCAATAGAACTATCACAAATTACGGCTATACCACATTCATTTTCTCAACTTTATACTACGTTAGATTATTATATATAAAATTAAAGCTCATTAAAAGTTCTTTTATTTCTGCTAAAATCATAATAATCTACGGCACTGTTTTTGAGATACAGGATGTTCTTTCAGAACACTCCCCCTTTAAACCTGATATCATATAAATGGCTATATAATTAGTAGAAATTCAGCTTTCGAACTCAATTTACGACCAAAATATGCACATATGAATTAGTTATCATTTGAAATCAGTTTTCTTTAGTTCCATTGAAATTTATGTTAATGGTGGACTAAAACATATATTTTTTGGACAAGGTCAACTATAGGCTTTGTTCTCAGTTGGATGGGGGCGAGGGGTGTAGGTGAATAGTATGGATATTCTAAATGCCCTGGTATTTATTTCAATCTATATTCGAATGATGCTACAAATATAAACGAGTTCTTAGGCGTCGTGTTGGCTTTTTTTTCAAATATTTAAAATCGCATGGTATAGTTTTTCGTTTTGTTCGCAAGTTAACTTTAAAAATATACGGAGAATTTCCACGAATGTATAAAATTTTGCATTATCATAATTTTTACTATGTTCTAGTTATGTTGCTAAAACAAAATATATATACTATAAAGAAGGGCATAGAATTTTCAATAAAATGATATAAAAATTAATGGTGTAGTTTTGTTTGTTTTTTCACAAATTAACTTTAAATATCTATGAAAAAAAATTCCACGAATGTATGTATACAATTTTGCATTATCTTAATTTTAACTATGTTCTAGTCATGTTACTAAAAAAATAACTATACCATAAAAATTTTCCAATAAAATGATAAAAAAACAAAAAAATGTGAATTTTGAACGAAAGCATTTGAAAAGTGACTAATGAAAAGATGTGGCATCCCCTTAAACTGTTCGGATTCTCTTCTGTAAATAGTTAAGCAAATTGATCATTAAGTACCTCTACTATTTCCTCATCAGATTCTTTCACAACCCCTTCATGCTAGATTTTTTATTGATTCTATAATAGCCAAAGAATGTTCTTGGCTCTTTATTATTATTTGGAATTAAATTAATATCTGTTTCCCTTTAGCTTTTCTAAATTATTTTATTGAATTCATTCCTAGTGACCCAATAATGATTCATAATTTCAGCAGTACCTTCTTCCTGTAATATTTGGTATGCTCATTTCTTCTCAGAAACTTTCTTAACTATCTCATGATTCCACCATAATGGCTACTTAAATTTCTTTTCAATGACCTTCGTTGGGATGCATTGCTCTTGGAATACATTTAATATAGTCATAATATTATTCCACATCTCACACGTATTATAACCACTGAATTCTACATCCCAGTTGGCACGATAGAGCAATTTACTAAGTTTTAAATATTTCCCTTCTATGATAATTTGGAGTTTTAGTATTGTTTTTTGATAGAACAGCGAGAAATATAGTGGAGACAATATAGGTGACTGAGGCAGTTATTGGCCCTACATCATAACGTGGAATCCGAACCACGGTGTGTATTTTTTCTTATTTCATTCTTTCGTTGGACCCTTGCCGCTTGTATACGTTGTAGCCCCGGTAAGTGTGTGCTTTGATAGAGAGTGAAAGTTCTTAGTTTGAAATTGAAGGAAGTAAGAGGTTTGCATAGGGTGGCTAGGTTGCCTGGAGGTCACGTTAATCTCTGGCAGTTTGAGTAAGTATTTAACTTAGAATTATAGTGAATAGGTATTTGTTTATAGTGTCGTTTCTGAGTAAGCCTAAAAGTTCCATGCTGCCTTTGTCTGGTAATACTTCATTTTAGGGGCGCACGTTAGGGGACGCTGTTTCTGGGATACAATCTAGGCCTTATGAGGTCAGATGGTAGTTTCGAATGTGTCCAATCACGGCGTTGTATTTGTATTGTTATTTTGTTTTTAGCCTTAATAGCTTCGTATATTTTTGTTTTGTTCTTTAGCTTAAGATTTCTTAATCGAGAAAGGTGTTTGAGTCCCATTTTTCCTCTATTAATTCTGTCAGTTACGTGTTTCTTGCAGCCTGTTTTTGAGATAGATGGCCTAATACTTGGCATTCGTTGCTATATCTATATCTTTCACCTTCCATGTAGATGTCTTGTGTTGTATGCCTATATACTGGTACTATTATAAATTTGTTATGTTTGTCTTGATCTTCTATTTCTTTACGTAGTTGTCTATGGATTCTATTTCAGTCGTTGTCATTCTTGGTTGCATAGGTTCATTTGTGTCAAGTCATCTGCGTATTGTATATTAAGACTTATCTTATTTATAGGTGGAGGGATGTCCGCCGTATAGATTGAATATAATATAAAACTCAAACACCCTCCCTGCGGCAATTCTTTTGATATCTTTCCTATGATTACACAAAGTGCCATCTCCGTGCTCCAGCTCTTTCGGAATCCAAATCGCCAGATGCTTAGGCAATTATTTTCGTTTAGGAAGCTCATAAATCTATTGGTTATTATTTTTTCGTATAATTTCACGATGAAATCTAGAAGGGAAATCGGTCTGTAATTCTCAACCTGAGTGGGTAACTTTCCAGGTTTAGGCACAAAAATAATTTTGCCCACCTTTAGTTTTTCTGGGAAGTATCCCGTATATAGTCTTGCATTAAATACGTTCTTAAGCCTCTCATGTATGTTGTTAGAGGCCTCGACATAACTTTCCTTACCATTGCTCTTGTGAGGATAGATTGTACCTATCGGCGCGTATTTGCTCGCGTCTTAATTAACTTATCATAATATCTGTCATAATTTACCTTAAATTCACTTACATTCTTACTTTTAATAACATTTTGGGTAGTTTATTCAAAAAAAGCTATTAACTCTATTTGAAAAATAGTTCTTTATCAACTCAGTCCTTGAATAATTCACCTGTAGTTTATGAGAATGACCTCTTAAATTATCCATAACACCCAGTGTAAAAAAGTCATCTTTGTCGATTTTTGTAATACCATTCATTACTTTAAGTTTCCATCTAGCACAGTATAACCTGACCACCAGCAAGCTCTCAGAAGCAGTTAGTAGTAGGGTGTAGTGCACTCGCAAGGGAGAGCCCGTTAGGGGACCAAAGTAGGAGCCAGATTATTGGTGACGAGCCCAGATCTGACTGCGAGACAGCTTATAGGGTCGGGGAGTGTGGGCTCCTGAGCAGGCAGGCAAGATAGTAATAAGAGCAGATAGGGGGCTTCTCCCACTAGTGGAGCGGGTTAAATAATCTACAAACCTATTTTCCAGAGAACCTCCCCCCATTTTGTGAAAGGCATGATAAAAATTGATCATGGACCCACAGGATTTCACTAAAAGGCTCCCACTTCGGCTAATTCAGAACGGATTAAAACGGGGGCCACAGGATGTCGCACAGAGCATTTTTAAGGATCTGCAAGTCGCCCTGTCAAATGTATCGAAACACCAAATCGATTCGTTGAAATTTGTGCAGAAAACAATTACGTTAAACTATTACTTTCATCGGCAGGAACTATCACTTTAAGAAAAATTGACTTAGAGGCTAAAGTACCTTCCCAGATTATTGCCAACCGGAGCATTGTATGTCGGAAGGTAGAATCATGGGTGAGGGAACACTCACCAGATAAAATATAAAAGGAACTGGCTGAAGATACACGATATCATCAAATTTAACAAACACACACACGTGTTCAAAATCGTCTGTGAGTCAACCGAGATTGCCACTAAAGCACTTGAAAATGGGCTTCTCACATACAGTATGAGAATCCCTACCTGTAACATCCAAAGCGACCAGTATCATAATATACAAATTTGTGTCAGACGCTATAAAATGGAAGACCATATTACAGCAAACTGCCCAAGTAAGGAAGAAATATGCTCGGAATGCAGCGGCCTCCAATCATGGAGGAGCAGCCCATATTGCACTAATTATGTGTTAATTGCGGAGGGAGCCATAGAACAATGGCAATGACATGCCCGAAGCGAAAAGAAATAATAAAGGGAAAAGAAACGGAGACATATCAAAGAAAAAAAGCAACAAGAAACACCTCATACGCAGCAGCAGCGAAAAATAAAAATAACGGACAAACTACTCAAGTGACAATTGACGGAGCGTTGAACGTAAAGATACTGACGTGTATTCTTCACTCACACGTCATAGATATTGCACAACCAGCAACATATGCCAATACATTGAATTCCATGCTCAAGGAAATGGGCTGAAACCAATGAAATTCCCGCAAAATATTGAATCATCAGCCATATTTAACATACAAATTTCAGAAGACACAAAAAGGACACTTAGCGAAGAGGCAAAAAGAAATGAAAGCGAATCAGAACAAGAGGAAGACACAGAAAGCGAGGAAACAAAATCTGAAAGCACCACTGACGAGACGAATAAGAAAAACGTAAAAAGAAGCACACGCAAAAGCATAAAACAAAAAGAGGAATTTGACCAGAGGCACCTCGCCGTGCGACAGGATACCGGATGTAGCACCGCAAAATGTGAAACTGAGAAAAGCCAGATATCGGCACGGACAGAAAGGAAAAGCAGAATCGCCAGAAAAGATACAAATAAATAATCGTAAAAGCTCCACTCTCCCATAAAAGAAAAAACACATTAGATCAAACAAATAAGATGGATAATAGGAAAATAAGAATTCTACAGACAAATATGAATGGATGGAAGAATAAAGAAAAAAGAAAACACATACGGAAATATATTTAGAGAAATCGATCCCGACATAATTCAAATCTCAAATCACGGGATTAACCTTGAAACACACGAACTAAAAATATGGAACTACGACGTAAGAGCGATTAACCACACAAACGAACAACACGATAGAGCAGCAATGGACATTAAAAGAGGATTAGAGTACAAGACAAAACAAGGACTAGCCGAATCCTACCTCGCCATTGAGATCAAAATGGAATTAACTAATAGAATAATTGCTACAGGATACCAACTCTCGAGGTGCCCGGGACGCCCAATAAATAACTTTGTGAGAATATTTAATAATAAAATCCCAACATTGTTTTGGAGAGACCTGAATGCAAGATGCATGCACACAGGATACAGGAACAGAAATCAAATGGGAAAGGACCTACAAGCACTAATTGACAGAAGGATAACAAAAAGACTTGAATCAGAATATCCAACACTAATTAAAAACAGAACTGCGATGACTCCAGACATCTGCCTTGCAAACTATAATATTCCATTTAACTACCATATGGAACTTGTAGACGTTATCTGCAGCTACCATTCAGCAACGCTACTAACCATAAATCAATAACCTGTTAAATAATGGAAAGTGTACCGTAGAGCAGATTGGGAAAAATACAAACAAGAATTGAATGACTGCACAGCGAACGGGTTAAATTGAGCCACTTTAGAAGAAATCGACGACGAACTGGAAAAAATAAGGAAACGAATATAGACAGCCGACGAAAATGCGATACCCAGAAGCACATACAAAACTATCAAATATTTTATATGGATAGACGAAATGAAGACTAAGAATGCAGAAGTAAAAATGATAAACGAGAACATTATAACAAATGGAACAACAATAAAAAATACCATAATCTGAGAACAAAAAGGAGAGAACTACTAAGCGCAATATCAGATAAACAACAAGAATACTGGGACACTGCCGTTTAAAATATTGACGACGAGATAATGCCCCGAGAATTTTGGAAAAAAGATAAGACATATGTGAAGCACTAAAGAGAAAAAGAAAACAAAGATCAAGGATAGAAACGGGAATTTACTCGAAGATGAACACGAGATTGAAAAATTGTTCAGGGAACACTGGAAAGGAGTGTTTAACATCAGTGAAGAGGAAAATTGAAAACTACGATATAGATTTTTAAAAACAAATAATTGACGAACTAAATGAACGGATCGAGAGGACTTTTCCATATCACTACGTAGAAGAGGAACGATATACGAACGAAGAATTTAACACCCACACCCCAATTGAGGAATTAAAGAACACCATCACCATATTTCAACAAAAGGCCCCTGGAATATCGGGTTTCACTAGGAAAGATTATATAGAAGCACCGAATAATATACTCGAGGGGATAAGGGGCGTTTTTAACGCCTGTCTTAACACGGCTTACTTCCCCGATGAGTTAAAAATTGCAAAAATTATATTCATACCTAAGCCTGGAAAATCGCCTTTGGAGGTTGAAAACTTCAGACCAATATCCTTTCTCGACTTCATTGGGAAGGTATTTAAAAAAAGTACTGAACCAAAGATTAAATGAATATCGAACAGCAAACAACGTATGGAACAACCAACAATTCGGCTTTAGAAAGAACAGGAACGCAGAGATGGTCCTCCGCGTGATCACGGAGAAAATAAGCAAAGTCAACGGAGAGAAAAGCAGCATGGATATAGTATGCCGGGACGTATCGAAAGCACTCGATAAAGTCTGGCAAAGAGGCATACAACATAAAATTCTAAACTTAGAAATGAATAACTACCTAGAAAGAATTTTACGGGAAATTACCAAGGTGAAAGATTCAAGCTTAATGCAGGCCTAGCTCAGGAAGGGGGTTTAAGCCCTTCGCTATACTCTGTGTATACTTCGGACATTCCCCCACCCAGGAGCGAGGTGTGTATGAACATACAATACGCAGATGATTTCACTCAATTAATTCTCTGTGTTTATCGGAACCCACAGATGCAGGCAAGAATAACGGCCGCATAAGTTAAAAACCTAAACGATTATGAAAGAAAATAGAAAATGAAAACTAACAAAGATAAATTTAGAATTATACCGATGTATCGCAAAAAGCTATCCGACGCTTATGTAGACGGAGTGCGATACAGGTATAATGGGGAAGGTAAGATATTAACCCTAACTATTACAAAAAAGGTTACAAGAAACACGTTACCGAAATAATAAACAAAGCACGAGGCATGCTAACTCTAATTTAAAAATTTAAAAATTTAAATATGAAAAATAAGACAAGGATTTACCAAGCAATGATCCAGCCAAATTTGATATATCCAACAATTGCTATGTATACGGTTTCAAGAACAATCTAACAAGAATGCAACGTATACAGAATAAGGCAGTATACATAATTACGAACATGCGACGACTAGAGAGGAAAAAATACAGAGACTTAGACAACAAAGCAAAAATAAAAACATTAAACAAAATAATTGAAAAAAAGATCCAAAAAAATCATTGAAAAAACACAAGAAGATATAGGAGAGGAATTAAATAACCAAATAGCACGTGGAGCAGGATGGAAACAACACATGCTGTTTCCTAGTGCTAAAAACAAAGCGGACCAAATGGAAGAGGAGGAGATTTATGTGTAAACCAAATACGGACACCCGATTGTAACCAAAATTCACGAATATTGACAAAACTCACCGGATTGGACTTAATACTAAAAAAAGAACACAAAACTAACAACCAAAAAAGGTAAAATACAGAACGAATCGAAATACAACATTCAATAAAGAAGAGAGAAACAAACATATAACTAACTAAGAAACATGAATTCACACAACAGATACGAGAATAAAGCAACATAACTCACAGAAACTCGAGTTGATAACATAGCAGGAAAATAAAGCAATGCTAACAACGGTTTGAACGCCTATCTCATATACACATAACATAAAAACGAAACAAACACAGAAATAAACAAACAGAGATACTTTCACTCTTACTTATTTCGAACCTAACTCTAAAAATTAGTTTATAGTACAGAGATTAGCGTGACCTCCACGCAAACTTGCACCTCTCTGCAGTCTCGAACTTCCTTCCGCTTCAATCATCTTCCTCCTTTACCGCTATCCAAAGTTCGGCCAAACACTAACACCAGGGACAGGTACAGCAAATAGTAACCTTTAAAAGCTAGGAAAACATAAAAACACCGGGGTGGTCCAGGTCCCACGTTAAGCAGGTCCACAAACCAATTTGGTCAACTTTCAAGCCTTTGACTTTATTTCAGTCTGTCTTATCCTTAATTCTTTCTTCTTCCTCCCTCTCTCCCTCTCTCCAGAGTTCTTTTTCCTCGGTAGAGGGAGGATGGCGCCGGAGAATCTAGGGAAACCGGGCCTCCTCCTGCCTTCCCATACCAGGTCCCTCCTCCGAGAGGGACTGGTCGGGGAGCGGAGGGGGGGGGGGGCACACGGAGATCTATAACTTTTTGTCCCACTTTCCCATTTTATTTCGGTTAAGGAAGAGTTTTAGCAGTCATTATTTAAGAAGCCTTTTTGAGACGTGTTCCCGCAATTTACGACGCAATAAAGAATCCAGCTGAATTTTTTCCTTCATCCTAAGGAAGCTCGTTTGATCACTTAACCCACCCTGCTACACCAGAAGAGCTCCCCTTTTCCTACTTTACAAAAAAGGGGCATATAACCAGAGGTGGGCGGTCCGATTCGAAAGTCCGATTATCCGATTAATCGGGCTCGCATTTTCGAATCGGATAATCGCAATCGGACTGCCTAAAATTTAAAGCGATTTGCGATTAATCCAGGTCGACGTCGTCTTTGTTTTTTCGCAATAGTAGTTTCTTAATAAATTTTTCTATAGTTTTCTCAAGAAAATATTTTTTCGTTTTATTCTCCTCTATTCACACTTTCGTATTTTCTCTATAATATAATGCGTAAAATATCATGATTAATTATTAAATTATATATAATAAAAAGGTTATATTTTACAAGTATAAAGTAGGTATAATACGTGTTTAGTTTTTGTTTTTCGTACGCGTCTCAGTATTAGTATTATAAAGAAACGATAAATCAAGCTTAAAGTTCGTGAATTAGTCATTTCATACGTTTCATCGTGTATCCGTGCGCACCGGCTTCTTAGTTTGCACTTGTTTGTTGCTAGTTAGCATTTATTTGTGCGTTTCGTAATTTTGTTTCTAAATACTGAATTTTTGTACAGAATTTAGCGCGTGCAAAGGAAGTAGCCTTGTCGAAGACGGAGTTTTATTCACACCTTTGATAGCGGACGAAGACGCGTCCGTTACATCCAGTATAGAGAGATTTCTGACTCCCCAGCCCAGGAACAGGAACGCCAGCGGCGCAAACCAGAAGTCCCTGGGCTCCCAGCACAGCGACCAGGAGGCGGTGGTCAACGACAACATCATGGGGGGCGTGGAAGACACCCTGACCCCTCCGCTCTCGCGCAGTGAGAGCAGGATGTCGCTGGAAAGAGGTAGCTCCAGCCTCAGCCAGGAGAACAGTTGGAGGCACATCGCCTTGTTCTTCAAGGTCGTGGACAACAACAAGGCTACCTGCACCAAGTGCTCAAAGACACTCAACATTCAGCAGGAAACAACTCCAAACCTGAAGGTGAATTTAAATTTATTTTATTTAATAATTTATTTAAAGAATTTTTACCAGGATTCACAATTATTTGACAAAGACTAAACAGGCTAAAAGTTAGGCATTTATTTTTAGTTTTTACTATATAAATTTTAATTTTTTTTTGTTTTTATTTTTTAGATACACTACCAGAGGTACCACCCTGGTCAAGTCCACGACCTTAAGGTAGCTCTCGAGAGCGCCAGCAAACGCGCCCACCACACGTCCTCCCAGGACGCGGCCGCGACCAGGAGGCAGGCTAGCATCGAGGAGAGCTTAAAGAAGTTCTCCCAGAAGTGCCTCGAACTGTACTATAGGTGAGTAATTTTCATTTTTCAAGTTAAAGTATCAATATATTTTTTATTTTTAAGTGTTTTAATTTTAAAACTGTGAAACTCAGTTTAGACACTGAATGATTGAATAATATTAATATATTCATTAAATTGAATATAGATGGTTTAAACTGTTAACAGTTTTCTGTTTTTACTTCTTAAACATGCTTTAACAATTTATGTCTCATACACTCATATAAAAAAATATATGATGAATAAAAAAAATCTTGTAATTTTAAACTTATTCTATAACTTCTATTTTTGCTTCAGGTCCTTTATTGGCTGCATGAAACCTGCCTCAGAGGCAGACAATGAACACAATAAGGTCCTGTGGGCGAAGCTCACTCGCGAAATCATGGCGATGG
This sequence comes from Ceratothoa steindachneri, assembly GCA_963969495.1. Lineage (NCBI taxonomy): Eukaryota > Metazoa > Arthropoda > Malacostraca > Isopoda > Cymothoidae > Ceratothoa > Ceratothoa steindachneri. The sequence goes on from OZ018333.1 coordinate 45,596,286, forward strand.
GAGACCAGGCCAAGGCCGACCTGACGGACCTCCTCGCCAAACAGGAGTTCGTCGCCACCACGGCCGACAGCTGGTCGGCCAGCAACAGGGCCTTCCTGGGGATAACGGTGCCATGGCTGAAAAAGTTCACCTTCAAAAGGCACTCCGCTGTCCTCGGGATCAAGGAGATCAACGTGAGTCAGACAGGGGCCTACCTGGCAGAGGCGATCTCCGAGCTGCACGACGAATTCGGCATTGAAGGAAAGGTGTGTAAACTCTAAGAATTTTTGCATATTTGTCTTTGTATTTGCCCAAGTATCCAGCAAAATTCTACAATTTTACTTTGTAATACTGTATGAATTTGATGCTCTAGTCTGCGTGAAATATGTTATGTATGTTTTTCGTTAATACTTTGAAGAGAACTAAGGGAGTCAGTAAAAATAACGAAGTGATGACTATTATCGTATTGACTTTGGAATCATACTTCAAGTTCATACTTATAAATGAAATTAAACTTTGCTTTAAAACATTATTTTGCTTTTCAGGTTGTCAGCACCACCACTGACAATGGCGCGAACTACATCAGCGCCTTTGAGCGAGATGCCGAACAGCAAAGATAAGACGAGGTGGACCCAGAGGTAGGGGACACCAGCACCATCCTGGTGGCAGACGCCCTGGAGGAGGTGAACCAGCAGGAAGAGGTAGTGCAGCTCCCCAAGCATCACCGCTGTGCGGCACACACAGTGAACCAGCTGTCCTCCAGGGATGTGGAGAAAGTGCCCGGCTGGACCACCCAGCCCAGGCCGGCTTTTAACAAACCGGCCGCCAAGGCCCAGAACGTGTGGAACGCCCAGAACAGAAAGACAGTGACCACCAATGACATTAAATCCGCTCTGGGCAAGAAGCTTGTTACCCTTGGCGTCACCAGATGGAATTCTAGCCACGACGCCTACAAGTGCCTGCTGACCGAGGTGCTTGACTTGGACAAGAGGAACACGCTGAACCAGATATGTCAGCGGCAGCACCCCCACCCCCTGCCGCACATCACGCAGGACGACGTGCAGATCTGGTCGGAGTACGTCAAGGTGACCACCCACATCGCCGCCTGCCTAGACATACTCCAAGGCGAGGAGAAGGCATACATAGGGTGCCTTCTCCCCCACCTTTTGGTGCCCAAAGACTCCCTGGAGGCGCTGTTGCGCGACGACAGCATTGTCCATGCCCAGAACCTGGTGGCCCACCTCTTCCACCAGCCTAAAACAAAGGGCTTTGATGGTAGGTTAGTCATATTATATTATTATTATTTTTTATTATTATATTTTATCGCAGTGAGTTGAAACTTAATAAGTGCTTTTTTCTTCTTATATTATATCATTATCAAATGATTATAATCCTTGCTCATTAAATTATTCATTTGAAATTAACTAAAATCAGTGTAATGAAATTTAATTTTTCAATTGACAAATCTGATATATTTTTAAATTTGTTTTAAAACTTTTCTTCTACTGCAGGTTCAGACACCTCTTTGTGGGCATGGAGTTGCTGAGGGCTACGGCACTGCACCCCCACCACAAGCTCGCCACGGTCACGGCCATCTGCAGAAGATAGGACAATGAGTTCTATTGCGGCCTGGTGAGGGACAAGCTCATCAGGGACTTTCTAGCCCTCGTCTGACCTGACGAGAACCTGGACCCTGCCCCCAAGCAGGGACCCAGCCAGGCCCCAGCAGCACGGACTAACTTTTCGCCATGGAGGATTGGCAGCAAGAGGAGAGCCTCGAGGAGAAGGTCAGGGTAGAGGTCAACAACTGGTCGAGGAAGCCGCTGAGGGAGAACCCGGTGCTCTCGCCCAATCTCTTCCCGCTCGAGTTCCATGATGCTTGGGTAACACTCTTCCTCGAGTATAACACGCCAATCTCGAGCTCAGCCTTGGTCGAGCGCGTGTTCACCTATGGGTCAAACATCCTCTGTATAACACGCCAATCTCGAGCTCAGCCTTGGTCAAGCGCGTGTTCACCTATGGGTCGAACATCCTCTGGCCTAAGAGGGCGGCCCTCGTTGCACCGAACTTCGAGGCCCTCGTCTTCATGAAGGTACCTCCACCTCCTCAAGAAGGCCTAGGAAGTGGAGGAGGAAGACGAAGACTAAGTTGGCTGATTTAGAATAGAGTATAGTGGATAACTTTAAATATTATAAGGTATAGATGGAACAAAGTTGTTAGTTGACCCTATCTTTTTTTTCTGAGGGAATATATTAGTATTACTGTGTGTATGTCGAAGTATGGCAAGTGAACGGGAATATGAGCACACAGGCTCTAAGGTAGGCCAAGCAAGGCGACAACTGCTATTGTTCTGAGAGTGCGATTTGAATAGAGAGCGGCAGCGGCGTGACCAAGAAATTTTTTCAAACACAATGACAAAAATAGATTTTTAATACACACTAAATAAAAGGCACAACAATAAATATGGATATATATGTGGGTACATAAATAAGACGGACTTAAGCTCCGAATACTAATTTGATAACTTGGGTTATTGAATGGTTATAACGGGAGATTTAGAGTAGTAAGTGATTTAGTTCTTTTAAACCTCGAGAGAAAGGTGGGGTAAACTTGGGGAAGGCTTTGGTGACCTTGATAAACTCACGGGCGGTAGCCACAAACCTGCAGCGGGTGGGGCTACTTTCTCGAACTCGTTTTTTGCGAAATGCGGACCTCTCGTCCTCAGGAGGTCACCGAACGAACTTCAAAGGGATGGGGAGAGATGACTTCTCCACACTAGGCTTGGGCGAGCAAACTAAGTGGTCACCAGGAGAACTTCGGAGGATGGCTTCTCCAATCCTTGATCCGAAGGCGGATGAAAAAGGCTGACGTTGCCTCACGAGACTTTTCTCCCTGACTCGAAGCTACGGGTGTGATGTCCAGCTCTCTCGTGGTTTGCGACCGTCACTCACACTTTCTCGGTAGATAGCTTCGTTGAATTAAACTCCGTTCGGGGAAGTCTCGTCTAACTAAATCTTTCTGTAATCCTGGAGCGGGTGCATATATACCCGAAGTTCTCCAAAACAGGGAGAGAGATTGAGACCTCTAATCGCCGTTATCGGACGTGATAACCCGAGCGTCTCCTTGCGTTGAAGTGTTAAAGGCAAAGATCAGCGGGCCAGACGGGCGACCAGCGGCGAGAGCCATAAAAGCGGTTCACGGCGAATCCTACAAAGTAATCTCCCGACCCGATGGGGGAGGGAGGGAAGATTGAGACGGCCGGGAGGTAGCCCCAATTTCAGCGTCATGCTTTGGTGGGAATTTCGCGGAGACCTGGCGGCGAGTCAAAAAAGGGTGAGGTCGGAAGGGGGGAAGGAGTAACGGCTCGCTTTCTTTCCCGAAGTAATATCTTAGGAGGTGGGGAAATAATATTACTCTAAGAGATACCTCCACACTCCTCCCTATCCAAAGACATTTTTACAGAGCAGGACACTTTAGAGCGAAAAAAATGTCTACAATAATTTCTTCAAGAGAGGAACTTATAAAGCTAAAAATTTAATGTTTATCAACAGAAAAAAACATACACTACACGGGATTTACATATGTGTAACCACAGATAACCTAATCTATACATACGCACAAACAACATCAACAAGGCAACAAAAAAAAGTATTTACAAAAATGAAACAAACGCGAATTTTACTATACACTCAGGTTGTTGGAGGGGCAGGGTCATCAATAGGATTGCTACTCAAGCTATCGGCTAGGCAGTTGTCGGTGCCTTTAACATACATCCTAAACTTACGAATATACCACCGTATGGCTAACGCTTCAAGCTCTATGGTGACATACGCCTTTTCGCTATGGGACAGCTTCATGCTAGCATATCCTATAGGATATCCTACTCCATTGTCATCATATTGGAAGAGAGCACAACTTAGGCCATCCTGGGAGGCATCGGTATGAACACCGAATGTTTTATTAGGATTCGGTAATCTCAAGATAGGAGCAGAGATTAATTTGTCCTTTAAATGGTGGAAGCGATCTTCAGCGGAAGGGGTCTAATTGACTGGGACGGGGGCCGTTCTTTTAAGCATGTCGTTAAGGGGTGCGGCTATGGCAGCGAAATTCGGCCCAAAACGACGATATAACGACACGGGAAAGCCTTCCAATAAGGCAAGGAATTGAGCCCTCTCAATAGAGGCGAGATTGGGGTTTACGTTCAAGTCGGAGTTAGGCTCCGCTTGGGGGGGAAGGAAGAGACGGCAGGGGATACTTATCGTCTGCTTCTACGCGCACCGTTTGGACCAGACACACGGGTTTAACGGGATATATATGTGTCCCACGCTTGACGGGGGATTAATTGGGCCTATTAGGCCGATTGAGACCCGGGCAAAGGGCTCGGGCACTCTCTGGGTCTTTTGAAGGGGGGCGGGGGATACATGGCCTTTGGAAGTGACATTAAAGGACTTGCAGACGTCGATAATTTATTTGGTCGCTCCTGGCCAAAGGAAATATTTAAAAAACTTGCTGTGCCGTTTTGTTATGGCCGAAATGTCCAGCCATTAGGCAATCTTGAGTCATCTTTAGAACGGGTTCGATATTTGTTCTCGGCACACACAACGAGTTGGTCGAGGGTGCTCTCCGGCTCAACAGAAGAACGGTATACTAACGCGTCCTTCACAGTGTATTTGATCTACCGATCGCCTCGCACCGTTTCAGTCACCTTCTTCATTTCTTTTTCCCATAGGGGTGGTAATGGGGGGCAATCCTTCTGCGCCTCAGCACAGAGAACATTGGTGGCGAATACCATGTCTGGGGATGATAGAAGGACCGAAAGCGGTACATCCTTCTCGGCCTGGGCCCTGGTAACGACCGGCCGAGAAATTGGGTTTTGGGAGAGCTGTGCGCTTTGCCCAATCAGGACGGAGCGGAATTTCATCGGGGCCGCGACTACTTCGGTCCATCGGGTAAAGTACTGGTACTCAATATGGCACCGTACCAATGGGAACCTGGTAGCACGACCTAAAAAGTCATGCACCAATGCAAACCTGTTATGCTGGGGACTTACGGGGGTAGTAGTTTATCAGAAACTAATATACAGGTGGAACCTGTATCTATAACGACGGTTGACACTCGGCAACCATTTACTGCACCATTTTTAAACTGGAGCCCACCGGAGGAACTCTCGTTGAACAGAAATTTACCAGAAGAGCTTTGTAGGGCGGCTTCTCCAATCCTTGATCCAAAAGCGGATGAGAAAGGCTGACGTTGCCTCACGAGACTTTTCTCCCTGACTCGAAGCTACGGGTGTGATGTCCAGTTCTTCCGTAGTTTGCGACCTTTACTCACACTTTCTCGGTAGAGAGCTTCGTTGAATTGAACTCCGTTCGGGGAAGTCTTGTCTAACCAAATCTGTCTGTAATCCTGGAGCGGGTGCATATATACCCGAAGTTCTCCAAAACAGGGAGAGAGATTGAGACCTTCTCTAATCGCCGTTATCGGACGTGATAACCCGAGCGTCTCCTTGCGTTGAAGTGTCAAAGGCAGGGATCATCGGGCCAGACGGGCGACCAGCGGCGGGAGCCATAAAAGCGGTTCACGGCGAATCCTACAAAGTAATCTCCTGACCTGAGAGGGGGGGAGGTCGAGATTGAGATGACCGGGAGGTAGCCCCAATTTCAGCGTCATGTCTCGGTGAGAATTTTGCGGAGACCTGGCGGCGAGTCCAAAAAGGGTGAGGTCGGAAAGGGGAGGGGGGAAGTGGCTCACTTTCTCTCCCAAAGTAATATCTTAAGATGTGGGGAAATAATATTATTATAAGGGGATACCTCCATAGTGTATTTTGTGTAAGATGAACTGTATTGTTTAATTTTTTTTATATTATATTTTAATTAAAATAAAAGGTTTATTTTTGATCTTAAAAGCACAGTTTCTCTTTGTATTAGTTAAAAATGGCGTATTTAGGGTAAAAAAAAGCATTAAATTCCCTTTAGAAACATTGAAAATCGCTTTAAAAACATTGAATCGCTTTTAAAAATATCGAATCGCATTTAAAAAATTTAATCGAATCAGATAATCGCTAATCGGACTTAGATTTTTGACACCCGAATCAGATAATCGAATCGGACTTGACGAGCTGGCGAATCAGTAATCGCTAATCGGACTTGAATTTCTGCATATAACCCATGCTGACTGTTTGATAACACCGTATTAATTTTTAAGTGATTTTGAATCCTTTTACGAATTATTTTTTCAAATTTACAGATATCTGCGATATCAATGAGATAGGTCTGTAATTCTTACTATCACATTTTGTTCCACCCTTATGTAAGGGAGTAATATTTGCACATTTCACATATGGGACAGACACTTTGTTTCCAATGATTTATTAAATAATATTGACAGAGGTATAGTGAGTTGACTTCTCCATATTTTAAACTGCTTCCATGAATTTCATCAGGTCCAGCAGTTTTTTGAAGGTCAACATTCCTCAAAACTTCCAGAATTTCATCTTCAGTGATTTCAATATTTGATATCTCATGATCTGTATCAATAAGTACATTATTAGTTAAAACCTCCAAACCACGCCAGAATTCCTTAAAATATATTTCACATTTATCATCTTCTTGAATAAAAACAACTGTTTTGAAGTATTCATTTAATATATTGGCATTTTCCAAATCTGATTCAGGAAATGTTCAGCTTCTTTAATTAGTCTTGATATACAAGTAGTTGGTTTAACATTTTTCTTACGGTTTATATATCTAAATAATACTTTTTTTGTTTCACTTTGGCCTGCATTTTAAAATCGGAATTAAGAAAAATACATAGTGTTAAAATTTTTAAAATGTAGATTTTTAAAAGACTTTAAATTCAGAAAACGTTATTTGAATTATTAGTCTGAAGAAATTGTAATTAAGTTAGGTAAGGTTTCTTGATGTCTTTTATTGTGAGGTTTTATTTTCGTATTTTTTGTTTCTCAGCGAACGATAACAGCTTTTTACTGGCAATGTCGTAGCTATAAATAGAACACGCTTGGCATTTGTTTTTTTCCGTTATGGCTTTTTCGTGCTCTAGTTGGGCTTCTTCGTTATTCGAATTCGGGTTTATTTTGCAGGACCGTGAAAAACTTTTAGATTATTTCGAGGCGCATAAATTGATCAAGAAACATAAAAGTAAGTATTGTTTGTCATTAGGTTAGGTTTTTCTGCCAGTAAAAAGCTGTTGGGGAAAAAAACCCAGTAAATTCAAGGGGACTGCTCGTGGGGGAGATATCACTGCGGTAGACCACCCTGCGATGATCCTGAGTTTCAATCAATTGAGGGAGTCTGGGGGGCGCAGGCCCCCAGTATATACTCATATACAAAAAAATATAACTCCGTAATTGTTCACATCTGACGCTACAGTCTGATATCATAAGACATATATTGTAGCCTATAAACAGCGCCACCTACCATGCGCCCCGAAACTGAAGTGTTACCATAGATTTTCTTTCATAATCTTAAAAATATATCAAACTAAGTAAATATCTATTTAATTTATGTAGTTGAAAAAAATCTAGAGAAAAATTATGTTGTCTGGAGTAGATTTTGAATCTAAATTTCTAATTTTTAAATGGTGGAATTTTGCTAATGTTAATTTTCATTCTACTTTTATGTATTGCACCAAGTGAGGAGTATAAATTGAATGTGAGAATGTAGCTGTGCAGCCAGTATCCGTTTGAGCCTTTTCTATCAATCTTCCCCACCAAGTTGTTGAGGCCCACCCCAACCTGCTTTTGACAACACGGTTAAGGGCGCACATATTTAAGCTCCTTACGTGGTAGATCTTGATAATGTACAAGGACCCATCGTCCCCAAAGTTGTACCTCGGCACCTGTGATCGCTACTCCCAGCGCCCCTACCCGGTTGAACCTGTGAGATGCTTTAACTGGCATTACTTTGGGCACAACCTGCAAGTCCCGTGTTAACTGCCCGTCAGGCGCGGCGTGTGTAGCTAAGCGCACCCGACGGAGCAGTGCATCGGTCGCCAAAAGGCCACCACGGCATGGTGCCCCAACTGTACCAAGTGGCATCACGCGTGGAACGCGAAGTGCCCCAAGCGCATGAAGAGGATGCCACAGGGACACCAGCAGCAGCTGAAGGAACCACCTACCCCCAGCAACAAAGTCAGCAGGAGGAACCACGTGGGCTCCCCCAGCAATAAAACGGCCGACGCTTTCTCCCCGCGCCACCACCAAACAGGCCGGCGTGGGCCTATCACCCCTCAACAGCCCGGCACAGGTAGGTCGAGGTGAGTTAAGGGGGGCCAGCAACTCCGCTCACACCTCCACCCAGCCCCCAACCTCCTTGGACCCCAAGCCACAGAGGAGGGAGGGACACAGGCGTCGTGCCCACCGCGCCCGCCCAGACGAGGAGCCGTCCACGGTGCTGCCCAACCGCCGACAGAGTCTCGATTTGGACCCCCAAGCTACGGCGAGGGACTCAATTAGGGCAGAGGCATTGTTAACGTCATCCTCGCGTGTGTGGTATGGCTTGTGAAGTTGGCTGCTCGAATGCCGGCAGGGCACCGAGGCCCCCACCGAGCAGGGCCTCGACGCACTCCTCCGCCAAGAGGTGCTCACTGCCGTTACAGGGCGCGCCCTCCAGCCCCCACCATCATCTTCAACGCCGATGGGGCCCACCCAAAACCCTCTCCACCCACCGCATGCCCACAACCAAGATGGAGGTGCAGTGGTAGCACCGCCCACTCAGCCCATGCTGAGGGTTCTGCAGTGGAATGTGCAGGACCCCCGCCCCAAGAAACACCAGGTGCTGCAAGCCGTCTTCCAGGAGGACCTGGACCTGGTTCTCCTGCAGGAGACGCTCATGCCGGCCGGCTTTGAGTGGCGAGTGGCAGGCTACACCCTCCCCTCCACTCGCTTCCGGCCGGTGTCGGAAATGATCGTAGCTGTGCAGCCCTCATACGGAACACCATGACGAACAAGAAGATCGCCGCACCCGTGCACTGTGTGGACGGTGTGGAGGTCCTGGTACTGGAGCTGCAGCTGGTGCCATCCCTCTCATGGTATACAACGTATACAGGAGCCAGCGGTACCTGCTGGAGGCAGGGGAGCTGCTCTCCGTCGCATCCCACTCTAGCCTCTTTGTGGCGGGCGACTTAAATGCCCACTACCCCGTGCTGCACTCTGTGTCACGCACCAGCGCGACTGGGCGCCAACTGGCCGACCTGCTCGAAGAAGTCCCTCATGTCCGCCTACTCAACACCGGGGAAGCCACGCACGTCCATGGGGTGCCGCTCGACCTCACGCTGGTGTCGGGTGCCCTACAGACCGCCGCTACCTGGCAGGTTCACCCCACCCTCACCAGTGACTGCTACGGGACCCTCACCTCCCTCACTATGGCCCCACCAGTTCCTCCTCTCCCACCGCTGCAGTGCAGCGTCAGGAGGGCGGATTAGACCAAGTTCCAAGCCGCCATGGACGAGTGGTGGTCCATGTACGTGCCGCCCATGCACCTGCACCAGCAGGAGAGGGACTTCACCGCGGCTATGCCCAGAACAGCCTCGAACCGCCGCCGGGGCCCGGACTGGTTTTATATCGAAGAGGTCCAGGAGCCCAATCACCGCGTAAACGTCCACAGGAAGCTGTACGAGAAGCGCCCGACCGCCATGAACCTGCGGTTCCTGCAGGACGTGGTGGCCCGCACGCAGCAGGTGTCCCTGAGCGCCAGAGAGGCAAAGTGGCTGGAGTGTGCGCCTCTTTCAGCCAACACACCTCCCTCGGCCCACAGCAAGAGGCAGACTGGCTCGCGAACTGCTTCACAGCGAGGAGTTCCAGGCCAATCTCCCTCCTGAGCTGCACTGGAAAACAGCGGATAGGATAGTGCTGAGTCGCCTACAGTGGAGCGTAGGGAGCCTTCACCCCCACGTTTTCGGCTACACCAGGGGGGTGAGCACGGCGGACTGCCTCATCACCCTCCTGGCTTACGCCAACAACCAGCCCACCATCGTAGTCTTCCTTGACCTCAAGAAGGCTTTCGAGCTGGCCAGCCCCCACGCCATACTAGCCGCCCTTGGGAGGAAGGGCATCCGAGGGATACTGCTGGGCTGGCTCCAGGACTACCTTCAGCAGCGCCGAGCCCGTGTGAAGTTCCAGGGTCACAAGTCTCCCTACCTGACCTTCGAGAACGGGACGTCCCAGAGCGGCATTCTCAGCCAGTTCCTATTCAACGTGCTGATGAAGTAGCTGGTGGCGCTCCCCTATCGGGAAGGAAACATGCTCCTCAGCTACGCCGACGACCTGTCCCTCGTCGTCACCGGGCGCGGCGACAAGCTCGCGCGGGCCCAAGAAGCGCTGCACCTCATCACTACCAAGTGCGAATAGCTGGGGCTCAAGTCCCGGGCCATGGCCATCAAGACTTCCACGCCTGCTGGCCAGCAGCTGCGCGTCCAGAGAGCAGGGAGTCGGGCTGGCCTGGACCGACTCCTATCCCTACATCGGGGTGTGGGTGGACAGGCGGATGTCTTTCACGCAACTGAGGGAAAGGACGCAGGCCCGGCTGAACGTGATGAGGGCCATGACGCGGCCGAGCGCTGGTGCAACCTTCCCCGTCCTTCGCCTCTACTATCTGCAGGCAGTGCGCTCCCAGGTGGACTGCAGTGCACCGGTCCTTGTAGAGGTACTATGGCAGCTGCAGCAGCGCCTGGAGGTGGTGGAAAATACCGCTATGAGGACCATGTTGGGAGCACCGAGGTGGTGCAGTGCCTGCGTAATGCAGAGCGAGGCCCACCTGTGCCCATCACTGCCAGGGTGGACTGCATTGTGGCCTGTCTGGTGGCCAGAGGGCTCCAGCGCGACGTGGAGGGGGTGGCGCGGAGGAGACCCCGGATGGCCGTGGCGCAGGGCATCGATGCCTTCATAATTAACAGGTGGCTCTTAAACTTCCCCTTAGCAACCAACACCCTCAAAACGGCAGGGAACTCGCTGTGGCACGACCCAGACGCAACCCACCCCGCTTAAGCTCCACCACGACCGTGGAAGCCCCGCAGAAGACTTCACCGCCACACAGCTGCCCGCCAGCATAGCGCAAGGCCTCAACAAAGAGCTGCTACCCATAACACACACCAGTAACAGCAAGTATTAGAGGCGACCAAGAAGCAAGCGGCGTGGCATGCTGCAGCCGCAGCCTACCAGCAGCCCAGGTCGAACAGCGTGCTGCTGCAGCGTGTGAGGCTGGGCTACTCCACGCGGGAAGAGCTGCACGCCGAATTTGTGGCAGGGAAGTGCGAACACTGCGGCGGCCGCTCCCGGCGCCCACTGGTGCACTACCTCCTCTCATGCCCAGCCACCGCCCGCCTCAGGCCAGAGCCATCTCCAGCCCCTCATCCTGTAAGAGGCGCCTTACTGAGGGCGCGAGAGGCAAGAGCCGCATAAGTGGTCCGCCTCACACCGACAAATAAGCTGCTGGAGGTGCTGAGAACAGCATCCCCTCCGTGCTGACCGTTGCCCGCGCCCAGCCGGGCGACGGGTGGTATGGACCACCGCCACCCACTAGCAGCAGACAAGCCACGCGTGGGACACTCAGCCGCGTCTTGCTGAATGCCGACACCGGTGGGCTCCCCGCTTTGTGTAATGCTTATGTTATATATTTATATATTATTATGTCATATATCGCTATTGCACAATAAACCTATACAAACAAAAAAAGTAATCTCATCGCTTTTGTTTTTATCAGCTTAATTAATATGAACCGAAGCGTTCTCCCCATTCTCCGAGACTACTTCGACGCCGCAGAAGGTTACCATTAACTTTGAGAAGAAACCGCCACAGCAGGGTAACTTTTACCTAACAACTGCTATTGTCAACGAGGACCCTGCAGGAGAAGCAGCGACCACGGGAACTCCTAACCTAACCACTTCCGAGGATACTTAGGGAGGGACAACATTGGGGTAGAGTCTCGACAACGGGCTTCCAAGCGGACGACGGCGGACCCTAGCCCCTTCCTTCGGACGAGTGTTAACGAGGACACTGTAGGAGGAGTGATCTCGAGACCTCCATTCGGACGACTCCGAGCTCTAGCCGCACCGAAGAATCTGGCGGAGGGTCAGCATCGTGGTGAAGTCTCGACAACTGGCCTCCAATCGGATGACGTCGGGCCTTAGCCCTACTTCCGGACGAGTGGCAACGAAGACCCCACAGGATGAGCGATTGCAGAGACCTCCATCCGGACGACTTCGAGCTCCAGGCACACCGAAGTCTCTGGCGGAAGGGTTTTATCACGGGGGAGTCTCGACAACAGGCCTCCAAACTGACGATGTCGGGACTTAGCTGCTTCTCTGGAGGAGTGGCAACGAGGACCCTGCAGAAGGAATTACGAGGCACCTCCAACTGGAGGAGATCGGAATCCAGCCGCACCAAGTACTCTAGCAGAGGAGCGGCATCGTGATAGGGTCCTCACTTTGAGACCTCAAAGTGGACGAGGTCGGGGCTTATCCACTTATCCCGGACGTGTGGCGACAAGGACCCTGCAGAAGGAGCTACAAGGGGGCTCCTACCGGCGTCTTCAGAAGTCCAGCCACACCGAGTACTCTGGTGGAGTAGCGGCATCAGTGTGGACTCTCTACAACGGTCCCCCAATTAGACGACCTCACCACCCAGCTACTCCTTCGGGATGAGGGGCATCAAGTAATCTGGTAGATGAGCATCGTCGGTGAATCTCAACATGACGACTTCGGAGCCCAGCAGCTTTTCCCGGACGAGCTGTTTGTATGGTGGGGAGATGAATGTGACAGGCAGGCAGATAACCTTACCCCAGACTCGGCTAGAACATAGCAAGGAAGTGTGGACTTGGAGGGCGAGAAGTTGGCCAATATACCCCTTCCCCTAGACGATCGGCAACCACAACGCAAAGAGCTCCACCTACAGTTCTGGTTTCCAGCCCCACCCTTCTTCTGATGCCCCGAAGTACTCGTAGCCTGTAATTGGACCACCATAACATCCAAATGGTCAAATCAAAGGCAGTCTCTCGAGCGACATCTCGAAGCTCATCACCGGCTAGCTGTAAGTGGGTACAACGCCTGTCGCGTAGGGTGTAACGCAGGATTAGGTAGAAGACCAACGCTGCATCACTGCCAAAGGGGAGGACGAGCTCGCTCGTGCAACTCCACGTCATATGGCTGTCCACGAATGCCAGGGCAGGGAATGCAACTCCTTGCCCACCCGGAAAGGGCTGCAGAACCATATCGCCTGACACAAGCGCAATGGATTACGCTAGAGGCAGCGTGGTGCACGCTGCCTAGCACCAGCCCTTTACCAGCCCCCAGTAGTGCTTGAAGATGGAAACCTCACTCCTGAGGATGACTTCGAACCTGCACCCAAGGTAGGTCCCACCAATGCCGAGCATCCCAGTCCGGACGAGCACCTCGTGGCTGCAAGGGAGAGAAATCCCATACTTGTAGTGGACTTCACGCTTACGGATGATCTTAACCACTCGTTTCTCCAGCCGCTTAGCCTCTCTCTCCCCGATACTCTCGATCCCATTGTATATTTACCATCTTGCGAGGACCAACCACCCAACTAAAACCCCCCATCCATTGAAGACCCACGCTTCACCGACTCCCCACTGCGCGACGAAGAGGCACCACCCGCCTCCGTCCCTCTATTCGACCATAAGGCGCCAACCGTCAACGTGCCTCGGCACGACTAAGAGGCACCCTCCACCGAACTCCATCGGCACGACGAAGAGACACCAACCGCTGACTTCTCTCAGCATGACGAAGAGGCGGCACCAGCCACCGACGTACCTCGGCACGACGACGAAGTGCTACCATCCGCCGACGTCCCTCGGCACGACAAAGTGCCGCCATCTGCTGATGCCCTTCCAGACGTAGATGTCCCAGCTCCTGCGGCCGATGGGGACAACGATCCTGCCGAAAGACCGTTGCTCCTTTAAACCTATCTACCCCACGTTAATGAAGCACTCCAACAACCGGAATGGCCTGCTTTAGAACACCTTACAAGTGAGATTGTGGTAGAGGTTCAAAGGGCAAACGAAATCCGACCGGAGAGGGAGCTACCTACACCACAACCAATTGATGTACAAGACTGCAAATCCATCCAGCGTCTGTACTGCTCAAACCGTAGGACGGCAGTAAGGCTCATCACCCATGGTGCCCAAGAGAGATATCACCTGCCGAAAGAGGTAATCGAAGGGCACTTCAAAGATCGGTTGCAGCCTCGCCATTCACAAGAGAATGCAACAGATCTATTACCACCACAACCTGAAGATCGGCCCCCCGTACCAATAACCTTATTTACTGTGGAGGAAGTAAATTACAGGCTCGCAGGCGCTGAAAACACCGCCCCAAGACTGGATGGGATCAAATATCAACAGTGGCGAGACGCAGATCCCGAGGGCGTCGTAATTACAGGTATCCTCAACCTGTGTTTATGCCTCGGGAGGATACCAAACACTTGGAGAATGTCTCGGTCCATTTTGATACCCAAAGAAGGTGACCCAGGAGAGATGACAAACTGGAGGCGAATAACCCTGTCCAACACGATGCCCTCTCTCCAACGCAGAAATGTGCCCTTCCGACGGATAGGGTAGATAAACATAACTACCTCTTCCAAAACTACATGGACCAGGCAAGAAGAGACGGCCGGGAAATATATGCCGCTTTTCTAGATATGCCTTTGGATCGGTTCCTCACGGGTTGATCGAAGAAGCCCTAACGAGACTCGGTGCAGGGCCCGAGTTTGTTGGTATCACAATGGATCTCCTAAGTCACCACGCAACAAGGGTCTTAAGGCAGCAGGGACTCACCGATGAAATCAAGGTGGAATGCGGTGTAAAGCAAGGCTGTCTCATGAATGCCCTTCTCTTCAACATCGCAATCGACCCCCTTCTGCGTGCCGTAACCGACGTGGGACGCAACCTGAACGTGGGACATCGTCACCTATGTCTAGCCTATGCTAACGAATCACACTGCTAGCCAGCCGCAGTGCACACCTTCAAGAATTACTGGCAGTAGCAAGTGTAGCAGGGAAAACGCTTGGTTTCCAGATTTCCCCTGTCAATTGTTCCACCCTCCATATCTCTAGCCCAACTCCAGAAGGAGCGCGAAATAGCTGCTTTGAAATCGGCAACATAACCTTGCGGTAAGGTTGGATGGTAGCCCAACCAGCTTTCTTGGTCGTCTTGTTGGCTTTCACCTGTTGACAGATGAAACTTCCATCGACCGCTTTATCCACCTCGCAACACAGATTATGACGAGTAAACTGGCACCGTGGCAACGTTTGGAGGCCTTAAAATCGTTTGTCTCACCGGCTACTTGGTTTGTAATGCGGACGTGGCAACTAAGGAAGACTGGTTGGAAGCGGTTAGACGACGTGATCCGGTCCCACCTAAAATTGACCCTTGCCCTCCCTACAAGAGCTACCAATGAATATCTATATGGCAGCAGCACTGCGGGTTCTTGTGCAGTTTCCATAGTATCTGAAGATTCGGACATATTTGCCATAGATACCGCATTCAAACTCCTTTACCTACGGCAGATTGCCCAACAGGGTGTACGGGATGTCACTGCGCAAAGACAAAGGGGAGGAACATCGCTTGGCGACGCCTGCGACATCCTATCCAAGAAAGATTTCACAGCAAGAGCCAACGACCATTTAACGCTATGGTCCAAGGCAGGAGACTCCTCTTGTCGCCTAGGTCTCGAGTGGTCAGATGGCATGCCGGGAACTCAACTTCGCCTTACCATTGGCGAAGTTATGCTCGATGCGAAATTAAGGCGTAAGGTTGCATCGGCCATCAGAAATCGACAACGGAAGATGCGGGATCAGGCTATGCAGATCAAACCAGATCAAGGCAAAACAATTGGATTGATCGGCATGGAACGAGCCTCAGCTTCCTTTATCCAAGACTGATCCTTCACCTCCTTTCCGGACTGGCACTTTATACATCGCGCCAGACTTATCCTTCTCCCCCTTAACGGTGCAAACCGCTTTCACAACGCCGACCAGCGTTGCCATCGCTGCCAATACTAACAAGAAACTCTGCCGCATGTTATTAACCATTGAATGCGATACGCGGATGCAATGCAGTAACACAACAACAGCCTTGTGGAAAGGGTGAGAAGAGCCGCACAAGGAAGGAACTGGGTCGTCTTAGCGGCCAAGCAGAGAATTCCGGGAGCAGACGAGAACACATGCCTGGATCTGGTTCTACAGAAGGGGGAAGACGTTGTTATAGTGGATGTAACCTGCCCTTTTGAAAACGGTGTAGCCGCTTTGTTATAAATATCTCTATTTTTAATAAATACGCAAATGCTATATAGAGTATATTATGTGGGCAAATTTCTATTTATGATGTTATAGCGAAAAATAGATTGGCCGTCTTCTTGGGAGACACATTGTGAATTTTGAATCACATCATAGTGTATTATATATTATTTTGAAGTGAATTTGTTTTCTTAATTAAAATATGATATGGACATTTCATATTAATCAATTTTAAAGAAAATATGATTGATTCAAATATCGTTCGGGGCGAAGGATTATATGACTGAAGTCAAGGAAGGGGCTAGAAAAACTAGAGACCTAACGACAGCTGGCATTCGCCTTTGGAATTCGAATCAAATGTTAGGCTTTCGAATTAGGAATACTATGAGTTTATTTAAAAATGCGATGGGTGGGGGGGTGTCGTAGAATGACCCCGACATATACGTCACTTCTACCCAATATATGTGGACGTTCAAGGTCAAACGGGTGACCTTGACTCAATTCTGGTCACGACAGAGATGGGGGATCGAAGGGGGGGGGCGAGTTCGAAGGATTTAAATTCAAAAGAGTGAATGCAATTGGCCGATATTAAACTAATGAAGGCTGCGGCTATGTGGCTTATGGAAAAGTAGGAACAAAATATACTTTAATATTTACACAGTTATACACAATAAAAAGATTAAATAAAATAATGGCAATAGATACTGGATAAATACAAGAATCGAATAAACAGATCTACTCAGAGCGAACTCTACGGGGAAGGGGGGGCGAGAGGCTATACGAGCCTCTGTACATACACACACAGGGATGACTGGCAGGGTAACCACAGATGATTCATCTCAGCCTGGATTGGGTTCGAGGCTTTAAGAGATGAAACGGGGGATCAGATGGCTATTTGAGGGACGTTGACCATGGGGAGTTTAACCTCTAGTAGTAACACTAACTAGAGGGAGTATCCGCGCCCAAAAAAATGTACCGAAACCAAGGATCGGCCAATTGACTGGGGCTCAGATCCTTCGGTATAATTCTAATCTTTCGCTCGACGAGAAAAAGGAGTGCGGTCAAGAATGATGTGTTCCGTTGTAAAAGGCAGGACTATACTGTCGATGCCCGATTGGGACCAACAATATATAGGGACCAGTTGGAACCGTAACTGCCTCCGCCAAATGGGGGGGGGGGGAGATCTTTCTACGAACCAACACGGCGCTTGAGTGAGGGAAGTACTCCCGCAGGGGTTTCTTGATAACACCCTGGGAGACGACAGAAGCGCGCGATTGAGATTCCAATCCCTCGCTTATCGCAGAAAGCAATTCGATATTCTGACTGTCCTTACGATCCTTGCTCACGTGGACTGACCTCATGCCTGACCGCGTGGTTTCGATGGGCCACATGGCAGCAAGGAGCCTCTATTCTCGACAGGGTGTAAAGATACTGTACAGTAGGGGCTGAGACAACTTGTGGAATTCCGGTCCATTGTGTCCATCTATCTATATATGCGCTCTCCAATCCATCACGTAGTTGCAGAGGATCCTTTCGATGACAGGGTTCGGGTTTTACAATCTTGCATTGTAAAGGCCTTTTGAACGTCTCCGAGTCCAATTTCGACGTCTCGTACTTCCCTTCTGTCTTAAATTTAGCTAACTTTTCGGTGAGGAGAGCGAACGCAGTGTGGGTTCTTCTTCCTTTCTGGAAATCGTGTTTCTGGTAGTTCTACGCTTCGCTCTCCGTTAGTTAGTTCTGCAGCCTATCGGCAATGAGCTTTTAGACGATCTTACCATTGAAATCCAGGCGGGATATAGGCCTATAGTTCAAGAGCTGGTCGGGAGGTTTATTTCCTTTCGGAATAAATATGACATTAGCAAGTTTGAACGCATCGGGGAAGTAGCCGGTGTTTAAGAGCGCGTTCATAATGTTCGTCCTTCCCCGTAGCACTTGTGATGGCGCGTTGGTTATATTCTATTTTGTTACTCCTGACCAACCTGGAACCTTTGGTTTGAAGGCTTTTACGGCATCGGTGAGTTGAAGGACGTTATTTGTATTCTACTTGGCGTGCATACGTAAAGTAACACAACGAATTATATCTTATAATTCTTACGTTCCAAGTAAGGACTATTTTTGCCGAGCCTACAACCATGCAGCCTGCCGGAGATCACCGAAGAATTAGGTGCACTATTAAAAAAGAGAGAAAATAACCTTTCTTTTCCTGGCACGCTGACACCGGGATGAGCGCCTAAGGTCCCTCCACCGTGCCCCGCCGGCTAACAACATGTGACCGTGAACCAGGACTGCCTCATAACTCTCGTCCAAACTATGACAGTCAACTGTGATATGATATAATTGGGAGGCTTCTCGGGAATAGGGACGGACTGCAACCCCTGTTGAGAAAGCTCATAGTTATATCAATGAGGCCCACCCAGGACCCCACAGAGACATTATAACTGTCTTTGTGCGTGGAGGAAGCAGTTGTGAATTAAAAAAAAAAGTGGAGGCAATTGATTCGGCCTTCACCCATCATTAAGTCCACCATTAGTCATCCCTTGGGAGGATCCCTTCATCATTCATTCATCCCATCGTCGGCAGTTCGGGTTCGCGAGAGTATGGGGCCGCAATACGGCGGGAGAATCCCTCATTGCGTTCTTGTTTATTTTTACGCACACTACACATCACTCACTATTCTTTTTTTTACACGGATATCAGGGTAAACCAAAATACTTCTTACAAAAAGAAGATTAAAGGAAAAGAATAAGAAAACAAAAGGAAAGGACCCCCACCAAGGGAAGATGGAGACCAACACCAAGAGAGTTCATCTTAGGGCTCTTCCCGGCAAGCAGTTCCGGCCAAAAGCGAGGTGCGCCAGGCTCTCTTCGCCGAACTAAGAGTCGCCCTAGTTCATTTCATCGAAGTGAGCAATGGTTGCATCGCTCTCTGCGCTGAATCAAAGGACATGGACGCAATCCTATCAATGAAAGGAACCACGGAGTTGAGAAAAATCTGTCTGGAGGTTTGAAGCCCCCTACAGATGGCGGCTAACAGGA
Source organism: Ceratothoa steindachneri (assembly GCA_963969495.1). Lineage (NCBI taxonomy): Eukaryota > Metazoa > Arthropoda > Malacostraca > Isopoda > Cymothoidae > Ceratothoa > Ceratothoa steindachneri. The sequence continues at coordinate 45,615,567 of OZ018333.1, forward strand.
GAATCGCGTACCGAAAGATTGAGAGTTCGATCGGAGAAAGACCAACAGAGGAACTCAAAAGGCAACATCCGTGGTCGAAAATACTAAAAGAACTAATCAAGTTCACTGACCATACCAACGTATTCAAGATTATGTTTGAAGCAACTGAAATGGCACAGAAGGCTAAGACCGAAGGATTGCTTACCTTCAACATGATAATTCTCCCTGAAAAATATAGAGCAAGAAAAATTTTACAACATCCAGATGTGCTTTTCCTGCTACAAGCTTGAAATACACACAAGCTACAACTGCCCCAGCAAGGAAAGAAAATTGCGGTCGGAATGTGGCCAAGAGGGTCACAGATTTAAAGAATGTACCTCCACCACAAAAAAAGGCATTAATTGCAACGGTGCACACCGAACAATGGAAATTAACTGCCCCAAGCGAAAAGAGACAATCAAAGGGAAGAAAGAGGAAGCACGAATCTGTGCGTGCATTATACACGCACACATTGAAAATATGGGCAACCTTGGAAGCTACGAAAGGAGCTAAGCTCAATGCTCCCACCCAACAATTTAACGATTGTTAAAATGACAAAATCACCAGACTCGACAAAAATCCTGAATATGTGTACGATCTGCAGGTAACATCTGAGAAAGAAGAATCAGATGAAACCCGAGAAGAAACCTCTACGACTCACAATCAGAGTCAGAGGAAGAAAGAGCTCCAATCCACAACACAAGGGCGTCAAGGAGCATGTCGAAGACTTAAGAGAAAGGAAAAACAAAGAAGTACAAAGGCATGGAAGTGATCCAGGAGGAATCACAAGTCCATCTACCTCCCAAAAGCAAAAGACGTCCCGAATAGTGACCCGACCTACAAAGGAGGTAAACAGCATCTGAAAAATGCATAGAGACAACTTAATAATCTTGAGCATCAATACCGACGGATGGACGACTAAAAGAGTGTAGTACGGCAAAATCTTTAGGAACATCGATGTTGATATAATATCCCTTTCGGAACACGGAGTCAACATGGATAGTGAAGCAATCAAGATATGGAGCTATGAAGTGTTGACAGTAAACCATTCTCAAGAACATAACATCGCGGTTAAGAAGGGAATAAAATTCAAACGTCTCAGGAATTTAGAAGAATCCTACATCGCCATAGAGGTGGAGATGAGCCTGGGTAAAATTATCATTGCCACAGGATACCAACATCTGATGCCCGCCTATTTACCTAAACAGACGCTCACTAGTATATTCGGTCGAAGAGTCGTGACAATTCTAATCGGAGATCTGAACGCACGATGTGCCGAGGTCGGATACACTCGTGCGAACAGGATAGGCCGTTGCTTGGATACTCTCTTCGACAAGAACATCGTCCAAAGACTGAGACCCGACTTTCCAACCTTCATCGCTGAAAGAAACGACACCAAGCCGGACATTTACTCGGCCAACTTCCTCATCCCTTATAATTATCACATGACCCCTGAAGTGATTCCTTGTAGTGACCATATAGGGATCAACCTACAAATAAATTTGAACCCTATATTAATATCATCTCATACAAGGAAGAATTATAACAGGGTGAATTGGGATAATTATGAGTGATTGCGAAGAAACTACATTCCAGCGAACCTCGAGGAAGCAACGCTCGAAGAAATAGACGAGGAAATGGAACAGTTGGAGACCCAGATGATCGAGGCAGACAGAGTATATTCTCCAAACCGCCTACATAACAATTTCTGCATATAAATGGACCGATCGTATGAATTTAAGAATTATATAAAATAAGCATCACCACGGGACCTTTCCGTCAAGCAATGTACCATACAAGAGATATAAAAGAATAACTGAAAATACTAATATAAGAAAAATGGAATGAAGCTATCGAAGAACTAGATAGCGAAGTAACCCGAGAGAAATTCTGGGCGAAGATAAGAAGGAGGAAAGGAATGGCCCAGAATAAAAGAATGGAATTGAAAGACGCCAACAGACATATAAAAACAGAGGAGTGTAGCGCTCAAATAGCAAGTAAAGTAGGCCTGTGGCACGTAAATTGAAGGATAGGTAGGCCCAGTCGAGGAACCTCCACAAATGGATGCTCGGTGGATCTATGAAGTCCTAAAATGGGTACTCGCATGAATTAATGAAATATTATGCCATGTAATAGAAAATCATAGAAATAATATATATCACAAATGTATATTTATTAAGGATATGTATACAACAAGTGGATCGCCATAATGTCCCGTGGACATACATACACGCACACTAAGAAACAGGTGCCAGTCAAAAAGGTCTAGATGATAGATAAACCGGGACAAGCTGAACAAATACAAGACAATGTATGTTTTGACCGGTTAAAGTTTCCAAAGTGCTGTGAATGGCAAGGAGGCACAAGAATCATAGTGAAGCATGTGAACTGGAGAGATACACATGATTCTTGTAGCCTCACCCAAAAGGGAACCAGCGAGCTTTCTCCTGGACGTTGGCTTCGCCCGCATCCAGGTCAAGTGAAGAAAGGTCACTCCCCTTAGAGACCGGTTGCTTATATATATATATATATATATATATATATATATATATATATATATATATATATATATATATGTCGCAGAATGGACTCTCGACGATATACCATATATAACTATTCGTTGAGGGAACTTATTTAATTATCTTTAGAGTGCGTGGATGTCTAGGCTGGCCGATATTATGTATCTTCGATATGCTTAAGAAGTGGAACTGAGCTCAAGGATAATAATATTGCTATCATTAATAAAATAGAGTTTTATTAATAAAAACTATCAACAACACACAAAACGGAAAATATTGACATAAACAGAGAATTGGAAAGGGTCGTGGGAAATCGAGCTAAACCGGGGATTAAGAGATTTAAAAAGGTAAAACAAATATAAATTAAAGGGATGAGATGGTTCGCTAAACCATTTAAAGCACAGGATAGAGTTGGCAAAAGGGTTAAATACTCAAAGGTAACGTTCGGCTTACGTAATTATACTTGTTGTGCAGAGGAAGGCGACGTGAAGGAATTTTCGGTCCGCTGGCGAGTTCCAGTCGAAGGGGGGAGAATTAAATGATCCTGACGTGGCGTCTTGGGAATGAGACCCGTTTCTTGACGAACGGCTTGAAAAACAATGGTTGTTCTACGTTGTTCTCTTCTGAACAACAAGGGGGGGGGAGAACCGTCTCTTGTCTACGGGCTCAAGAACAATGGCTGTTCTAATGTTGTTCTCTTCTAAACAACAAGGGGGAAGGGTGAGAACCGTTTCTTGGCAAACGGGCTCAAACGAACAATGGCTGTTCTACGTTGTTCTCTTCTGAACAACAGGGGGAGGGGGTGAGAACCGTTTCTTGTCAACTGGCTTGAACGAACAATGGCTGTTCTAACGTTGTTCTCTTTCTGAACAACAGGGGAAGCCTTGTGGACTTGGTGTCACGAAGGCTCGAACCTTGGCACTCAAGGGATATTGTCCTTCTTCTAGACAAGGGATGGTGGATCTCGAGGTCGAGGGCCCTTTGGTGCACAAGGTGAGACTGGACCGTACGGATGTCTCGCGAAGAAAATCTGGATCTCTAATCTGCTCTTAGTGGTAAAGTTTCCAAATAAATAGCCAGGACATCTCCTTGGCGTGGGGGACAATGGAGTGGGAGCTTCGAGGGAATGCACAGCCGAGCCTGAGAACAATGCCTTATCTGCCCCTAAGCCTAACTCAATCTGGCGAGGTCGGCGCATGGGGCGAACGGAGGGAATATAAACCTCCTTGTTTAAACATTGACTCAGGTGGCTGCGATAAGGCCCCAGGCTTCAAAGCGAAGATGCACGAGGGTAGCATCGTGGTTTTAAATAACATGTGATAGTGGTTTAAATTAAGCGACCTCAAACCGTTCTATCACAATATATATATATATATATATATATATATATATATATATATATATATATATATATATAGGGAGACACACACACAGACAGGGACAGAGAGAGTTAGGAAGAAAAAAGAACCAGCCAAGTCAATGCTGTTATCAGCATATTGCTATTAGTTAGCGTCGCGAAACTGTTCCCTCGCCCTTGAGTCCTGCTGCCCCATTAGACTTACTTACATAGCTTTTTAAACGGAAGACACACATATAGACGCACAGAATTTGAACGTTTCCGCTTTCTTCCAGTTTGGTAGTCCACTCGATAAGAATAAAACCCATTATAGCCGTCTTCCTTTTGAAGTCCTTATCTTTTTCCAAGATTACCGAGGCACCTTCGACAACCCAGTCTAAAAGCGAATTTCCCTAAAAACTTAAGGAGTCATAATCTAAATTGATTAGAGGACAAAGGTAGGCCTTCTGCCTACGACCCGTCAATACTCGTCCCGTTACCCTCTGCCAGAGGCCATCACTCACGTGCGGCCACGATTATCGGGTGTTTTTTAGGAACACAATATCATTGAGACCTCTTTAGGAGAAAGAAATAGATGATATTCTCAGAGAACACTGAGAACAGATATTCAGAATCAGTAAAGAAGAGAATGAAGACTTCGATATTGATTTTGAAAATCAAATAATAGACGAGTTCAATGCCAATATCAAAAGGATGCGTCCGAACCACCAAGTGAATAGTGGAGGCGAAGAAGTGGAAAGATTGATGCTAGAAGAACTGGAAAGCGCGCCCCATTCCTTTTAAAAAAAAACACTAGCCCCAGGTCGGTCAGGGTTAACGAAGCTCAACCTCGTCAGAGCACCGAGATGCGTTGGGAAATTATGCTCAACATTTTCAATGCCAACTTAGATGTAGGCTACTTTCCCGACGGATACAAAACGGCTAAAATGTTTTTTTATAACCAAGCCTGAGAGACCCCGACGAGAAAAGAGTTATCGCCCAATATCCCTTCTGGAAATTGAGGGAAATCTCTTCGACAAGATCTTAAATAGAAGACTTATTGAACACTTGGATGAAAATTCCCTTATGAATAAACATCAATGTGGCTTAGGAAAGAAGCGAAGCACCGAGATGGTGATAAACGTCATCACGGAGAAAATTTAACTAGCGAAGAAGAATCTGAGCATTATCAACATCGTATGCAGGGAACTATCAAGTGCGTTTGATAAAGTATGGCTAATGGGAATGTAATAAAAAATTATCTAACTGGGATTAAACCCACAGCTCGATAAAATTAGCTGTGACTACGTCATGGAGAAGTCAGCGTATATCAGTATGGGAGACACGGACCTTTCCGTTGCAGGCAGGATTGCCGCAAGGAGGGTGCATCAGTCTGACCCTATACTCGATTTACACAGTTGATCCGCTTGACCCCAGCAACCCCTCTAACCTGAACATTTAATTCGCCGATGATATAAGCCAACTCAGCATTTGTGGATATCGCAATGCGCCAATGCAAGGTCGCATGACTGCCAAAGGAAAATGGAAAATGGAAATTCCGAACTAACGACGAGAAATTCAAAATTGTTCCATTAGGAAGAAGAAAATAGCTGATGTAAGACGGGGATACACGATATCACTAGACGAATGCACTCGGGTTGAAGATTACTTCTACCGTGTGTAGCGTACGAGAAGTGCAGGCGAGCCGCTTAAGAGCTTTGCTTGAATGAGTCTTTTTTTGAGACTCAGGATAGCCGAGTGGATCATTGTAGATAGAGGAGAGATAACTGAGGGATTCATTTTAATGGTATACAGAGAATATGAAAGATAAGTAAGCAGTTGAGAATGAAATATAATATAAGTAATATAATTATGCGAGTACAAGTGGTTACATGAGATTATACGACTAGGAATATAGATGAATATAATTATGAACATACACGGTGGGGTATACGTGAGCACACTAGAGTACAAGTTAGTGTATAAATATAATTATGTCGTGTAGGTGTAGTCATAGGTGGGCGTTATCGCGATAACGATATCGGGTTATCGGTTATCTGATATTTTTTCCCGTGTTATCGATTCATCGGTATCGCCCATACTTTTGGTTCCAAACTAGCGATAATCGATCATTTCAGTTTTTGGTTCCAGTTTAGCACAGGGGCGAGCCGCGCGTGCCTTGGAGGCTGAAAAAGGGAGGTCCGAGCAGGGAACCAGCTGTCGGACGAGAGGTCACGAGGTGTTACTCCTGCACGCTAAAGGTTTTACGCGTTATTTGATGATTTTTTCCCTATGTTTCCGTGCTTCTTCCGTTCTCTATATAGTCAATAATCAATATCGTATTATAATTTTGGATTTAATGATTATCACCTTATCGGGCGATAAATTTATCGCCAGTTATCGATTATCGGTTATCACCAATAAGGTTATCGTTATCGATTTATCGGTACCATACATTTTTTCGTTATCGCGCCCACCTATGGGCGGAGTAAGTATAATTAGTAGAATAGAGCCTTGATGGAGTGTGAATTGGGATATGCAATGAGAGAAGAACAAGAGTTATGATCTACTCTCGTATGGACTGATTGCCGAGAATAATCGGGAGAGAAAAAATAACTAACTTTATTCGAAACGACGTTCTGCACAAGTAGACTGAATGCACTGCTCCAAGGCAGATGGCGAAAAGCGTGTGTTTGTATGTGCGTGCTCGTGTAGGGAAAATTTTAAAGAAAAGGTATTTTTGATGTAGCAGGGTGAAGTTACATTGAATATTCTTGCGTTACAAATTAATTGATTGATTATATTTTTGGATGATAATTTTTACATATGTATTATATACATATGAATATAATTTTCCCAGGACTATTATATTTATAGGAATGGCCCAGAGGGCATTGCTATAACACTGCCTCCCTAAGAAGGTTACTCCCCACATTTTATAATAGAGTGCTACTGATCCGTGTAACGCCGAGGTCTCCTAACGACACGACCGGAGCGTGTGACAGTGCCATTGGTTTAACTGCGGGTACGATGACACAGAATCGCTGTTGCAGTGCCATTAGCGTTGAACGAGGCACTGGCACGTGTGAAGGTCGATGGAGCGTAGGTGATCCGTTTGCGTATTCCTTCCGAGATGGCGTCAAGCGGGACGTGAGAGTCTTGGGTCCTGTTCTTCTCTGACGGAGTGACCAGTGGTGGAGAGGTTTGCTCTTGACTGACCACCGCTGCCGACGAGGGTTCCTACAACACAAAAGGAAGAGACAGCGAAACGGAGGGTGAAGTTTGAGTAGTAGGGGTGGTTGAAAGGGTGGGTTGGAGTTTGTTTGGGGGGCTTACTGGAGCATAAAGGCTTATAGTGGGAGAAAGAGGAGGTAAAGGGCGTTTTAAGTGAACGTTTTTTTATATAGGCCGTTTTCAGGAGGTCTATGGAGACAGTATCCTGCCTGGTGCCAAGCTAAACTACGAAGAACTTCGGCTTCCTAAAGACGACAAGAAAGGGTCCGTCATAGAGTGGTTGCAAAGAAGTACGAGTTGAATCGCGACGGACAAAAACATGGGAGCATGTTGTCATCTCTTTCAGGACGAAGGTCGGTTGGCTTAACTTCAGCCATCACCCGTACAAAATTATGTACACATGAAGCAGGATCGAGGTGAGATGGTAGAGGCTGGTCAGAAGAAGAAAAGAATTGACCAGGAAGACGTAGTCGAGTACCGAAGACAAGTTCCGCCGAATAGCAGGCCAAGTCTTCTTTCAACGATTAACGAATACCCAGGAGAATCAAAGTAGCTTGTCCACCCAAGTGATGTTAGGATCTGTGGAACGTAAGCTTGCTTTGAGGGTACTGTGCAACCGTTCCACTTTATCTTTGCTTTAGTGGCGGTAGCTAGTGGTACGTAGACGAAAGGAGCCAAACACCCTGACATGAGTGCATCACATTGGTGGGATTCAAATTGGGATATGTGGAACGTAAGCTTGTTTTGAGGGTGCCGTACAACCGTTCCACTTTGGCTTTGTTATGTGGGTGATAGCTAGGGGTACGTAGACGAAAGGAGCCAAGCACTGATATGAGTGCATCCCATTGGTGGGATTCAAATTGGCTGCCACGATCAGTCATGATCGTGGAGGGAACACCAAAACGAGCAACCCATGCTAAGACGAAAGCTCGAGTGACAGTGGAAGCTCTGGTGTCCGAAATAGGAACCACCTCTGGCCAGCGAGTCGAATGATCGATCATGGTGAGAAGATAATTGCAACCACGAGAGTAAGGCCAAGGACCTACTACATCGACGTGAACGGCGTCAAAGCGTGACGAAGGAAGAGGAAAAGGGACCAGAGGAGCTTTTGTATGACGATGGAATTTGGCGCGCTTGAATGGTAGGCATGATCTAGTCTCTTTGACCACATCGGCACTCATACCTGGCCAAACGAAGCGTTGTGCAACGAGCTTGTACGTGGCATTGATGCCAGGATGAGAGAGACCGTGAATCTAGTCGAAAATGTGCTGACGGTAAGCAAAAGGAATGAGAGGGCAAGGATAGTCGGGTAATGAACAGTCGGCCAGGATGCGCCTGGAAGGACTGTCCGGTAAGTCGATCTCGCGAACGACGGTTTGAGAAGAGTGACGCAGTGTTTGCCTGTCTTCATCCTGTTCCTGGGCTAGCGCAATCGTTGCATAATCGATTGGCGCAGTGTGAGAGAACTGCGTGCCCGAAATCGCGGCAATGCGGGAAAGCGCATCAGGTATGACGTTTGAAGAACCCGGAACATAGCGAATATCATTCGTCATCTTTAGGATGATGTCAAGATGATGAGCGTCATTGAAGTGTATACTGAAGAAGTACTACCTGTCGAACAAGCATCGGCCAAGGCATATGGTTTGGTCCGTAAAAAATAATGAAGTCACGTCCTTCTAAGCGATGGCAAAAGTGGCGGATTGCGAGGTATATTCTGAGGAGCTCGCGAGAGAACGTACTATACCTCTTTTAAGAGTCAGAAAGAGAGCGAAAGCTGAAAGCAAGAGGTTGCCATTGGTCACCAATCTTTTGTTGCAAGGTTGAACCTACATGAGTCAAGGATGCGTCTGAAAATACGCTGATGGGGGCTCCTGGAGAAGGATGAGCCAATTTTACAGCAGGGGCAATAGCCTTTTTGGTACTAGAGAATGCATCGCACACCTCAGTAGACCATTTAAGATGAGAGGTTTTTTTGGTCTTGGTGAGCATAGAATTAATAGGTTGTATGACCGGGACACAGTTTGGAATTAATCTGTTGTAGAAGTTGATCATACCACAGAAATGTCTGAGCTGTTTGCGTTATGTGGGACGAGGAAAGTTGCGCATCACACTAACTTTATCTTCGAGTGGGCTAATCCTGGCACTCGAGAAATGGTATCCCAAGAAAGAGAGTTGCGAGACACCCAAGAGATACTTGGAGGTGTTGAGTACGATACCGTACTCTTGAAGACGAGAAAACACCTGACGAAGGTGGGAAAGGTGTTCCTTCAGCTAGGAGGATGCTATTAGAAGGTCATCGATGCAGCATAAAGCGCTGGGAAGTTTGACCAGAGTTGCGCAATCCATATGGCATTTTTATCATTTCAAAACATCCAAACGGACTGGTGATGTTAGTCATTGGAACATCGTCTGTGTGAATAGGGATCTGATTGAAAGCACGAACCAGATCCATGCGAGTAAAGAGAATACAACCTGAGAGAGATGAGGTGAAATCTGCTATTAACTACAATTGATATCGGTCAGGGATTGTAATAGCGTTTAGAGCCCGGTAGTCCCCAACTGCTCTGAATTCGCTCGGCTTGGATTGGGGCACAGTGTGGAGTAGGGAGGCCCATGGAGAAGTGGAAGGCCTACAAATCCCTGCCTCCATCATGAATTGAAATTTATCACGCATAGCATAAAGTTTATCTGGAGCTAGACGGCGTGGACGGGAAAATACAGGACCTCCTGTTGTCTCTATTCGATGCACCACAATATGTTTTATGGGCCTATCCTTCGAATGTGGAAGGGTGAGTTCAGAAAACACCTGAAGAAGGCGTTGAAATGGTGGCTCGGTGGGTGTGACGCGAATAGAGAGGAGGGTACTATGAGAAGTTGAAACTGTGAGTAGTGTTTTGCGGTAGACAAGCTTTCTGGGTCAAGAATCGACCAAAAGTTTGTGAGCTGAAAGCAAATCGAGGCCAAATATTGGACAAGCTTAAAGGTCCCTCGATAAAGAAGGTGGAACCCTTGAACGCTCCGACCAGTCGCCAGAGGAGCTCGTCGTTCACCGAACATGAGAAATGGAAGTTTTGTTAGTTGGGCCATGATTTTTCCCGTTGCCCTAATTCACGTAAGGATTAACAAATAATATATGGGCAGCTATCGTTATCTGCTCTATATTCAAGGGATGTGAGTTTAATATTAGTGGCCTGATCCCCTCGGGGAATCACCTCATGAAAATCTTAGTGAGGAAAGGGCTAAAAAGTCGGTTTGTGCACCTTTTACCCTGATAAGGTCCTTTAGGTGCTTTAAGAAGGTCGAAGGACTCCTATCTCCCATTTCCTGAGTGTTCAGGAGCTCTCTCAGGTTGTGTACTTGGGACTGTACTTCACGTTAAAAGCCTCCCCCCGGCGGTCCAAAACGCCAGACTGTCCCCCGTTAATTAAAATCTCCCTGAATTTAACGAATGTACTTTTGGGGAGACGCTGGATGACTGCTGCTATCTTTTCTTCTTCTGTGATCTTCTGGGAGTTGAGAAAGAGGGTTAAGACTTTTAGCCATGCGATTGGATTTTCTGCATCGAATACTGGAAGCGAGAGATATCCATGTGGCTGCCTGTGCGAGGACTGCGAATTAGATTCAGGAGCTTAATTGTGTTGACCAGGTGAGCCGCTAGCCGATGTCCTTTGTTGCTGATCCATCATAGTCTATATTTCTATTCGTGAATGAGCTGTGGTTGTTATGAGTGTACGTGTGTGTGTGTGTGTGTGTGCATGAGCGCGTACAGAACAAAGCCTGTGTTCGTACCAGAGGAAAATCTTAGAGAATAAAATTTTTATCTGTATTTATGAGATGTTAGTAAATACTAATTGATTCGTTAAAATGAAGCTAGAAGCTAGGACGCGTTAATGAACACGGGATTGAAAATCAGCGCGCGTACTTCCTGAATGACAGCGTGAGTTCCGAAATTCAACGTTTTCGTACGATTGAATTTATTTTCGTTAATTTAACGAGTGGGAGATATTAAAATCTGGGGGCCATTTTTTGATAGAGGAGAGTAGGTTAATGGGAAAAGAAAAAATAATAGCGTGGGCGAGTTGCGAACAGCTTCCCGCGTCGCTGGACCAATGTTAGCCAGCGGCGAATCCATTCGGCCATCCTGAGTCTCAAAAAAGATTTATTCAAGCTAAGCTTTTAAGCCGCTCGCCTGCACTTCTCGTACGCTACACGTGTACATGAAGCACGTCGCAAAACGGATCCAAAAAGCAAAATCGGCAGTAAGAACCCTCTTTACATTCAGAAACCTCGGCTTAAAAAACAAAAGAAAAATATATTTGGCGCTAGTCAGATCAACCCTCATCTATCCATCGGCAACTCTTTTAAGCGTTTCAGAAACCACAGAAAAAGAGCCGCAAAGAATACAAAACAAACGCATGAACATTGTCACCGATACATGCAGGATGGATGGAGGAAGCGAGAGGATCTGCACAGAGCGGTGACAATCAGTCCACTCAACATAGCTCTAAAGGAGAGAGCGTCAGATATGAAGGAAAAAAACGGCATCCAATACCGCCGAGGATATAAGAGCGCCCATAGAAGAAAATCAACGAGATTCTTAAGCAGCACCAGCTTTGAAACATAGTTGTCCCTTTCTATACATAATAAGATAAACCTCAAATAGCGAATAACCGATAAAGAAGAAAACCCAACCAAAAACGACCAGATAAAAAACGAACCTGAGATCATAACCCGAAAAAGACAAACCCATGAAGATAAATGAAACAAGAAACAACTAAGAAGCATCAATTTAAAGGAAAATAGGCTAAGTAAGTATTAGGAACAATAGACATACTAAAAAAAAAAATTAACAATAACAAATAAACAACAAACCTATACAGGGGATCAAATAACCATAAAACACGTCTAGAAAATTAAAAGGCAAGAAGTAATACAAGAATTCAAAGGCTTAAATGCCAATATATATATATATATATATATATATATATATATATATATATATATATATATATATATATATATATATATATATATATCAATACAAACACAGAAATGCAAACCTTGCACCTTTAATACTTCCTTCTCATTTCACCATTATTCTCCCCATCCCCTACCAAACACTCTTGTACACAACCTATCTCTTACACACACCTACTTCACCACTTCTCCACATATTCAGATCGGCGAGTTCCTGCGTAGTTATTGCCCACCATGTCCCGCTATTTCCCTTTCTTCGGAGAGACGTGCGGGCATGGATATGTCCGCTCAATAACCACATTCAGCTCGTGGATAACCTCGCCTTGAAACTCCAGGTCGAAGTCTTCGTTGTCTTCTTGTGTTATTGAGAATATTTCTTTTCAGTACGCCTTGAATCGTACTTCTAGTTCTTTTGGATCCTCGATGTACGATTCGTCTTCCTTACTGCATATTTTTTCCCGTGCATTTGTTCCCTGATGTTCTGTATATGTATCAAAAATTTATTCGGATTGTCCTCATCTTCTATCTTGTCTATAAGTTGGTTCCATATTTTAGTCTGTTTGTCCCTAATTCCTTGGGTCAGCTCTGCTTCGAGGTGACTATTTCTCTGTTGATTCCCCTTTCCCTTAGCCGATCTGTAATAAAGAAGTTAGAATTCAGTTTACAACAAAATGACACGATAAAGAACGCATCGTATCTTCCTATGTTTATAAAATACTGCGTTGTTTCCTTTAACAAACACCCTAATTTTATTTCCTTTTATTATTAAAAAATATCTTTCTCACTTTTTTACCCTCTGCAAAGAGCATTATTAGGATTGGTCTGGTAAAAGTAAGAAAGAATATGCTGCGGGTTATATTTAATGTTGAAGCGGTGAGTATGGGACTATCTGATCTAGTTAGGGCAGAGGTGAGGAAGTTGGAAAGGAAGGAAGAATTTGAAAGTGGCTGATGACTGGAAGAATGAGGTAATATTGTACAAGTGTAGTGGGAAGGCAGATAAATGAACGGTTTGAAATGCCGTCTAGATGTATTTTAAATCATTTTTTCCTATGCCTTATGGATAAGGGGTGATTGTAGGCCCAGTTGTGGGGTACGAGTTTCCCCAATGGAATGTAGCGCGTTTTGGATTAATTGGTTACTGAACGCTAATCTTGGGCTGACTCCAATTGGGGATCATCATCCTCTCGTTGATTTTTGCATTGTGGGCTGGGTAAGAGGAAGGGTTGGTTACCCGTACGAGAAGGGAAATCCTGGAAGGCGGATTTTAGGACTCTTTATTGGACGGGGACTCGGTAGGCCTAGGCGCAATGAATTTGTTTAAGTGTATGTCGGGTATTTGAAGCTGGCCTACTAATGTCTAGGTCTACTTTGGCCTACTCTTTCTCTTCACCAGCGGACTGTCGACTTTGTTACTGGTGACAGAACTTCTTACTGTGTCCTGTGCATTGACCCGGGGGTCTACTTTGGGCGTTATTTAACGTGTCAAGAAATGTAGGCATAGCCCACTGTTGGTCAACCATGCAGTTTGATCGGAGCTTACTTGAATTGAAAGTTTGTTCGTGTGTACAAGGGGATAGAGAGAAAGTGAGCAGAGGGTTTTGATTCAGGCGTCTACTAGATAATTTTATCTTGGAGACAGATAATTTTAGGAAATAAGAGTTCGTGTTTTATGGCTATGTGACAATAAACAAAGGCACAGCGTCTTCCCTGTTTCTCAGCTTGGTGTGTTTTGATAAATATGTCTGAACAGCTGTCTCGGCGTCTCCCATAATTTTTGGCGCGGCCCGAAGTGGTCAGGAAAGATAGCGCAAGAAGCGCCTTCTATGCGTGTGACTCTGTATGCATATTTACGCGTCTCTAATTCATTTTTGCCTATATAGCCCTTACAAGAATACAGTATATATAATTATTTACATGATAAAATGTTATACAATTTTATTTAGATTAGTTGCATGTGCATAATTATGTGCGTGCCCATTTCGAGACTTCATAGGACTCACATGACACTCATTTGTGAGGTTTCATCGTTGATTCTAATCCACCTTGCAATGGAGTACTACATGCTAAATATCGAGATATCCAGATTTGTTATATCTATGTAATGGTACTATTTTAAATTTGTTTGTTTCTATTGTTCTTCCATTTATTTTGGGGGTTTCCAAGCTGAGTATTTTATATTGTAATCCCCTTTGCCAAACTTTGTCGAAGGCTTTCGATACGTCTCTGCACACTGTCGTTGTTTGCCTCTACTCCTCTGGCTTTTGCTCTCTTTTCTATGATTACACGAACTGCCATCTCTATGCTCTGCTTCTTTCGGAATCCAACTTGACATGACACATGGCAATTTGTATTCCGAATAATTTTCGTTTCGGAATCTCATTAATCTATTATACTTTCCCGATGAAATCTAGCAGTTAAATCGGTCTGTAATTCTCAACCAGCGTGGTTGGCTTTCCAGGTTTAGGCACAAATATCATTTTGGCTACCTTTAGTTCATCTGGAAAGTATCCCGTATTTAGGCTTGCATTAAATACGTTCTTTATCCCCTCAGGTATATTGTTAGGGTCCTTGATATAATGTATTTTCGTTAACCCCCTGGAGCTTCCTGTTTGAAACTAAAAATCATTTTTCTTATTTCTTATGTTGGTATTACAGCGTCGATGCTCTTGTTGGTATCTCTTTCTGTTTCGACAAAGTGGTAGGGTTGGGTTTTTTCTATTTCTGTCTTTAGTAAATCTAGGATCGGATGTGTGCAGTCAGAGGCAAAGTTTGCTTTTTCCTCTTCACTTATACTGAACACTTTCTCCCAATGATCACGAAATACCATCTCGATTTATTCTTTATCTTCTATATAGTTGCCTCTTATGTCCTTAATTTTCATTCTTTCTATCAGAGATTTATCTTTTATTTGATTTACCTTTTTTCATAATTCTTTTGGCTTAGTTTTCGTATCTATTTTGTGTATGGCTTCGTCCCACACTTCTTGTTTATCTAAAACGAATCTTAATAGTTCTCTTTTCTTACTCCTCATTCTGGTGTATTTTTCCCATGTAGTTCCTTGATGTCTTATTCTTTCTCCTGTATTCGTATTTCTTCGTTAATTCTAATCATTTCTGGTGTCTACTTGAATTGCTTGGTTGTCCGGTATGTTCTTTTAGGAATTGTTTCTTCGTTTGCTTTCTTAATTGCTTTGCGTATCGTCCCTAGTTCTTCGTATATGTTCTCTGAAGTTGCTTCATTAAGTGAATTCGGGATATATTGTTGAGTTTTTCTTTGAAATTGTCCCAATTAGCCATATGATATGTATAGCAATGCCCTCTGGGCATTCTTATAATAAAAACCTCCAGGGAAACTTAAATATATATATATATATATATATATATATATATATATATATATATATATATATATATATATATATATATATATATATATATATATATATATATATATATATATATATATATATATATATATATATATATATATATACCATCATTTAATATGTATAAAATTCATATCATGCAATTCTTTTACTTAACTTTTGTAAATTTTATCATATTTTATGTACAACTTAATAATTAATTAATTCATTCATTTTATTTAACTTGTCAATTCAATTAATTTATCCATAACTTTTTGCAATTCAAATATCCTGTGACGAAAAACTGATTTCATTTAACGTACTACTGGTTCAAACAACATCTCTTAAAAATTTCACGCACACACAAACAAACACACGCTTTCAGCTCAACCAAATTGAACACGACTATAGTCCATTCGACTGTCGCCATTTTCCACATAATGGTCGGTAATCATTCCTTCTACAATTAGTCATTTACCTCCAAACAAATCATAGTTAGTTTAATTCCACATCCTCTCACAATTCTCTGCAAACGGCCGTACGAGAGTAGGTCCTAATTTTATTTACTTCTCGTATTGCAGCCCCCAATTCACAGTCCATCGTAGTCATCTTTTATTTCATTTATTTCACTTACTTCATTTCACTTCACATGTTACTTTAAATCATATTTTACCATATCTTGCATTGTATACCTAATCCAATTTATCTCATTGTGCATTCGTTGATTCTGTTAATATATTTATGTTTGTTTAATTGTTTTTCTTAAAACCTATTTCAGAAGTTCAAATTTATTTCGCTTTAGTCGTAAGCCTAAACAAATTTATGGTAATGGTTTTCGAAACGGTATTTAGGCTGATTTATTAACCCAAAATAAATCCATTAATATCCAAATACTATAATATGCTTTCCATTCCTCGGTTGGTATCTATATCGGATTTCGGTTAATTTTTAATCACATGGCTGTGTGATCACTGCAGCTAGCATCTCTTGGCCTCAAGTGGTAATTGAAAGAAATTTCTATTTGTCAGACATATATCGTGCCTGGGTGCTGATTTTCCTGCCACATAAATTGAGAAGTTCAGGCCTATTCTTCAGCAAATTCGTCTAGCAATCAATGCCTGTAAGTGTCGTCCGTTTGCGTTGGTTTTCTGTGGTTCAATTCCCTGATGTGTGCATTTAGATCTCCCATGAAGATGACTGGTAATCTACTATTAAATATATTGGTAAAGTTTGCTATAGGTAATCCGTTTCTTCTCTGAGGTTGATATCCGGTTGCTATTATTATATTAGTTAGTTCTATTTTAATTTCTGTTGCCAGGTATGCTTCTGTTAGTCCTTGTTTGGTCTTGTAATCCAAGTTCTTTTTAATTGCTATAGCAGCCCCGTCGAAAGTCGCATCAGTAGGGTTTGTGGCTATCATATTGTAGTTCTAAATTTTAATATTCTTTTAAGATTAATTGGACACATTAAGTTAGAGAAGAGAATAGTAGAACGATTTAGCAAGAAAGGTATAATGGTGAAACTATTTTGAAAAGATAGAAAAGAAATAGTTTTTCAATTTTGAAAGATTTGTTTCCCGGTGAAAGGGTATCTCCAGCAAAAGTAAGAATAGCATAAAGAGTAGTATAGTATAAGTTGGTAAGATCCCTGGTGAAAGGGTAGCTCTGGCATTGTAGAATTATCATTTATGTTTATGTTTTGTCGCAATTGGTTGGTATTCACGCCTTTGTACTGATTTGGTAAAAACCCATCACTACGGTTAGTCAAATTTGGGTTATATTTGTCCTAATTTAGTGTTTGTATATTCAGGTTATTATTTTGTTAAATTAGGTTGGTGGTGTGTTTAGGTTAGGTCTTCAATTCACAGCTACCAGTAGATACTACGCTCGCAATGCAGAGTAGTTGTACTTGGTTACTACGCAGTGGCGGATCCAGAAAAAGCGAATGTAGGGGGGGGGGGGTGGCGATGCCAGGATTTTTAGCAGTGGAAATTTGTTAAAGCTGCTTATTATGGTAAATATTTTTTTACGAGTTATACATGTATGATCGTACAAATAATCAGTGCTGAATACATACGAATAAGTTATAGGCATAAATGATGAATATATACATGTAATATAGACTATAATGATGTAGGCTACTTGCAAGTCATTTCGCCCGCTTAAGTAACAAGGTACATAATAGAAAAAAATTTATTTTACAGGAGTAGGCTCTTTTAAAGTCGTAGGCCCATGCCCAATGTCCCCCTTCATTCTCCTAAGCGAAGAGGAGACAGCGGGTTTTTTTTCGGCAAACTTGTCAATCACTTGATCATTCGAAACTTGAATGTCATTGTGGACGGCGAGTAGTGAGAGGCCATTGAGGCGATCCTGACCAATGGTGCTCCTCATGTACGTCTTTAGCCGTTTCAAGGCTGAGAATGATCGTTCGGCTTCTGCCTTTGAGACCGACAGAGTTATTAAGATGGTCAAGAGCTTTGCAATGTTCGAAAACATACGAGTCTCGGCGTACTCCTTCGCATTATTGACAGTCCTGAAGACCGGAGCGGAATTTGTCTACTGCTGTGCCTCCGCCTGCACGAGTACCTGTGACTCAATATCGCTCTCGTAGAGCTTAGCGGCATTAAGGACGGCATCCACCTCAGCAGTCCTGACCGGGATATTCGCGCGCTATTTCTGTCGTGCACAGACTCGGAGAACAATGAGGTCATCGTGAGCTTAGTCCACTCTAATCAGGAGATCCTTGGGTTTTGCAAATACGGTGTGGAAGTGCTCCTCGGCATTTTTTTCTGAACTTGGTGAAAACAGTCTCAATCTCACGAATCAGTGCGTATGCAGATCCAAAGTCACCGCCCTTCTCAAGGTCTGGCTAAGCTCGAGTGTGTGGGCTCAAATTGACTCTGCTACAACCAGCCCAATGAGAAAGCGAGGATCTCTAATCGCAGCGAGTAAGATGCCAGCATTGGCATCCAGCTTCATTTCCTCTTCCTTGAAGACCGCGATGTGAGGCAGAAACTCGATGAACACGAAGACTGCATCATGCCACTCAACCCATCTGGTGGAACACAAGGGCACCAACTTCTCCCGCTTAGATGAGGAAACCTTGACGATTTTGGAGAACCGGAGCGTCCGCGTCTGAAGGGCGAGTTTCACTTTCACATCGCAGGCCTTGGTCAGCATCAGATTCAGTCGGTGATTAAAGCAGTGGATCGGTTTGGCGGGAAGGGATTGCTCCATAATGATTGCGGCACAACCTCTGAACTTCCCTATCATGACACTCGCTTCGTCGAAGCCAAGGCACCGGCAGTTTTGACATGTCCCAACCAAAGCCATGTACGGTGCGAAAGAGCAGTTGGGCCAGGCCTTCACCAGTGAGGTTCTCAGAATGAACGAAAGTGAGAAAGTCCTCTTTGATATCATCTTCGACGTGTCGAAGGATAATAGTGGCTTGCTCCTTCCTTGAGATGTCCGTGGTCTCGTCCATTAGCACTTCGAATACCCCAGATACTCCGTCTAAGACCTCTTCCAGCACCAATCGACCTGTAAAGCGAAATATGATTATGGTGACACCTGCTCATAATGTCAAAATAGCATGAATTCTATTTTTGGAATAAGGACCTATTTTGGAGGAACAAAAGTTTCAGTGTCAGCCACTTGTGATATCGATCAGCTCTTCCTGAATGGTTTTGCTAATGAGGGTGGAGTTGGCTCAGCTGGCCAAGTTGATGAGGAGGCGGTTGATGTCGGCATCTCGAAGAGGATGCTCTCAATTGTCGGAACCAACAGGCACCGGTTGGTCTCGATTTTCCCATCTTCATCGCCTGTAGCATGGTGTCCGCAGCTCTCGTCGGCTTTCGCAAAGTGTCGATAAACCCCTCCATTTTCGTCATAGCTGTCGCGTGATATCCGCGCTTATTGTGGCTTTTTTCTTTTTTGTACCTGCGCATCGGCTGTCGGATCTACAGGTTGTTGATGACGAAGTGCTTGGCTGTTGCTCCAGCTCATTGACATCACACTCGCAATTACCACTCGTCTTGGCCACTTTGGTATTGAAGAACAAGGTGATATTCATATCACTGGCTTGCTTCATAGTACATGTCTTGTGAATGAGAGGGAACTAATGCATCACATGGAAAATCCCAGCCGCTCACATCACTCCATGTCCATAACAATATATAATAAAAAAATCACTTACTTTGCACTGCTGTGTTTCAGAGAGAGAATGAGCGGAGATGATGCTGGTGTAGTTGCAGGATAGGGAGAAGAGAGAGGGTGCTGGAATTAGTGAAAGATGCCAGCGAGCATATGCCCAGCTCTGGCCAATTGACAAAGAGCGGAATGGCCAGGCGTGTGAGTCAGGATGCTCCATCCGACTGGTCAGCGAGTCAAGCGCACGCGTCGTGTGTCTGCCGGGCGTGACCCAAGACATGAGGTGCCGACTCGAAAAGCGATGCAATTCAGGCACACTATATGGAATTTCCCCCTGTTAGTACGTGTTTATTCTCGTTCCACTTTTGCTCCTTGGGTAGAGGAGGGTAGAGTCCTCCCCTTGCCGGATCTTTTCTTTCCGAACTCAGAGTCCGTAAGAAAAACATAAGTGTATGTCGAGAACTTTACGAGTACGCGGAAGAGAGCCTCTTTAAATGGGTTTTCTGGCGTGTCGGCCGTGTAGGGTCATTTGTATTGTCCGGCCCTTAGGCCATCGATAATATCATCTGGACCTGCCTCGTCGGGAAACTGGTTCCCTTCAGCAGCATATACCTTGAGGTTAAGCATCCTCACTCACTAGTACCTGTACCTGGTAGCCTGATTCTTCAAAAACGAAGACCTACTCGATCGACGTGACTGCGAGGCCTTTGGGGGGCGCGGCAAATGCTCCACCTTCTTGGGCCTCGCAACCGAGGCTTCCTCACGCTTGACTCGCGAATCGGTTGGAATTTTCTCTGTTGTGTGTGTATTTGGAGTGTTCTGCCGGGCGGCCATAGCCTGGAATCGAGGATCCCGTGAAAGGGCATGCTCAAGGCCAGGGCATTTTGTTGGCCATTCTGCTCGTTCTGAGGTTGGAAGTTAACTCTTAGGACTTCGTTCGACGGAGGGTTTTCCAAAAAACATTTCCTCCATGCTTTTTTTTTCGCGAGCATGGTGTTTAACTCCTCCGCGAAGGTACCACTTAGTACCAGGCCGGGTCAAGTTGGCAATGTGTGAATAATATATTCAGCACATTATTTTGGTGGACTTCTCGTTTTTGATTTGCAGTAAAGTAGGCTTTGGGGCCACACTACTCTCTACTACCACTGCCTTGGCAACCTTTGCGTAAGTGGTGTTAACTTTCATTTCTTCCTCTTTTCTGTCCTTTTATTTGCTCTTTTTTAACGGGATACGTCATTGTCATTGTCTTATGTGGGCCCCCACAATTAAGGCACTTCTAGGCACAACTCTTACATTCACGCCAGAAATGGCCTTGTTGGGTGCACATAGAACAAACTAGAGTGGTAGAGTTTGGATAAGTGGCAGTGGTATGTTCGTTGTACCTGTAGCACTTGAAGCACATTTGCAGGTCAACGAATTCCTCCCGTTCAATCTGCTGGGGGCAGATACAGACATTAAAGAGGAGGATACCCGTTTCTTTTTCTTTTATCGCCATTGTGGTTTCGGTGAGTACTACTTCTGGGTGACTTTCGCCCAGGAGTGATTCCGAAGAATCTCCTCCGTTACTTCATCAGTAGAGTGGCCTCTAACCTAGGGGTCGAGGCGGTGGCAGATTACGCTCCTATAGGAGCGTATTTGTGGCGGTGTCTGGGGTCTGAGATTATTTTTTTGTAGGACTTCTGTGGCATGCAGGGAGGTAAGGGCTTCGGTGTCCCCCTCCCTCGCACAGAAAGCCGAAGAGCCATTATGAATATCAATTAGGCGCACGAGAGCAATATTTAGCTCAGCGTAAATCTTTTCGAAGACCTTACCCCTGTCCGGTTTTGGCCGGTCAGGTAATGTCCTCAAGGCTATACGTCGGGTCTCCTTCATCTCTCTGTCATTTCACCCGATGGTGTAATTTCGGAGAGACTAAGTTTCTAGCTGTGGGTAGTTGTGGTGAATGTTTGTGTTGGGGGATTCGTTATGAAAACAAGGAAAATGGTAGGTGAAAAAAAGGGGAAAAGATGTCCAATGAACAAAATAACCACTTTACCTTGAGGCAGTGAAGACATATCCCTCTTCCTTTCCCTCAATTAACCTTCATTAAGGCAGTCAAGGCGAAAAGGCAATTTCCGAACCTATCACCAGTGGTGGATGCGTCAGTAAATTTCGCCGGTCCGTCATTCGTCATTCACCAGCGGCCGGCCCGCCAGTCCGTCATTATTTCAGGCCGGCCCAGTCCGTCAGTCCGTCATTCCGTCATCGTTATTTTAACCACGCTTCCGTCATCGCTAAATTCCAGTTCGTCACCGCTATTTTAGGACCGTCAGTAAAAAACTGTTTACAAGGGTAACAGCAACACAATTTTATTCATTTAGAAACAATTTGGACCACTTTACAAAAAAAATATATAAATTCTTATACTATTACTGCCTCTCCTCCTGCTTCTCCCCAAACTGCCCCTTGTAGTTGGGGTACCCCAACAGGGACATGTCCCCTTTAAGGAACACCAGCTTCTGGAAGTTGGCGCCGGCCAGGGCGGCCCTCTTCGGCCTGAGAATGTCTCTGGCCGTGGAGAACATCCTCTCCACGGCAGCGGAGCTAAGGAGGGGGTGTTGTACTTGATGAACAAGTCTACCTTATGCCTTTCTGTGCTCATTGGGGAAGAGGGCCCAGGAGAGGGCTTCCTTTCTTACATTTCGCAGTTCTGGAGGTAGCCTTTGAGTTCCCTGATGGCCTTGGCGTAGTCCTAGTCCCCAGCGTCACCTGTCTCCTCCACCTCCTCAGGCTCCTCCAGGGGCTGGGTGTCACTTAGAGACTCGGCACCAAGCGACAAGCTGGCTCTGGTCCATTTCACTGTGTCTGTCACTCACAGGTGTGCTAGCTCTGAAGCTCACACTACTTAGCCTACTATCAGCTCTATCACTATTAGTAAACACACTCCTGCTCTTGTATCTGCTAAGGTATCTATCTATGATCTATAAAGGTAGAGAAATGCGATGAAAAACAATTAAAACAATGTTACTTCACTTGATCAAACGTGGGTTGGAATGCTAAAGCCCCGTCCACACTACAGAAATTTCTTTTGTAACAAGTTGAAACATTTGAAACAAGTTATAACTGCCCACAGAAGCGGAGAGCTCGCGACAGACAACCCTTCATTACGAAAGCCAGCAGGCTACTGATATGACGCAGCAGGGTTGCCAGATTTTTTCAGCAAAAGTAGCAGATTTCGATAAAAAGGAGCCCAATTTATTTATTCATATATATATATATATATATATATATATATATATATATATATATATATATATAAGGGGAGAGTGTTATCACTCTCATTTCCATTGTATATTTAATACCGGGGTGGAGGGTGTTTTAAAAATTTAGAAATTCTAAAGTTTGATCTCGTTGTTTAAATATAGCTATGGATTTATCTACATAACGTCTATAGAAAGTTAGCCTACATGAATCAGGAACTTCAGAAAAAAATCCTCTCCTCCAAATGAGTCATGAAAAATTCTGCTGCCAAAGGGCCAATTGGGAACCCCATACCAACTCCATTTGTTGGTAAATCTGGCTATCAAAGGTAAACACCGACCCACCAAAAACAAAGTCCAACAAGGAACTGAATTCTGATTTACTGGGCTGCTGGTAGGCTGCGTTCAGTGTGAGAGAGGCTGTGGTTTCAGCATACCACGCCGCTTGCCTCTTAGTTGCTTCCCATTCTTGGTGCTGCTGGTAGGCGTTGTGGGCGGCCCTGCGTTTGGCCTGCGACTTGAGCTGCTGCAGGCTGGGGCACACGGTCCAGGTGATGGTGGGGCCGTGGGCGGCTCGCTTAGCGGCTTCGTCGGCAGTTTCGTTACTGCGCACATCCACGTGGCTGGGAATCCAGTGGAGCCGGACCCGCCTGTCCTGCGCTGCCAGGTCCTGCAGGGTGCATAGGATAGTGGTGGTGAGGCGGATGTTGTCCCTGGTGTGGGCGTGCTGCGGCGCCTGCAGCCCCAACCGGAAGTCTGTGTGCATCACCACAGTGGCCTGCCGGCGGAGCAGGGCGTGCTGGAGGGCGTGCAGGATTGCTACCAGCTCCGTCTGGAGGGTGGAGCAGTGGTCTGATGTCATCCACGCCAGACCGCTCATGACGAAGGCGGCGCTAGACCTCCCGCTGTCGGGGTCGACGGAGCCGTCGGTGAAGTAGACTGCGCTGCCTGGCTCCGTGACCTCAGACATGGCTCTAAGGGCGTGCTGGCGCAGCTCCTCGGTGAGGCAGTGCGCTTTGCTGGTGGGCAGCTGTTTGGCGGTGAAGTCGGCGGCAGGGGGCTCCCATGGTGGTGGTGGAACGTAGGTGGGGTGGGAGGTGTCGGGGTCGCGCCACAGCCAGTCTCCTGCCTAGCTGAGGGTGTTGGTTGCTAAGGTGACGTTTACGAGCCACCTGTTGCTACGCAGGCATCGATGCCCTGCGCCATGGCCATTCGAAGTCTCCTCCGCGCAACACCCTCCACGTCGCGCTGGAGCACTCTGGCCACCCTGGCGGTGGTGGGCACAGGCGGGCCTCGCTCTGCATGCATAGGCACTGCACTACCACGGTGCCCCCAACATGGTCCTCATGGCGGTATTTTGCACCACCTCCAGGCGCTGTTGCTGTTGCCGGGGTAGCGCTAGAAGGACCGGAACGCTATAGTCCACTAAGGAGCGCACTGCCTTCAGGTAGTAGAGGCGGAGGACGGGGAAGATTGCACCAGCGCTCGGCCGCGTCATGGCCCTATTCACGTTCAGCCGGGCCTGCGTCCGCTCCCTCAGGTGCGTTACATGCTGCGTGAAGGACAGCCGCCTGTCCACCCACACCCCGAGATACTGGTATGAGTCGGTCTAAGCCAGCCCGACTCCCTGGACGCGCAGCTGCTGGCCAGGAGGTGTGGAAGTCTTGATGGCTATGGCCTGGGAATTCTCTGCCGAGATCTTGAGCTCCAGCTCTTCGCACTTGGCAGTGATGAGGTGCAGCGCTTCTTGAGCCCGAGCGAGCTTGTCGTCGCGCCCGGTGATGATGAGGGCCAGGTCGTCAGCGTAGCTGAGGAGCATGTTTCCTTCCCGATAGGGGAGCGCCACCAGCTGCTCCATCAGCCCGTTGAAGAGGAATAGGCTGAGGATGCAGCCCTGGGGCGTCCCGTTCTCGAAGGTAAGGTAGGGAGAACTGTGACCCTGGAACTTCACATGGGCCGGGCGCTGCTGAAGATAGTCCTGGAGCCAGCCCAGCAGTCTTCCTCGGATGCCCGTCCTCACAATGGCAGCTAGTGTGGCGCGGAGGCTAGCCAGCTCTAAAGCCTTCTCGAGGTCAAGGAAGACTACGATGGTGGGCTGGTTGTTGGTGTTTGACAGAAGGGTGATGAGGCAGTCCGCCGTGCTCACCCCCCCCCCCCCTAGTGTAGCCGAACACGTGGAGGTGGAGGCTCCCCACGCTCTACTGTAGGTGATTCAGCACCATCCTCTCCGCTGTTTTTCCAGTGCAGCTCAGGAGGGAGATTGGCCTGAAGGTGGTGTGATCCTTCGGCTTGGGGATAGGCTGGATGTCGGCGTCCTTCCAAAAGGGCGGCAGACGGCCTGCCAGCCACGACGCGTTGACAAGGTCCAGCAGCGCGGCGTCCCCGGCGGGCCCAGCGTGTGCCACAATGGAGTACCGCACTCCGTCGGCCCCCGCCGCTGTGTCACGCCCACGCTTCGCCCTGGCCAGCTCCTCCAGCGTAAAAGGCTGGTCCGTTGCGTGCGGCTGGCCCCTCGCCTCCCTGATCTCCTCGTCGCGCTGTGTGCGTAGCTGCTGCTGGAGGTGGCGGGTGTAAGAAGGGAGCTGCTCGCTGTGAAGCAGTTCGCCAGCCGAGCTGCCTCTTGCTGTGGGCGTGGGTGGGCGAGTTAGGGCAGCGCCTGAAGCATTCCTGAAGCAGCCCTACAGCTGGCGGAGGGAGGTGTGTTGGCTGAAAGAGGCGCACCACTCCAGCCACTTTGCCTCCCTGTCGCTCAGGGACACCTGTTGCGCGCGGGCTACCCCTTCCTGCAGGAGCTGCAGGTTGGTGGTGGTCGGGCGCTTCTCGTACAGCCTCCTGTGGACGTTGACGCGCCGATTGTGCTCCCGGACTTCCTCGTTATAAAACCACCAGTCCGGGCGCCAGTGGCAGTAGAGACTGTCCCAGGCACGGCCGCGTCTGCTGCACTCTATGACCTCCGTAAGGTCCCTCTCCTGCTGGTGCACGTCCGCGAGAGGCACATACGTGGACCACTATTCGTCCAGGGCAATGAAACTTGGCCCAATCCGCCTTCCTGACGTTCCACTGGAAACTGGTCGTTGGCAAGGTTTGTGTTTATGTATATTAGGTTTTTGTCAATTTTTGCTTCAATTATTCGTTTAAAATTCATTTTTAAACAGTTTTATATAATCATTAGATTCATAAATCAAGGCGCTCTTAACTTAATAGATTTTAGCAATTATATACTCGCTAACTAATATAAATATTTAAAATCCTTCCCTAGTCTCTTTATTGTAAATTTGAGCACCATTTTTAAATATTCCCTTTAACTCTAACATGCAATTCAAAGCTAATACTAGCTAGTAAAGTTCTAGATGTACATTTAGCAGTGTTCTCTCTTAACAGTGCAAAATATTTTGTTCGTTTATTTGTATTTTAGGCCTAAGAAGATGACCGTATTGTGGTCGAAACGTCGCCGGTAAATAAAAAAGATGGTGCCAGCTATTTTCCTCGCCTTGGGATTTCTGTTAAACATTAAATTTAGGCTCTCTAGAAACAATCCTCATATCTCTCTCTCTCTCTCTCTCTCTCTCTCTCTCTCTCTCTATATATATATATATATATATATATATATATATATATATATATATATATATATATATATATATATATATATATATATATATATATAATTTGAAGGATGAACGAAAGGACGTATAAAGGGAAATTCATTTCATTTTCTTGATACAACATTTCGGGTGAACATTTCACCCATCTTCGCGTACTGGAAATACAATTCGTGGAAAACAATTTAAGTTAAGAGTCAAACAGATAATCAAAATGACGAATTTATTGAAAGTATTTAATGTTCATTAAGGAGGCGAATAGCGATAAATTTACAGGTAATTGATATTTTTGGATTATTATGTTGCGAGTTAAGAATTAACAATTGGGGAAACACAGGAAACACATCAGGATAAACCAACCTTAAACAATCAGCCGTTAGAGGATAACTGGGGAGAAAAGGCGCGGAGCGTAAGAAGAAAGAGAAGATTAGGAGGTTGGTAATATTTTTGTTTAGAGTAGAAGTAGTGGGTGAGAAAAGGAATCGGAATTTAAGGAAGGAGAAAGGTATTTAATATACATGGATTCAAGAATCCTTAATGATATGAGATGAGGGGTGGTTTTTAAGATTTTCAAATCGTTCGTTGTGATTTCAGTTTTACAATCAATAGAGTGAAGCCTAACAGGTGAGAATTCTTTCGTAGAGAAAACCTTTCCTGTCCTGTGGCTAACACCCAAATGGGAACAGAACCTCGCCCTCAGTGAGCGCACCGTACTGCCTATGTATCTCCCCAGTTTACAATTGGGGCAAGTAAACTCGTAAATAACGGAGCACTTCGCTTCAGGCGGGATTCTGTGCTTACAATTGAAGTATAATCCTATGTGGTGTCTATTTATGAAAATTAACTTAAAATTGGTATGGAAAAAGAATTTATATAATAGAGATGTAATTTCTTTTGAATTTTTTTTATTTAAAAAACCCAGATCCGGAAAGATTATGTAACGGATGTCTTTGCAAACAGTAGGGAATTTAAATTTAGGATGGTAAATATTGTTTAAAAATTGGGTCGTAATTTTTTCAGTCGGAGTCACAGGAAAGCCGTTTTGTTTGAAATAGTTAGTCAGAAATACGACTTCTTGGTGAAATCCTGTGACTCTGACTGAAAAAATTACGCTTACTTACTTTCTTCCCTTTTTTTTGGTTGTCAATCTTTCTTAGTTGGTTGAAGTTGATGGGATTGGGTTTATTTAATTTGGTGAGTTTTCTCTTCCTATTTTGGAATTTTTCATTTTGCCGTTCTTTGTTATTGTTGTAAGTGTGTTTTCGGCATTTGATTCTTCCGAGCTTTCATCGGTTTCTGTATCGTGGCTTTGCTTTCTGTATTCTTGTTTGTTTGCTGTGTTACTGTTTGATTGTATTTTCTGAAATATTTACGTTGGAAAGTTTTGTTGAATCAACATTAGCAAATTTCATTTGTTGAAGTCCAGTTTCTTTCAGCTGGTTATTTAGATCTTCACGTAGAGCGAGCCATCGATGTTTATTTGAGTCACTTGGCATTGAGGGAGGGGGGCAGGAGGCGTAGGATGTGTTTTTTCTCGTTTCCGCTTTCTCAGCTATTTCTCGTTCCTTTCTTCTAACGATTTCTCGTCGTTCAGGGCATGCCATGTTCATTGTTTTATATGGGCCTGAGTAATTAATGCACTTTTTATTGGGGAAATGGCTTTCAAGGCTGCATTCTGAACATATTAATTTATCCTGTTTTCTAAATGATTGCTATACCGATATAATGAAATTAAAATAGATCGTATTAACACTACAGGTGATTGTCATTCATTAAAAATCTATTTCGTTTTAAGAAGCTGCCTACCCCTCCTCACCTTGTTTATTAAATCACTATGGATTATATACGTTTTAACATTTAAAAATTCATAATTTAATAGCCCTGAAGACTTTTCTACTCTTATTAAAAAAACTGATTAGCCGAGAATAATTAGATATTCAATGAATTTTCGAGCTTCTATTCATTTAATCATTTTATGTTCAAAATTTCTGGGCAACTGAATTTAATTGAAAGGTTTATAGGTTTTAAATGAATATTGCGGTAATATCCTAGATAGCTCTTAGATCACAATAAACATAAAAACCTATATTTCGTTATTCAAAGGAATGAATTGTTAAATGATCACGCGAGTCTAAATTTTGCAGGCGAATTCCTTAGGCCTAATCTGGGCGACGTTTGGAAAATACTTAAATTAAAAACAAAGAGTCTTTGGAAAAATATATATTATTGAATAAACAGTTACATTATTTAAGGGTGAATTTATACGGTAACAGTGCATGATTGGATTGAGAATTACACGTGAAGTTAAATTTGAATGAGTTAACGGGAATGGATTTATTAGGTTGAGGAATAAGTTCTTTCGGGGGGTTTTTTATGTTGTGTTGATTTAACTTTTGTTGACGTGATTTATGCACATATCAAGAAACAATAATAAATAATGAGAGCAAAATTTGCAAAGGCTAGGCTACGTCTCTTAACAGCGTAGACTATTAGTCTTTTGCTTAGGCTACGTCTTGAAGTTGAATAATAAGTCATTGCGGTTTATTTAAAAGTTGTGTTAATTTATTTTTGTTCTGTACCCTCAAAATGGAATGTCAAGTTAAGAGAAAGGCGCATTTTCGACGCGTGTTGTTATTCATTTTTAATCGAGACGGGAACAATGCAAACGCAGCCAAAGCTCGTCGCGATATTTGTGATGTGTATGGAGAAAATGCTTTGTCAGAAAGGACAGCTCAATGGTGGTTATAACGTTTCACAAACGGTCATTTCGATCTTAATGACGAAGAACGTTCTGGTCACCCCCATTAAGTTGGATGAAGATCGATTGAACGACCTTCTTCACGAAAATCCTAGTAAATCGACTAGAGAATTGGCTGTACAATTGTCGTGTGGTCAGAAAACTGTAGTGAATCACCTTCATTAGATGGGAAAAGTTCAAAAACTCGGTGCATGGGTTCCGCACGCTTTAAGCAAAAGCAACAAACTTCAACGCTCCACGATTGTTGCAGGTTTGATTGATCATCACAATCCTATTCGTGGATATAAGGACAGATTTCTTCACCGCATCATCACTGGTGACGAACAGTGGGGTGTTTATGTCAACATGAACCATCGAAAACAATGGCTTAGCCCCAATAAAAAAACACTTCCGCGATTAAAGCAAGGACTTCATCCACGAAAGACGATGTTGTGTGTGTGGTGGGATTGTGAAAGGCATCATTCTCTATGAGCCCCTTGTGAACAACGAGATTGTCAATGCAGAACTCTACGTTCAACAAATGTATTGACTCGCAGAAGTTATTCGTGAAAAGCGACCTCATCGACGTTATGGAGTCCTTCTGCAACACGACAATGCTCGTTTAAACGCTTAATTGACAAATCCTGCCGTATCCTCCATATTCGCTATACTTGGCTCCATCGGATTTCCATCTGTTTCGATCGCTCCAACAATTTGCGCGGCGTTTCGTTCAATACTGATGTGGAATTAAGAACCTAGTTAGACGAATTCTTCGAGTCAAAACCCATAGATTTTTATTGCAGAGGCACCGAAAAACTAGTTGAACGTTGGGAAAAAGTCGTAAATAACAACGGAGAATCATTATTGATTAAATTGCATATTGTTATCAATTAAAAATGAAATTTTTCTAAAATTGTTAATGGTAATGAATAAATTTGATAAAACCGCAAGAACTTATTCCTCAACCCAATACAATTTATAAATATAGTTTGGTATCATTAATAAATGATAAATTATAAATGATAATTGATAATTAGATTATTGGTAATTAGAGTAAAACAAATGATGATTGATAATTGGATAATTTTAAATAGTAATTGGTAAATAGATAATTGGTAGATAGTAATTGGTTGTTACAAATGATTTGGATTATAAGTAAATTGGTAAATAATTTGATAAATAGATTATAAGGAAATTGGATGATAAGTAATTGGATAAATAGTAATTGGATGATAAGTAATTGGATAAATAGTAATTGGATGGTAATTAATTGAATGATAGATAATTGTATTATAAATAATTGCATTAGAACTGAGTTGAATGGGTCTGTAAATGAGACAAAAGAATCAAGCATCAATTGGCGATTCTATCTGGGAAATATTTAGCTAAACAATTCAAATATTTACAGACCTGTTCACCGATGAAAGACAGCTAAGCGAATGAAACCTCATGGCTTAATTTTAAGACGCTTGGGAGAACGGGTGTACCAATCTCCCGATTTAAGTCAGGGTTACCAACCCTTCTTGAAATTATATATATATATATATATATATATATATATATATATATATATATATATATATATATATATAGTAAGAAATAAATCTTTTTCCATTGTAGGGGTGTAGACCGCTACAGGTGTGCTCTACTTTAACCGATTACAGGCTTTTGTTTTAAGTGCGTCCGTTGAGTATTTGTCTGCTTTGAATAAATATTGACTTCGAAAAAAAAGAAAAGAACCAGTAAAGGAATAATATTCCATATACCTAGCACACTTTACTTAAGCCGGAATTATTAGTTCTATGTATTGTCTGTTGATCCAGTAGTCAGCTTATTAATATACCTCTAATTCCTGCCTGTCAAAAGACATCTGCATGGATATATACTTCCTCAATGATACACCCATTTCTGCTAACTGGAAATCTTCTCAAGGAACAGTGGATGATCCAGGATAAAAATGAACATTAATAATTGTTATCTTACACAGTATTGATAATTTTTTTTATAACAGTATATCACAGGGGACTGAGCACTAACTATATCAGATCTGATTTTTTCTTATTCACAGAAAACTATGAATTGTAGTTTGGGGGCATCAGGTAAGGTGGAATACTGAATTTAATATTTTTTTGCGATTTACCTGTATTTTACACATGTATCATATAAGATAGATTCGACCGCAACGGTTTATTTTTTCATTCATTCTATATTATTAAATAAATCTTTTTGAATAACAGAATACAAGTATGGCTTAAAAAAGAAATATAAACATAAAAGGCTCTGAAAGTTGGGGAAGGGGGCCCTTCCACCCCCCACCCCCCTGGAACATTATATGCCCCGGACCTAGAGTTATATGAAATCTTAGAAAAATTATTATGGTTTAGCTAAATTTTAGTACTGCACAGGGGATCGTGCCTTATTTACCTCGAAAATGTGGAACGATTTGCCTGCTGTGATACGCTCATCTACATCGCTTGGTGTCTTCAATCGACCATCGAAGAGCCTAGAATTAATGCGTGGTATAGATAGAACAAAAATTAAAGTGGTGAAAAGAGAATGTAGTGTAGGAGATTTGCAAGCGGTGCAAGGCGCCTTGTAATCAGGATTATCGCTTCCGTTTATTTTATTGTTCGTGTATATCTTTGGTTATTTTTCTTGTTTTAAAAGGCATTCAAGCCTTTGTCTTAAATTTTAATGTTTCTTGTTTATGTCATTGGTATTTTTGTTCTTTTATTATTCAATTACTTTATTATTATATGATATACTTAGTGTTTCTTTATTTACTATAGTTTTTAATGTATGTCGAGTTTTTTTACGTATTCTTTCTTCTTTTTTCCTTCCTCTTAAGTCAAAATTGGTAAGGTTTTTGTTATCATCAGGTACTTTTCCAGTTTGGAAATACAGTGGCGGCAACAAAAAAAGTGACATGTGACAATTCGGGGAAAATGAAACAGAAAAATGTAACTTACATATTTTATTATGAATATTTCATGAAAGTTAATACTTGGTCATGTTGCCCTTGCACTTGATGACCATTCTGAGTCGATTGGGCATTGATTCAGCGAGGTTTGCAAAGTAGGTGGGGTCGATCGTAACCCAGATCTTCTTCAGTGATTCTATCAGGTCCTTGATGCTGCCGGATGCTGTCTCTTGAACTTTGGATTTCATCAGATTCCAAGCATTCTCAATAGGATTTAGGTCCGGGGAATTACCAGGCCACTCCAAAACACTAATATTATTATCATTGAAGAACCTTTTTACTAACTGGGACCTGTGAGCAGGGGCACCATCATGCATGAAAAATTCACACCGATGAATTTCCCAAAATGGCAGCATGTGCTGCTTCAAAACTTCGAGATAGTTAGTCCCCCTCATGGTTACATTCTTGGGAAGGAAGTACAGACCTCCTCTGCCCTTGTTTCCACTAAAGGCACCCCACACCATCACACTATCAGGGTGCTTCACAGTTTTCACGGTATATTTTGGGTCATACCGAGACACATTGCTGGGACGACGCACGATCTTTGACTCTCCTCTGACCAGCCTAAAGGTGCTCTCATCACTGAACATCACCTTCTTCCAATGGGCAGCTGTCCAATGTTTATAGGTCTTGCAAAAATTGAGCCTTTTCATCTTCATAGCCTTGGTAAGAAGTGGCTTCTTGGCAGCGCGGCGAGCCGGTAGGCCTAAGTCCTTCTGTAAGCGATGACGGATGGTCCTGAGGGCGACGTTCTGGAGAAGGTCTGGGTGTTTTTTCTTGATTGAAGCGGAGGTTACAGAAGGGTCTGACATCACTTCACGCCTTAGGATATTATCAGTCCTTGGAGATGTCTTCCTAGCTGCACCAGTGCCCTCCTTCCTCTTTGGTATGGTACCTGGTGGCAATAACTCAGCTGCCCGTTTTAGGCGATAAATCGTATTTCTTGAGGTTCCTAAATCTGCTGCTACATCAATAAAAGACTTTCCCTGCTCTAATAGGGTCAAGGCACGGCTTTTCTCTGTCATAGAAAGCTTTTTCCGCCCCATTGTATCCACTTGCACAGAAGTTATAGCACGTCAAATGTAGGCACGAATGCAGGAAATCAGCACGCTGGAGCGTTGTACACCAAAACCTCACTGTACGAGCTCAAACGAGACAGTGAGTTCCAATAAAGCGCAGTTCTGTTGTCTTAGCTCAGGAGAGTCATCCACTCGTGGCATAAGCCCCGCCCCTTTTCATTGGCTTGTTGGCAATTAAAATCGTGAAAGCGATTTTATGTATCGATTTCTATTGCCAATATTCAATGTCACTTTTTTTGTTGCCGCCACTGTAGTTCCATCAATTACCAAATTTTGTTTCCCTTTTTGGGTGTTTTCACACATTTCATCATGCATAGAACGGCACTTCATCTCCGTTAGCCATAAGGTGAGCGTAACTTCTGGTTCTTCTTCTTGTTTAATCATTTCCCTGATTTCTTCGTTTATTTCCTAATTAACACGGTCGCACATCGACGGTTAAACCACTTATCAGTTTGAAGAACAAGAAGGTTCGTCTTAAATTCCTCAGTGAACACGTTGCATGGACTGATGAGTAAAGTAGCCAAGTCCACTTCAATGACGAATCAAATTTTAATTTGTTAGGATCTAACGGCAGGAGGTTTGTTCATTTCAGTGCAAACGAAAGATTGTCTGTCCATTTCACAAAAACAGTGTGAAGTTTGGTGGACAAAATGTCATCATGGGCTTGGGTATGATTTTGGTAGAAGGCACTGGGCCACTTATTCGTCCACATGCACAAGTATGCAAGGAATTCCCGCGACAGCTTGCTTTGGCCCCTCCCTGCAAGCCTACGAACTCCAGCCTGTAATTTCCAGGTAGGATAATGCCCCTATTACTAGGCCAAGTTAGTGAAGATCTTCCTGAAAGAAGAGCACATCACTCTTATGAGCTGGCCCGTACAGAATCCTGAGTTGAATCAAAAAGCTCAGAGAGAGGTCAAAAGCGGGGAATCCGAAAACAGTTCAAGAACTATAGGAAATTCTTAGAGATGAATGGAGCAAGATTACTGCGCAAGTGTGTCAACAGTTGGTTTGTATCGGTGGCAGATATCAAAGCATTGTGGAGATTAGAGGCATATGCAGTAAATACTAATAACTTGTACAAATGTTTTCCACTGATATTTCCATTGTTATATTCCAATACAAATTTATTTCCGCTGTTGTGCGATCATTTTGGAATGCAAATTTTTCTGGTAAATTACTTATCCGCTAATAACTTTTATTTCATTTATCTAAATTTGCATAACCATTACCCATACGTAGTTTATACCTATCTGCTAATAATATATGCCTTTAGGGCAATTATAAATAAACTAGATGTTTACAAAGCTATGGGCCATGACAAAATTCACACTAGGATTTTTAAAGAGGGTAATTTTTAGATGATTAAGTGTAACTACCCTGCTTCTAATAGTCCAGTAAGGCTAATGTCAATAGTACGTAAATTACTTGAGAATTTAATTAGAAGACAGGATAGCAGACATTTTAGAAAGTATTAGCTTGTTGAGTGATAGTCAGCATGGATTCAGGTTAGGCAAATTTCGCCTGACAAATATGCTGGAATTTCTAGGTTTATCACGGGCAATTGGCTGAAGGGATTGGCATGAGTGTAGTTTACTTAGATTTTAATAAGATTTATGATAAGTTCCCTCATATGCAACTAGTTCATATCATTTTGAAGTGATATTTTTTTCTGAATATAAAAGGTAAAGTTGAAGATAAGCTGCTCGGCTGTTGATTTATATTTATAGATTATTCGTATATGCGTTTGGTTACTGGAAGCGTGTTTCGATTCTGGCTATGAGTTACTATATGGGTGGCTACACCCCCATACCCCCCTTCCCCGCTCGCCCTCAGGAACAAGTAACCGAGCAGCTTAACTTCAAATTTACCATATAAAATATAATATGAACATTTCATATTAATCAATTTAAAATATAACGGATGGCCCAAAAGTTACTTGACATTTAAAAAAATTAATAACACAAAAACTAATTAAGTTATAAAGGTGGGTGATATATAAAATGAAAGAGGAGATCTTGGGGTTTTGTTGAGGTACAAAAGTTACTTCACATTTTTATTGTGTATCTATAATACGTATATAAAGTATATAATACACAATAATACCTGACTAATTATTAACCCAGAATGGCAAGATACAGCAAAGAACAGCGATCAAGAATTGTGACTACTTATTTAAAACATAATGGATCAATTGTTACTGTGCAGAGGTGGTTTAGAACAGCATTTAATCCCTCGAGGCATTGCATTCTTGCAATGGTATTATAGCGTACGAGAAGTGCAGGCGAGCGGCTTAAAAGCTTCGTTTGAATTAGTCCTTTTTGAGACTCAGGATGGCCGAGTTGATTCGCCGCTGGCTAACAGTGGTCCAGCGACGCGAGAAGCTGTTCGCAACTCGCCTATGCTATTATTTTTTCTTTGCCCCATTTCCTACTTTCCTCTATCTACAATGGTGCCCAGACTCGGGAGGGGGAGCATTAGCCCTTTGATAACATTTCCAAACGGGCTCTCTTCATTTCTTCAAAAATACGCTCCGCTTCTGGGAGGGGGGTTGTATAGCGTACGAGAAGTGCAGGTGAGCGGCTTAAAAGCTTCGTTTGAATGAGTCTTTTTTGAGACTCAGGATGGCCGAGTTGATTCGCCGCTGGCTAACATGGTTCAGAGAATCAGAGTCTACAGGTGATAAAGAAGGCTCTGGTAGACCGAGATTTGTGCGAAATGCAGGGTCATTCAGCGTGTGTTAACCATTGTTCAACAACAGCCACAAACGTCAACTATGATACGTTCCAGTCAACTAGGAATTTCTCGAACATCATTGCAACGCCTCCTAACAAAAGAATTGAAACTTCATCCATACAAAATTCAAATAACTCAACAATTAAATATTGCAGACCATCAAAAAAGAATAAACTTCGCGCGCGCATTATTGGGACTAACAAATGATCCGACTTTTACCTCGCACCTAATCATGTCTGATGAACCCATTTTCACATTACTGGATACGTTAATAAACAAAATTGCAGATTCTGTTGTGCAGAAAACCCCATGATAATTCACGAGCAGCCTCTTCATACACAGAAAGTTACGGTCTGGTGAGTCATAACCAGTTCGAGAATCATTGGCCACTACTTCTTCGAGGATGCTGACGGAAAAACAGTGACAGTAACAGGGGACACTTACAGAGAAATGATACAAGAAAATTTATTGCCAGAACTGGAAGATTTGGATATGCCCGATATGTGGTTTCAACGAGATGGGGCGACACAACTCACAGCGAGAGAAACCATGGCAACAATAAGAACAGCCTTCCCTGGTCGGTTAATTTCACGTTTAGGTGACGTTTCTTGGCCACCACGATCATCTGATTTTAACCTTCCCGATTTTTTCCTTTGAAAATACCTTAAAAAAAATGTATACGTAAATAAACTTAATTATCTTCAAGAATTGAAACAAAACATCATTGAAGAAATCGACAAAATCACTCCTGATGTTTTGGAAAATGTCATGGAAAATATGGTGCAAAGAATCCGCCTTTGTTTTTAACAATAATGGAGAAAATTTGAAGGATAATATATATAAATAATAAAAATCCAAGATCTCTTCTTTCATTTTATATTACACCCACTTTTATAACTTAATTAGTTTCTGTGTTATCAATTTTTTAAAATGCGAAGTAACTTTTGGGTTACCCGTTATATATGTTTGATGATTTAAATAGCATTCGGGGGGGCGGCTTATATGTCTGAACTCAAGCAACGCGATAGAAAAGTTAGAGGTCTAATGACATTTAGCAATCGCCTTTTGAATTAGGCTACTCGGGAGTTTCGCGATCCATGGTGGTGACGTATCTGATTAGCTCCGCATAATTAATAGTTCATTAACTAAATCTTTCTATATACATTTCTAGTAATTAAGGGTTTGGGTAAATATGTAGATTAGCGGCCCGGCCGAAAAAAAATTCGGGTAAATATGTAGATTATGGGCGCGAACGATGGGACGTACTATTTCGTCCGTGTTCCAAAATGTTTCACGTTTTTGGAGTACATTTAAGTTGACGGCTCGTGTGGGGGTAAACACAATGGGAGGACTATACTACGATGATCCTGAGTTTCATTAAATTGGGGGGGGGGTCTGGGGGGCACAGCCCCCAGTATATAATCCTAATTATTTATAGAATAATAATTCGAAAAGGACCCAAACGCGCATGAATATTCCGACACGAGTGAACGATAATATTTACATACAAATTTTTTTTCGGCTGGGCCGCTAATCTACATATTTACCAAAATTTGTGTGTAAATATTATCGTTGGTAAACATGTAGATTATCGGCTCGGCCTGAAAATTTTTTTGGGTGTAAATATTATCGTTCACCCGTGTTTGAATATTCCTGCGCGTTTGAGTTTTGTTCGAATGCTAGGTGCCGCCATTTTTTTTTTTTTTTTTAAATCTTGAAATTAAACCCACCGAAAATGCTGTTAACGTAGGCCATTTTAGTTACCAAATTGCCCGAAAATAACCAAACGAAACACTTTGTTTCCCGTACTTAAATGCTGTGGTTATACTTCCGAAATAGCGAAGAGGAAATCCTATTTATTTTGCGCGTCTGCGCCCTATTCGAAATCTAGCTGACCTGAATCACATTTTATTTTCGATCATCTAAATTCGAAGTTAGGGTTCACATCTAATGCTTGGCCACAAATGTCGCATTCACTTTTAATTCGCACTAAATTATACACATCCAAAAAGGTGTTTAATTTATCTTTATCAGAAACTAGGGTTAATAATTCCACAATAGCCGACGGACAAAATTCACAATTCGATGATTATTTTCAAACTGTGTAAAAGGGGAATATTTGACACCCAAACTGCTAAAAAACAAGTAGTTCCTTGAAATGATCTAGCCAATTACATTTAAATGTATAAAAGAAGGTAACAAAAATAGTAAAATGGGGAAAAATATATTGAAAAATAAAAATGACTCCGAATGAGGATAATAAAAAGCTATTTAGTAGGAAAGAAAAATTGATATCAAGCATTTCTGACGTCATACCCCCCCCCCCCCTATTATAATTCGCAAAACGATTACAGTCGCTGACATGATGTAGTTAAAGCATTCACCTCTGTAAACGGCAGAACATTATAACAATTAGGATTATATACTGGGGGGCTGTGCCCCCCAGACCCCCCCCCCAATTTAATGAAACTCAGGATCATCGTAGTGTTGTCCCCCCCTTGTGCTTACCCCCACACGAGCCGTCCCCTTAAAAATGAAATCGAACATTTCTGACGTCATATCCCCCCCCCCCCCTATTATAATTTGCAAAACGATTAAAGACGCTGACATGATGTAGTTAAAGCATTCACATCTGTAAACGTCAGAACATTATAACAATTAGGATTATATACTGGGGGTTCGTGCCCCCAGACCCCCCCAAATTTAATGAAACTCAGGATCATCGTAGTGTGGTCCCCCCCTTGTGCTAACCCCCACACGAGCCGTCCCCTTAAATGTACTCCAAAAACGTGAAACATTTTGGAACACGGACGAAAAAACTACGGTTTATCGGCCGGGCCGATAATCTATATATTTACCTTATCGTTCACTCGTGTTGGAATATTCATGCGCGTTTGAGTCCTTTTCGAATTATTATTCTATAAACAATTAGGATTATATAGCCCCCCAGAACCCCCAATTTAATGAAACTCAGGATCATCGTAGTGTAGGAACACGGACGAAATAGTACGTCCCATCGTTCGCGCCCATAATCTACATATTTACCAAGGTTTGCTGCACTTATTTATAATTGGAAGCTTATACAGGCCTATTGATTTCCGGTAGGTCTTTTGAAATGGAGGATGACCACGATGAGTCTCCTCCCGATAATATAAATCTTCCATTCAAATACTTAATATTACCTATAAAAGAAGATGATAAATTTAATGACAAGCCCCTTCAATTTAGCATTGCCCTTAAAAACAGTAATTTACTTAATGATATCCAACGTCATGACGTAACTTTTACTGGTCGCACAAAAATTTGCATTATTAGTACCAGTACTAAGATTAAAAATATATTCTTAGATAGTGCAGGTTTCTTACTAGGTGAGTGGAAAGTAACTTGTAAATTACTATCAGATCTTCCAAAATCCTATGGGGTTATTGGCCCAATTGCTCTAAATGAGAATGTAGTGGAAATAAGGAATGAATTAATATCTAAAGGCTACCCTATACTATCAATGTCTCGTATCAATAAAAGAATAAATAAAGATAACACTCCAACACAATTTATTAAAATTAACTTCTCAGTTGAAAATAAGCCAACTATAATTAAAATACTGTATATAAATTTCCCTGTAAACGATTATACTCCCCTCCTGATACAATGCTTCAGATGTCAAAAATATGGGCATGCATTTAATTCCTGTCGATCAAGAGCAAAATGTCTAATATGTAGCAATGACCACTCAGCTAAAGACTGCCCAAGAGTCACTTTAAATGTGCAAATTGCAACTTAAATCATGTATCAACCTTCAAAGGATGCAAAGTATACAAGGAAGCTAAGAAAGTTGAAATCGTAGCAAAAAAGTTAAACATCAGTTATGAAAGTACTAAACCACAAATAAAATAAAACAATAATAAACCTTATAATATAAACTCTTATCCATCCTCTATTTCCAAGGAAACTACTGCAATTATCCAAAACCCCCAAGAAGTTAACCAAGCTAGCTATGCGCATATCTTAAAAACTAACCTACAAGATAGAACCATCAATAATAATACAGCAAATGGCAAATCAATTCACCATCAAACCTTGATTAATAACCCCAATCCACTTGTTTATGATAAGACAAGCAATCCAAATTTTCTTACTAATTCAAATACATCCTTTACCGACCCCCTCAAAATTAGTAATCATCAAAATAATGCAAATGATACACATATTTACAATTTTCTCTTGGGACAGAAGGAATTTGAAGAAGCATTAGTTGAAGCAAAACAAATGCAACAAGAAGCTATACACTCTCAATCTGCTAATACAATGCTTAATAATGAAACTCAACTAATATTAGGTGAAAAAGGAAATAAAAATCAGGAAATGCTCACTGAAGCTGATAATCAGGGCAAAACTGTCAGGCAAAACACAAGTATTCCAAAAACTAAAGAAAATAAACTAAACATCACTATATCTCATAAAAATGTAGCCCCAGATAAAAGTAGACAAAAACCTCCCATTGTTGAAACAAATGATGCAGTTAATCTCAAAGGTAAAAATAAAAAACCCCTAAATTCTGAATCTGAAAAAAACAAAACAGCAAAACTAATAATCCAAACTTAATCAAATCAAATCAAAGACCCGTTTGTAGGGGACCTGAACCTATGAATAAAAAAGCCAAGTAAAATGGATAATAAAACAAACAAGATAAAAATTTTGCAATGGAATTGCCAGAACTTATTTTCTAATCTATCGGAATTCAAAGTTTACTTATATGCTAACGCCCATTTGTGTTGTATATGCGAAACACGATTGGGCATGAAATCAAATGTTAATTTTATTAACTCTGCAATTTATAGAAGAGAGAGAGATAGAAGGGGTGGAGGTATATTGATCTTAATTCGCAAAGACATTAACTATAAAATAATAAATCTAAATGACTATATTAACAAAGCCCTTGAAGCTCAGGCTATCAGAATTTATCTAAAAAATTATAATGCTGTAGATATACTCAATTTATATAATCCCCATGCAAACAATTTTATTAAACAAGAACTAGAATTCTATACATCTCAACTAGGTAATAAATTAATTATTTGTGATCTAAATCAAAGACACCGCATGGGATAATCATCTCAAGCATGAACCTCTGCAACAAGCAACCGCTTTCAATAATTATATTGCCCAATCAGATCTAACTATAGCAATTCCTCTAGGTCTTAAAACAAGATATGACCTAAGAAATAACTCTTACTCAACTATTGACCTTACTTTAGTATCAGCAATTCTTTCAGATAAAACTGAAATAAACTTGGGTAGAGATCTCGGCTTAGATCATATCCCAATCCTTATCCATTTATCTGAACTAATAACTGTATCTAACATAGGAAAAAGACCAGATTGGAAGATAAAAAATAACAAATGGTCAGAATGATAACTAATTTTACTCCAATTCAAGCTGAAATATCTCAAAATCCACTTGAAGAATTAGATGAAATAATAGAAAATATAATAGAAGCCAGCAAATTAACTTTCAAACTTAGTATTAAACCTAAAAGCACTAAATATAACAAACCATGGTGGATAGAAGAATGCAGCAACCAGCTCTGAGGCGGAAGACTAAATGTACTAATGAAAGAAACTTCACTCTACAGAACACCATAGCCTTTAATAGACAAAAAGCTATAGCACAAAGGACAATTAAAAGAGCCAAAAAAATATCTTTACAAAAATTTATATCGAATATAAACTTTAGAACCCCAATTCAAGATATCTGGTTCTTTTTTAAAAAGTTCAGAGGCACTTATAGAGAACAAACATTTCCTCTTATTCAAAATGGTAATCCAGTGCTAGGTGAAAAAGAAAAGGCAAATATTTTTGGACAGAATTTTGAAGATATCCTTAAAGATGGAGAACCAGTTATTTTAAATGAACAACAAAATAAACTGATCAGTGATGCTACAAAAGACTTATCAGAAGATTTTAACAAGGAATTCACTTGGGAAGAATACATTGATAGCTTAATCAGCATCTCAGAAAAAGGAGGAAAAGCCATGGGATCTGACTTAATACATAAAGCATTCCTAACAAATCTTCCACCAGAATATAAAAAGAAAATCTTAAAAATATTTAATGGCTGCTGGTCACTAGGTAAATTCCCATCCACATGGAAAGAAACATTATTGATACCCATAAAAAAACCTGATCAAGATCCTGCAAATCCAGGATCATATAGACTAATTTCCTTTCTCTCTATTTTGGGAAAATACTTTGAGAAAATGATTTACAATAGACTTTATTGGTTTCTTGAAAAAAATAACAATAAAATCCTTCTAATGTGGTTTCTGTAAGAAACACAGTTCAATTGATCAACTAGTGAAATTAGAAAATTTTATTAGGATAAATGTAAAACATGTTATAGCGCTATTGCTCGATATCAAAAAAGCATTTGATCTGGTCCCACATCTGGCCCTAACGTACAAACTTGCAAAATCTGGCGTAACAGGAAGACTATTAACTATTCTAGTCAATTATCTTAAAAACCACTCATTTAAAATCTCCATTGGAGAATTCTTATCAGACAGCTTTAAATTTGATTGAGGAATACCACAAGGTTCAATATTGTCATCTACTCTATACACTATTTTCAACAATGACATGCCTCAATTAATAAACTGCAATATATCCTGTTTTGCAGATGATCAGGCAATATACACCAGTGGGAACACACTACAGGAAGCTGAAGAAAATCTTCAAAGAGCCGTTAATAAAATAAAAGATTTCTGTGACACATGGGGAACTACAATTAACATTAATAAAACTAAACTAATGTATTTTACAAATCAAAGAATACTTAGAACACCATTTATATCAATAAATAACCAAAGAATAACCAAAGAATAAAATTACTTTATGATCCCGCTTAAACATTATTTACACAGGTACTCATCCTCTAAAAGCCAAATCAATAAGATTGGGCATTGAAAGCTTAAATCAATAATAATTGATCTTCTAATTACAAATATAGATACAAATATAGAAACCACTCATTTAAAATCTCCATTGGAGAATTCTTATCAGACAGCTTTAAATTTGATAGAGGAATACCACAAGGTTCAATATTGTCATCTACTCTATACACTATTTTCAACAATGACATGCCTCAATTAATAAACTGCAATATATCCTGTTTTGCAGATGATCAGGCAATATACACCAGTGGGAACACACTACAGGAAGCTGAAGAAAATCTTCAAAGAGCCGTTAATAAAATAAAAGATTTCTGTGACACATGGGGAACTACAATTAACATTAATAAAACTAAACTAATGTATTTTACAAATCAAAGAATACTTAGAACACCATTTATATCAATAAATAACCAAAGAATAAAATTACTTTATGATCCCGCTTAAACATTATTTACACAGGTACTCATCCTCTAAAAGCCAAATCAATAAGATTGGGCATTGAAAGCTTAAATCAATAATAATTGATCTTCTAATTACAAATATAGATACATAAATAGACTTCAATTAATAAGATTATACAGG
This sequence comes from Ceratothoa steindachneri, assembly GCA_963969495.1. Taxonomy (NCBI): domain Eukaryota; kingdom Metazoa; phylum Arthropoda; class Malacostraca; order Isopoda; family Cymothoidae; genus Ceratothoa; species Ceratothoa steindachneri. The sequence goes on from OZ018333.1 coordinate 45,659,069, forward strand.
GCAGCAAACTATGTAGTGTATAACTCTCTATTAGAAAACTAGTATTAACAGTGCTCTGTTTTAAAATCCAAATCTGTGCAAATAGGATTCAAACACGCATGAATATTCAGCCATGGGTGAATGAAATATAAACACACAAAATTCCACTTTTCCGGCTGAGCCGCCAATCTACATGTTTACCCGTTTGAATCCTAGTTCAAATATATCCGGGGCCATTTTTTTATATCCAAATGCCTGAAAATAACCAAACAAAAAACGCTGTTTACTTACTTTATTGCAGTGGGTATATTTCTGAAATAACGATGAGGAAAGTGTAGAATCTTTCCTTAATTCTCATTTTGGTAAAATGGCGGTTGCGAGAGGGGCGTCAAATTGGTTGGTTTTTCTTCCGTATTTGGGGATTGAATTTCTGGTGATCACTTGAGTCACATTTAGTTTTAAAGCATCTAAATTCAAAATTATCATTAATATCTAATGCCTGGCAACAAACCTTGCAATCAATTTTAATCTTAAGTAAATTATGACAGTCCAAAAAGGTTAATTTATCTCTTTCTGAAAATAAAGTACAAAGTTCGACAATAGACAAAGGGCAAATTTTACATACAAAAGCCATATTCAAACTGCGTTGACCTTGTAAAAGTCGTCTTTAATCAACCCAAAGGGCTCCACAAAAACTAGTTCCTTTAAACGATCTAGCTAAGTATATTTAAATGTATAAAAAAGGCAATAAAAATAGTAAAATGGGTACAAATAAAAATGACTCCAAATGAGGATAATAAAAAGATATTAAGTGAAAATAAAAATTCAATTCAGTCATTTCTGATGTTAGACCCCACCCCCACCCCTATTATAATTCACAAAACGATTAAAGGCGCAGAAATGATTTGGTTAAATCATTCACTTCTGTAAACATTAGAACATTATTCTGTAAACAATTAGGATTATATACTGGGGGGCTGTGCCCTCCAGACCCCCCTTCCCCAATTGATTGAAAACTCAGGATCATCGTAGGGGGGTCACCCTGCAGTGTTTAAATTCACCATGAGCAGTCCCCTTAAATTTACTCAAAAAACGTGAAACATATTGGAACTTGGACAAAATAGTTTACGTCCCACCATTTGCGTCCAATCTACATGTTTACCGAACTCTCGAAGGGAAGGTAATATAGGCAATGGAGGACAGAAACCCATATTACCCCACCCCAAAAGATCTCAATGACCTTGTGAGGTATCTTGGTCTCACAAAGTCCAATGCCAAGCTTTTAACTTAGAAACTCAAGCAGTGGGATTTGTTAGATGAAAGTGTGCAAATATCATATCAGAAAGTTTCAGTATTTTTTAAGCTTTTTTACACGTCAAGATGAGCTTTACTTTTGTCACAATGTAACTGGTTTGTTTGAGGCAATTAGAATTGCCTCTAACCCTGAGTGGCACCTTTTCATTGACAGCTCGCCCAGGCATGACTCGGTGTGTGACAGTTGGTATCATTACTCCATGAAGGCATTTGTGCCACTGCTGTGTAGATGTGCAAAGTTGGGTTTACCCAAAGTCTGCAAGTAGCTCCAAGGCCAGACACGTATGGCCAATTGTATCATTTGCGGAGAGCCACACCATGCTTTTTCAAACAAATGTGGTGCGTATCTTATGAAGAAGGAAAATCTAACCTTTCAGGCTGCAGATTGGCTCTCATTCTGTGCGGCTAAGGATTTGGTCTTGCTTGGGTGTCTTATATCTCAATTTTAAACAAAGGCACTCCTTGCTCCTGGCCCCTCCAGTTCTATGAACACTTTCTGTGCCTATTCAGAACCCTCATGCAGGTTCTACCACTCTGGGTGCCTCCCTAGTAGAGCTGGTGGCACAAAGGGTTCACACCCCGTCTTTGCTAAAGCCAGGCCTCCCCCAGTGTGACTGTTTCCTGCAAGGCCAGACAATGAGTCATTAGGCTCACAGGAGGCAGCCCCCATTAAAGTGGTTGTGAGGTTCTTAAACCTGCCCCCTAAAAGGAGGACAGTACCAAAGACCAAAGGAGCTTCAGCTCCTACTCCTCTACCCACTGCTGCTTGGGTGGATCTTCCAAAGAAGGGACCACTTGCTCCATGGAGGGAATACAAGACTTGCATAGTGAGCACAACCTCCCCAGATAGTCGAGGCATGGTATTTCTCCTAAATATGTTCAACAGTATCTGGACAATGGATACCCTGCCGGATTCTTACAGAAAAGTAAATTTTAGAGCTACAATCTTTTATTTAAACCTTTAGCAAAAAATACAAAAAAATAATTATGATCATAGGGATTGAGAGATAGATGTCTTATGTCTTATATTTTATTACCATCTATATTTACAAACATATTTGCTTTTCTGTATTTTATTTTCAAAAAAGAAGGATCGTGTAAAGATTCCCTCCCCACTTCTGATATGGTTGGGAGGGATCTTCATATGATCCAAAAAAATATCAATTTGTGTTTTTACCGACATTGGTATTAATATTTGAATTTAGTAATTAAATGATATTTGTTTACCAAGCATACCTATATTATGAAAAAATAATACATTTATTTATTAGTTACAGGTATTATTCATATATAAATATAATAATTTAAAATGAACAGTAACAGACAGATAAAATAACTGTAGTGCTCCAAAACTGCCCGGTAAAACATGATTTGACATGTTAATGGAGTGGTCAGCACAAACCAAAAGCTACTCTCATTTAGTCACTGTCAGGAGCATCAATACCTAGCTTGGTAAGACATCTTTTTAAAAAGAAATTTGTTTTTATCTTTTATTTCTTATTTTTACTTTACCATGATACCCTAAAAACTTCTTACAGTTGAATTTCATAATTTGAACAGACAGCATTATATTGCTAATTGTAACCATTTATTGTTAATAACAGCCTCTGCCTACTGAATGCTTGTGATTAGTAATTGTGCTTGGTGATAATACATAATTATTGTATATCACAGGTCATTAACATAATTGTACAGTGGTACCTTGATTTACAAGTGAACCAACATGAGTTTTCCAAGATACAAGCTGTTGAGTTTCAGGTACGAGTTACATGTGAGCAACTGAGCTTCACATACACTGCCACATTTGCCGAACTTCGTTCAGTTCATGTAGTTACCTTGCTGTGCAAACAGCTCTGTCGTATCACTGTTGCTTTTTCCATCATGTTTTGTGCCCTTTGTGTAGTTATTTCATTGTACTGTATAGTATTAACCATGGGTCATAAGAATGTGAGTGTCAAGGCCAGTTGTAAGAAGAAATGGATGTCTTTGGATTAAAGCACAAAATCATTGAAAAACATGAGCTAGGTGTGTGTGTTGTTGACTTAGTGAGGCAATACGAGCGTAGTACATCTACGATATGCACAATTTTGAAACAGAAAGAGTTGATTAAGGCTATAATGCCAGTCAAAAGCGTTAAGATAACTTCAAAACTCCGGACCTCTGTCCATGAAGAGATGGAGAGGTTGCTGTTGGTGTGGTTGACGGAGAAGCAGATTGCTGAAGATACTGTAACTGAGAGCATCATCTGTGAGAAGGCACAAACCATTTACAGGGATTTGGTGTAGCAAGTAAGTTAAGCAATAGAACACAAAATGAAAGACTATCCCCAACCTCCTCTGCCAATCTCCTTCTCCTCCACCAGCATCTCCGTCTGATCTTCAAGATAATGTACGCTTAATAAAACCAGATTATTTTCTTACATTCTCTTATTGATTTATTATTTTCTTATGCATTATTTTTATTTATAAAGTATATTTTTCTTATTTAAAAACTTGTACTCAAAAAAATTGGTGTGTTTTTTGGGGGGCTAGAATTGATTAATGGCCTTTCCATTAATTTCAATGGGGAAAAACTGATTTGATATACAAGCAAATTGAGTTACGAGCTCCATCACAGAACGAATTAAACTTGTAAGTCAAAGTATCACTGTACTTCATAAATTTCTTACAATAATATGGACTATATTTTTTTCCTGGGTAAACATGGACCTCCACTCATTAAATATTGGACTTAATTGCTGTAGCCCATTTAAAAGACACAAGAAAAAACAAAACAAACGACCTTCTTAACTGAAAAGGTAATAAAAAGCAATCCTGCTCTAAATCTGATGATACAGCATAAAGTTTGTCCTATCTGCATCAGCAAGGCTTCATTATCTAAGTCAGCCAAAGGTAAAAGCGATTCATCCTAATCCATCACACCATCTCAAACACAATGTGATAGCAACTATGAAATAGAAATAGATTATCAGCTCTAAAATATCAATGAATCTTTGGCCAAATTTAATGAATCACCAGTGAAAAAAATATAGAGCATTGCACACCTCATATTACTCAATGAAAAGGTTCATGAAAGTCTGAGACAATTTAAAAAGAAAATTTGAAGAAGTGAAGCAGGAATTTCATTGGAAATGACTCTTGACATTAATATGGAAAAGGAAATTATCCAACACCTATACAATGAAGATACAAGCCAAAGTGAAAAATTGAACAGTCCCACTGTCCTTCGACAATCCGGGGATAGAAACAAAATTATGGTCACTTTCAATTGCTCACAATACATGGTATGGCAAGCAAAGAATTTGGTAAAAGAGAAGGGTGTACTAGATATGGATGCTACCACCAAAGTTAGGCTTCTATCATTCTCCAGACAAAAGTAGGAAAATGCTATGTTTGAAAGACTACTACATCTCTGTAAAAGGAGCTGATGAGTGTTATAAAAACAAAACTTCTCATGCTATGTAATTTGAGGACTTCAAAGGGACTCATCCAACACTAAAGATCAGGTTCTCAAATATACACCTATCATAAATACTATCATCCACACAGTCTTCATTTCTCTATTCCTCTCCTCATTTTTTAATGAATAAAAATGCCTTCATCAGTTACCAAAGTCTGTTTTTTATAAAAGAAATTACTGGATAGAAATTCATGGAAGTTCAGCATTCCTTTTTTGTCAATATTCATTTCTTTTACTCTTTCTTATGAAAGTATCGCTCATCATTAGGTTAATTACTGTTATCATGTCATGTTTTTGCATTTATTTCAGGGGAACATGGGAGAGATTTTAATCCACAAAGATATTAAGGAAGAACCCTCTGAAGAGACTCCTCATGTTGCAGATGAAAATATAGAGGGATTTCATCATGAAAATTCAATAGCAGAGAGGCATAAAGGAGTATGGTCTCAAAATTGCCCTCATATAAAGGTAAAAATTTGCATTCCTAATGCCAAAAATTCTTTTGGAGTGCCAGGGCCAGAAAGAGAGGCTATAAGGTATATCGAAACCTGGATTTCCAAATGACTTGTTTTGAAAATAGGAGGCAAATTTAGTCCTTATTTTGGAAAAGGATTATTTAGTTCAAATTAGAGAGTGGGGGATAAAATAGCACCCTGTACACCCTTAAATGCTTTATTCAAAGGATCTCCCTTAAGGGGTACGGTGATTTGCTTTTCTGGCTGCCATGCTGATTGGACTCAGCTTAGCCTCTTTCCCCTTCTTTCTGACACCCTGTCTTCTTACCCTCCTTCCTCACTTTCTATACAACTTTCTCTGGTTGGACTCTATAATCCCGGATCAGGATGCCCTTTCCCCCTTCACCCCTGAATTCCGGTTGGAGTGGTGTGTTTTTAACAACCTGTCTCACCCCCCACCCTCACCTTGCTCACCACCTTTTCTCTCTACCTTCACAGTCTATCAATTTTAAGCCCAACTCAAGGTAGAGCCACCATGTCGATAGGCTGTCCGGCCACTGGGCAAGATGAGTGGTCCCAAATGGCAACAGCTGGCTTTACGAGTCCCATATTCACCCCTAGGAAAGCGGGCTACTGCATGGGGTGATTAGCGCTGGGTCCTGTGATACAAATTAGGGTCACTTCCACTTTACCACCATTGGAGTCAGCCTCAGGTAGCTCCACAGTAAAAAAGGTCCCCCATCCCCCTGTGCTTTCTCAGGTGACCCTTCAAACTTCTTTTACCCAGATAGGAGGCTTAGGACTCTGTTTGCAGGGGACTCTCCCCATCCTCTTCTATGGAGGCGCCCTTGGCCTACTCTTATCTTTTCTACAGCGGCAGTCCCTCCTTTGCTTTCTCAGGGGACTGCCAAGAGAGCAGGCAGGCAGCCCATAATTGACCACTCGCTGTGGGAGTGGATCAATAGGGCCAACCCACTTAGGAGAGCAAGGGATAAAAGGGCCTGTGCCCACTAATGCCCTGCTTGCATCCAGGGGGGGGGGGTCAGTGTAACTGCCCTCCTCTATTCCCTGATGGATGCCAGTTCGCCAGCATTAGATGCAAAAAAAGGAATCTCGAATTGGATCCTTGATGTCTCTGGGGAGAGGAGGAGATGGCCATAGGGAGGGCACCACTGAGATGGACATGGTTCCTGGGGTAACCAAGCCCCAGATAGTAGGATCTTCCATGGGGTCATATCTGGGCTCAGTGCCAAGCACAGAACAGCAAGCTTCTCAGATGGCTCTGGTCACCCAAGGCCTCACAAAGAGAGGTGGGATCTCCTTCCCGGGTTGGTGCCCCTGTGACAGCCAAGACCTCCATTTCAGAGAAGGATCTTGCTCAGGCTGGTCCATCTGGCCTAGAGGCTCCTTCCGGGGTAGCCGGATGAAAAGACTGTGGGCTTCTCTCCATTCGCGGGGGCTGCGGGGACAGATGGGTCTGCTGCCACTTTAGCAAGCAACCAAGCCAAGATCGGCACATTCGGCCCCTCTGCCTCTCCCTGGGTCAGGATTCCCCGACTAAGACAGAAAGAGCGCAGGGCGGAGCCTCGATGACATCGGGGCCCCTCATTCGGAGGCTACCTGGCATTTTCGAGCTTGCTTTAAACACTTCTTAGTTATTCACTCCACTGATGACAGCATGTTGGCCAAGGGCAACATGGTCCATCAGAGGAGAGCATTAGCTAGTGTAATTGGTAGAGAGCCAAAGGTGACCCGTTTCTCGGATGGGAGCCTTCTGGCAAATGCGGCGAATCCCACTGAGGCAGCCAAAATAAGTGCTCTTTGGACACTGATGGCACCCCGGTGAGTGTGATGCTGCACTCTACCATGAACTTTGTGAAAGGAGTAGTTTATGCAAGGGAACTCGTTGACTACTCCATAGAGGACATCACCTTAGAGCTGGCCGACCATGGGGCGGTCAAGGTCGAATGTGTGATGAGAAAACAGGGAGGGGCCTCGAGACCCACCCCTACACTCTTCGTCACATTCGACTGTGACAAGCTTCCTGCGTGCCGCTACCGCGTGAAGGCATTCGTGCCACTTCCACGGCGGTGCTATTACTGTCACCGCTTTGGCCATATAAATCGTTCTTGTAGATGTGCACAGTTGGGGTCACCCGAAGTCTGTGTAAATTACTCCAAGGCCGCACACGATAAGTCTAAATCGTGTGTGGCCAAGTGTCTCAATTGCGGAGAGCCGCAACCCGCTTCTTCGAAGCAATGTGGTGCATATCTCCTTGAGAAAGAAATCCTGGCCGTTCAGGCCCAGGATAGACTCTCATTCCACGAGGCTACGGACTTGTTCCTGGTGCGCCCAGCTCTGCCTGGGACGTCTTATGCCTCAATAGTTAGAAAGGCACCCTCTGCTCCTGGCCCATCTAGGCCAATGAGTACGGTTGTTTCCGCGCCCATTCGGAGCCCTTCTGCGGGCTCTACTCAACCTGGGTGCTCCCCTGGTAAAGCTGGCGGCAAAAAGGGTTCACGCCCAGCCCTGGCTAAAACCAGGGCTTCCCCCAGCGTGACCATTTCCCGTAAGGCAAAACGGCCACGCGCCTCCACCGAGTCGTTAGACTCACAGGAGGCAACACCCCTGAAGATGGTCGCTAGGCCATCTTCCAGGGTTCCTAAAGCTGTCCCCCGAAAGGAGGACAGCAACAAAGGAGCTTCGGCTCCTTCACCCACGCCTAGTGGTGGGCTGAGTGGCTCAGAGAGGGTTGTTTCCTCGAAAAGAAGGCCTCCCGCCTCTGAAGCCGCAATGCCCGCCTAAGGTTTTGATGCGGAGGGACGTAAAGACTCGCATGGCGAGCCCAACCTCCCCCAATAAGTCCTCGAAGGTGACAGCGCTTTGTCTGGCCAACAGAGCTCGGGTTTCTGCCTCCGGGAAGCGCACGGCCATTCCCGTGAGGGTCTTCTGTTCGAAGAGGGCCCCCGTGTCTCCACTGAGCTAGGCCTGGAGGGCATATTCCTTCAATGGAATTGCTGTGGACTCCAGGCCAGCTGGGAAGAGCTGCGGAGGCTCGTCTTGTCCTGTTTCCCTTTAGCTCTTCCTCACACCAACTACATGGCAGTAATACGGGCAGCTCTTCGGACTGCTTGGCAAAGAAGATGGGAGATGGTCGAAGAGAACTTAAGTTGCGTGCCATTGTGCTGCTATTGTTTCCATGGACCTATCCCCCAATGCTGCGACGGCTTCAGGTCGCTTTCTGTTGTCTCCGAATCAGACACACTCGTTTGACGCATCGCTCTCTGATGGAGCGCTCGCCTGCGCCCTATTGTGGCGACTGCGTCATTCCCCAGACTTTTCGGCACATTCTTGTCAAATGTCCCAGTCTGGGTGATCTTCGCACACGTTACCTGTCCCGGTACCGGGTTGGGCGGGGTCGCTACCACCTGTCCCTTGTACTCGGGTCTAGTGCATGCACACTGACTGGTGGACTTGTTGACATTTTGGGGAGGCCAGCCTTCTCCCTATTATTTAAGCAGGGTTTTGTTTTGTCTTTTTGTCTTTTTTCCTTATAAGTCGCACGCTCCTGCGCTAGGGGGGGACCTCTCCTGACCCAGGAGCTTGCTTACTACTCGCTTTTTCCCTTTTGGGGGGGGGTGTTTTTTATCTTTTTGGATTTTATTTTGAAGTAGCCTAGTACTAGGCCAGTTTTTAATATGGCGACTAATGCCCAAGTAGGCAGTCGCCAGATGAGCTCTTTAAAAAAATAAAAAGAAAAAAAAGGTAAAATATTGAGTCATTTATTGAGAGTTGCAATGTGTGTATGAAACATGATTGTGACTCTAAACCACATTCCCTGATGCCAGCAACCATATTTGCACCAGAATCCTGCAGTACTAGAAAAACTTTGTTGGAGATATTTTACTCATCCAGAACATAGTGCAATTGTTCACTTATTCTTTCACCTTTGTGTGCACCAGGAAATAGAACAACTCTAAGCACATCTCTGCACTGTTCAGTCATTTGAAAGCCAGTGACCCGTCAGACTCAGAAATGGAGCATTACTTGTAGTAGCTGTCCAAATGTCTGTAGTCAAAGAAATGCTGCTCATTTCATCAAGAGAAGTTTTAATGTTTTTTTTTTACTTTTGTAAATATATCTGGAATTATTTTTTCAGTGAAATACTTTCTTGATGGAGTTCGGTAATTGAGACACAGTTTTGCAATAAGCCTATTGAATCCAATGTCAGATGTTAGAGAATATAGTTGAATATCAACAGCTATCATTTCTCCTATCAAATAATGCATCTCTTGTGACCTATGGTTATTAATATCCCAAATTTTCTTCCTTTCGAACATTGATCTATAGTAGTTTGGGATTTTGCTGGAGGCTCGTAGTTGCTGCCACTTGTTCCTGGAGTGGCTGTCCCTGAACATTCATCATGTTTCCTTTTGAGCTTATCATGTTCAGCTTTTGCTTCTTCTGGATAAATTTTTTTAAGATGGTTCAACATAAAAACTGATTTGCCACCTCTTGATATCGTGGCTTGACATAACTTACATACAGATTTATTTTGATCCTTAGAATTGACATCAAAATACTTACAGCAATAACTGGTTGCCATAATGGTTGTTTTAAACTTGTAATTTAACTCATTTTTGATGTATTTAAATTATAGTGATGTCTGAGCCTCTGAGGACAAACTAGTTAGTAAGTACATCAAATATCTATAGCTATAGAAATTATAGTCTGGACTCCGAAATGGATTCTGGCTCTTAACACCATAAAATATGCATCATCTGACAAATAAAAATAAATATAAGTAAAATTTATGACAAAAAAAAACCCTAACATAACTAGTTAAGTAATAGCATGCCTAGTGAAAAACAGTAAGTATGTGACTATGTGACGTGCGTAGTTAATCGGCTGATTAATCTGTAATTGGCCAATTTGCTTATCGGTGCATCCCTACTGGAGGGTATATTCTTTCAATGGAATTGCTGCAGACTCAGTCAACTGGAAGGAGCTGCAGAGGCTCGTCTCCTCCCGTTTTCCCTTAGCTATCTTTTTGCAGGAGACCATGCTGGGCGTGTGCCCCCTGTCCACCCTCCTGGGGTATAAGTTTTTTTTTTTACCCCACTATAGGATGAGGGCCAGGCATGAGTATGCGTCATTTACACCCAGCATGATATCCCGGTTCTTCCATTTGCTTTAGATACCTCCTTTCAGGTAATAGCTATGCAGCTGCACCTGAATAGGAGGTATACTGTTATTTACTTGTATATTCCACCATCAGCTGACTTTGACGCCAGGCTTTTTCTCTTGCTTGGGGATTTGAATAGTAGACACTACCTCTGGAGAGACTATTCTATCAATCACAGGGGTTAGGTCCTTGCCGACCTGACTGATGAGCTTGAGATGGTGTCCTCAATGTGGATGAATTTACACATCACTGCCTGAGAACCACTTCATTTTTCTGGCTCGATCTATCCTTGTTTTCTCCAGATTCACAGCTTGATTTGGGGGAAGGGGGGTCAATGATCTCCATGGTAGTGATCACTATCCCATTCAAATATATTTTTCTGGGTCGCGATGGTCCTCATTTCAGGAAATTACTGATTTCTGTCTCATTTCTGCTTAGGTCGGTGGATGAGGCCATTGAGTTATTCTCTGGCAACCTCATTGCTTTGGGCCTAGCTATTATTCCTAGAACGTATGGTCATTTTGCACTCCAGCCACTTCCGTGGTGGTCAGCTGAGTGTGAGATAGCCCTCAAACAGAAGCATTATGCCTGCATGCAATATAAGCACCGCCCAAACACTTTCACTGTCAGTGGATTTCGTTGAGCTAGGGCTTGGTTCCGGTACGTTTCAAAACACGCATGCCACTCTTCCTGGTGGGCATATGTGTGTTGACTTAACAGAAAGACCTCTTTAGCAGAGGTGTGGAAGTGGAGTTCTCCAGATAATGGCACTACAAACTTCGATCCCGCGTCTGTGACAGAGTCTTTCGCAACCACCACCTCCACATTATCTAGCCAGGGTGCTGCTCCGCCAGCATTCAATGTGATATGGTATCATGGGGATGAGTGGAGGCCTCCCAATCTTTATATCTGAATTTTTATTAGATCATTGATTCTGCATATGGGTGGTGGGACCCCTCTCTGGCCCAATAGAGCAGGAAAAAGGGTCCCACATGGTAGTGTCCTCAGTGTCACACCCTTTGCCCTGAGCATCAATGGCATCACCTTGGTGCTGCTGAAAAATGTTCTCACTACACTACATGGACGACCTTTCGATCTCTTTTGATGCGGCCCAGATACCAACTCCAACAGGCATTGAACCACATCTCTCACTATCCAAAGTGCACAGGCTTTGGTTTTTCTTGGCCAAGACTAAGGTGGTGCATTTCTGCCACCATACACAGTTCCACCCTGACCCAAACTTACTTCTTAATGAGGTATGCCTGGAAGTGGTGGACTCGCACGATTTCCCTGGTCTTGTATTTGACCGACGCCTCACCTGAGATGTTCATATTTGCAGCCTTAGGGTCTCTTGTACCCCCGCCATAGATATTCTCCTTTCCTTGACGTTCAGCGCCTGGGGCCTTACTTTTTATTTATCGATCCTTTATTGGTTCAAAGCTTGAGTGCGGATGCGAGTTTTATGGATCTGCAGAAGAGCATGTGTATTGCGGAAGGTGGACTGGATCCACCACAGCGTCCTTCACATGGTGACCGGTGCCTTCCGCACTTTCCCCATTGAGAGCCTACTTGTCGATGCTGGGGAGATGCCACTCATTTTGCGCACAAGCCCAGCGCCTTCCCCAGTCGCCAACAGCTCTCACTGCATCTGTAGCTGATCTCGACGGTGCCTATGTCACCAAGATACTCCAGTCATACCCTAAACCCTTATGGTTTAGGGCTAGGAAACTCTTTTGAGAGCTAGGTATAGCTCTCGGGCCGGTGGCGCCCCTAGTTCTGCCCAGGAGCACACTTTGTGTCTCGCTGGAACTGTACCAGTGTTTATGGGTTGCTCCAAGTCCCAAGAGGGGGTCGGTTTCCAAGCCGTATCCCCTCTGTTTGAAGTCGGCGGGGCTCTGCCAGGCGCTGCGTCTGTCTTAACGGTCAAGCTGGTTGCAATACCTCGTTCAGTCCGGGAGATTACGCGACGTGCCCGGTTTGTGATGTATAGCGACTCACAAAGCGCCCTGAGTGCTCTTGGGGTATTGGAATCTCCGCATCCCCTGGTTCGCAATATCCGTGATGCCATGGTTTTGGCGAGCCCGCGGATGTCGAGATTATCTTATGCTGGGTTCTTAGACATGTAGGAATTGCCAGGAATGAGCGTGCCGATGAAGGCGCCAAAGAGTCCGCGAGTACTGGGTGATGAGACCAGCGTTTCGCTCTTCCTCACACCGACTACATCTCAGGAATACGGGCAGCTCTCTGGGCTTGTTGGCAAAGAAGATGGGAGACGGTCGAAGGGAACTTAAAGTTATGTGTCCGAAATGAACACACTCGCGGAATGGAGTGCCTTACTGCGACGACTTTGGCACATTCTTGTTGAATGTCCCAGTCTGGGTGATCTTCACGCATGTTACCTCTCCCGGTACTGGGATGGGTGAGTGGGGTGGCTACCACTTTTCCCTTGTACTCCGGACTGGTTCATGCACACCGACCTGCGGACTGTACGACTTTTGGGAGGAGTCTGGCCTCCTCCACTTTATTTGACTGTTTGTTGTGGCTCACAGGATCCTGATCCGGGCGGGGAGGCGGGCCTACCCCTGATGCTGGAACACGCTTCTTGTTACCTTTTTGCTTTGTTTTGTTTTTTGCTTCTGATCTTTTTATCCTTATTTGTTTTTTAATATGCCCAATTAGGCAGTCGCCAGATGGGTTCCGTAAAAAAACAAAAAACAATGCTAGAATTATCAAGTATAGAATCCTAAACCTAATGACTATAGGACAGGCAGGACCCCATTACCCTTGGAGTTTGGTAATAGGCACTTCTTAGACGACACGCTCCTCCCTATTCTCCCTTATTATCTACCCTACATCTCTCAACTTTTTCCTCTTGCTGCTTAGAGGGTATGGTGCCTAGATGCCCCCCTACCTAGTGCATGGTGAGGTAAAGGATGCGCCACCTTGATTTCCCAGCCCTTTCCATAGTAGCAGGTGAACCACCTTAACTTGTTTAGAGGGGTAAGAGGCCGCAGTGTCCCCCGGATATTGCCAAGCCACCTCGTCAACCTGAGGTTCATCACATTGTTGGGAGTCAGCATGCTGGCCCCAGTGACGTTCATGACAGCCATAGACCCTTTGAGTCCCTGACCTCAGGGGGGAGATGGCCAGTTAGAGGTCCCTCTTAAGGTGGAGATGGTCCCAGATGACAGGGTCTTTCAAGGGGGCGAACCTTGGCTCATTGCCAGACACTGAACCTAGTTCTGCCCCTCTGCAAGGCCCTCCTCAGGCAGCACAGGCCGCCCCTAGACTCACATGGATATGAGGGTCCCCCTGCCCTCCCTGGTCTCCCCTTGACAGTAAAGATCTCCATCAAGGTAAAAGATATGGCCAAGGCTGGTCTGTCTATCTAGTGTAGTAAGAGGAGCCTCGATTATTTTAGACTACCTGGCATTTTTTTTAGTAAGCTAGCTTCAAACGCTTTTTAGTTATTCGCTCCACAGATTGCAGCATGTTGGTCTAAGGCAACATGATCCGTTAAAGGAGACAGGTTTACATTGAATGAGTTGCATTCTGTGTTGCTCTCGCTTGATGCACTGGTATAGGCCCTTTTCCAGATGATATCCTGTATGTGAGTGAGGCATGGCATTTATGCAATATAATGTGCTTGCTTTTCACAAACCAGGGAGAGCTTACTCTAACCCAGTCAGTCTCCATTTCCGCAAGTTCCACTCCACATTGGATGTTCTGCTCCAACTAAAAAATGTTATCTGAGAAGCCTTCCTTCAGAGCCAACACTACACCACATGGTTTTTCATTCTGGAGGCCTATGATACCACATGAAGATATGGTATCATGTAGACTCTCCACACAATTTGAGCTAGGGGCAGTTGCTAAATTTTCTCTCAATTTTTACGAGATCTTCATTTCTACGTATCTGTGGGAGGAGCTCTCTCTTGTCAAATGTAGCAGGAAGAAGCTGTCCCACAGGCAAGTGTCATCAGTGCCATACTCTAAGCATCAATGGTATCACCTTTGTGCTGCTGAAAGATACGATCACTACACTCTACATGTACAACCTTTTGGTGGTGCCCAGAAGCCAACTCTGGAGCATCGACTCCAACAGCCATTGAAGCGCATCTCTTGTAAGGCTGAAATGCACAGGTTACTATTTTCCTTGACCAAGACTAGAGTGGTTCCTAAATCAGGTTCTCCTGGAAGTGGTAGATTTGCAGTTTCCTTGGTCTTGTTTTAGACCAACGCCTCACCCCGGAGGCTCTTATTCACTGTCTTAGGGTCTATTGTACATGCACCATGGCCATTCTTCATTCCATAATGTCTGCAATTTATTTTTCTATCAATTCTTTCTTTGTTCAAAGATTGACGAGATGTGAGTTTTCTGCATTTGCAGTCGAGCTTATATTGCAGAAGGTGGACTCATCCAACATATCAGTCTTTGTCCGGCAACCACTGGTGCTTCTGTTTCTGCCTAGGATGCAACCCTTTGACTTTTCGTTGCCACACCTCTGCTCTCTAAGCTTCCATAGCACTGGGAGTATTGCGTTCAACCTTTTAGGAGCACACTTAGTCATGCTGGATTGATGGCAGTGTACACAGAAGAATCTAAGTCCCACTCGGAGCATAACATACCGAGCCATGCCCTTTTTGTAGACTAGATTCTGATCTTTAGTGACTCAAATCACCCTGAGTGCTCTTGGAGCATTGGAATATCTGTACATTCTAGTTCTAGGTATCTGTGAGCCAGGTAAATGTCATGAATATCTTTACCTTTCCTGGATATTTGGGGATTGCGGGCAATGAGGGCACCAAAAAGTCTACAAGGACTGGGCAATCAGACCTGAATTTCACTCTTCCTCACACCAACTACGCGTACATGGCAGGAATCACAGCAGTCTGACAGAAAAGATGGGAGATGCATCCAATTGCGCCGTAACTGTGTCCATGGACTTTGTCATCTTTGAATTGGGCACACTCACTGGATGCACCAATGGAGCCCTCCCCTGGACGTTACTGCCATGATTGCATTATTCCCCCCCCCCCCTCCTCTTCGGCACATTCTTGTTGAATGTCCCAGTCTGGGTGATCCTCGCGCATGTTACCTACAAGTGGGGTAGCTACCGCTTTTCCCTTTTACTCTGGATGAGTTCGTGCACACATACCTGTGGACTCTGACTTCTTGGAGGAGGCTGGCCTCTATTTAATTTGACTTTGTTGTTGGGTGTTTGCTCCTTGTGTCGGGAAGAGGCCTGTGTGCCTCCTTACTTTTTAGTTGGTTTGTCTTTTGTCTAGCGTGTGTATTTTGTTTTTTATTTCATTTTTAATGTAGCCCAACAAGCTAAAAATTAATTACAGCGACATGCCCTCGGCCCCACTACCCAAAACTAAACACCCACCAGCAACCCATGGGTTTAACCTACTCAAATACATGAATCCATTGATACCAACCAGTAAATCGTCACAGCCTAACACATGCTCATAAAATCTGCAGGTACTTGTGATTCCTCGGTCCTAGTGTTAAGGATTAATCCTGGTACAGATCTCTGACCATTGTTGTTGTTGTTTTTTGCCTTTAATAAAATAGTACCCATTAAATTGCCTTTATATTTATAAAATTAGTGAGTCTTGCCTTTTATTCCTTCCATCAGTGAAGTACTTTATATGCACCCCTTTTGGGGGAAGGGCTAGAGCCTAGCTATATGCAAACACCATTTCAGATTTTAGTGAAGTTAAGCCACATCCGGTATGGTAAGTCACTGGATAGTAGCTGTAGATAGCCATGTTTCGGAACCCACGTTAATAAGAACATAAGAAAAGAAGGAGACTGCAAAAGACCATTCATGGCCTACACTTGGCAGCTCCTGTTCCAGTCAACACACAAAAGATTTCTTACCAGAGAAAAGTCATCAACATTGTCATCCTTTACAGGAGTTCATCAGATCTAATCTACAATATACATAAAATGCATCCAGAGGATTATGTCCATTCATGCAACCGCAAAATAATCTCCCCACTCCTTAGAAAAATATATACATATGTACATAAAAAAGTCAGTCCCATCTAGCAGCTTCATTCATATATTTATCTAATCTATTCTTAAAACTACCCAGAGAGGAGGCTTCTATCACATGTCTAGTGAGCCTATTCCATTCATCTACCACACGATTTGTAAACCAATTCCTCCCAATCTCCTTCCTAAACCTATACTTATCAAGCTTAAACCCATTGCTACATGTCCTGTCATGTTCACTAAGTATAAGAACCTTACCCAGATCCCCTTTATTATATCCTTTTACCCATTTGAAGACTTCAATCAATTCCCCTCTGACTCTTCTCCTTTCCATTGTATGTAGATTTAGTTTTCTGAGCCTTTCACCATAAGGTAAGTTCCTTAGCCCACCAATCATCTTTGTCATCCTTCTCTGCACAGACTCAAGCAAATCAATATCCTTCCTATAATATGGTGACCAAAATTGTACTGCATAGTCTAGATGAGGCCTAACTAGCGCCAGATACAGTTTTAGAATGACTTCAGCACTCTTATTGCTTACACTCCTCCTAATGAATCCCAATATCCTATTAGCTTTATTCTTAGCATTTAGGCATTGCTTTCTAGGACGAAGGTCTGAACTTACCAAAATACCCAAGTCCCTCTCACAATCGGTCCTCCCTAAATTTCTCCCATTTAATTTATAACTATTCAGTTGATTATTTCTACCTATACTAAGTACAGTAGGTCCCTACTCAGAAATAATAAGTATCTTAACCTAGTGCAGAATAGTGTAAAAACCCTCAACAATTTTGGTATTATTATTATTTTAGGATGAGGATATTGGCTGGATTTCAATCAAAGAAGAAGCAATCAAGGAAGAGGTCTCAGAAGAGGCAAGTCTATATTTAGGTGGAAATGAAGAGGGAATTAATTACCAAGCTGAAAATTCAGGAGTCCCACATGCAGTGATGCAACCCAAAATTACTCTTATAACGGTAATTAAAAGAATTGTAATGTTTGGTAGAGTTCTTTTGATCCTTATTTTTAAATAATATTCAAATGTGAGTCACTTTTCTTTTCTATACTACAGTTTTTGACCAAAGGTTAAATATTTCCCAAAGAAAAATCTCTCCTACCTTAATCTATACCAACTCATCTTATCTGCTGCCAAATGAGAATGCCAATGATGAATGTGAAACATTATTTCTTAAAGCGTTGTTTTTAAAATTATTGCTCACCCGCATCTTTCATTGTATTCACCATCCTTAGTTGATTGGGTGAGTGTCACTCAAAACCAAGACAGCCCAGTTTTTATCTCTATACAATTGCCACTTGTATTTTATGATTTTCCCGGGTTTGCTACTTAAGGCTGACCATCTAACTAATAATTTTTTTCATCAGGTTTCTCCATTGCCTGCATTTGTCACCCTGGCACATCCACTGAGTCTTCCCATCCATAACCATTCTAGTGTTCTTCCCACTCTCTCCCACTGTGCCAATTCAGGCCTTCAGCAACCTGCAAAAAATCACACTGGGGAGAGTCAGAATTGTGAGAAGCCTTACAAATGCAGCTCTTGCCCCTATCAGACTGCAAAGAAAAAACACCTTAAGCAACATTTAAATATTCATACTGGTGAGAAGCCTTTTAAATGCAGTTCCTGCTCCTATGAAACAGCACAAAAGGGAAAGCTTCAGCGACATTTAAAAATTCATACTGGTGAAAAGTCTTTTAGATGCAGCGCTTGTTCTTATAAAGCAGTATCAAGGTCAAATGTCCTGCAACATTCAAAAATTCACACTGGTGAAAAGCCTTATAAATGCAGTTTCTGTTCCTATCAGACAGCATGGAAAACAGCCCTTACGCAACATTTAAAAATTCACACTGGTGATAAGCCCTTTAAATGCAGTTCCTGCCCCTATAAGACAGCATGGAAATCAAAGCTTAAGCGACATTTAAGAAAGCACACAGGTGAAAAGCCCTTCCAATGCACTTCTTGTCCCTATCAGACCGCCTTAAGATCAACCCTACAACAGCATTCAAAGATTCACATTGAGGTAACAAACTCACCATGAACTAACTCTCTGACCTTTAAAAAAGTTATGCGTGATGAAACAAATATTAAGAGATTATAAGGTGAGAAACCTTTCAAATTCCCTTCTTTGACTTTTAGGCAAGAGTTTTGGAGATTATCTCAGAACTCAAAAAGATGTTTAAACAGAGAAGAAGAGTAAAGATCAAAATACTAATCCCTGCTGCATAAGATAAAGCAGGGGCTGCATTTTTACAGAAAACAAACCTCACCGAGAGTATGAGCCAAGAAAGGGTAAACTGGCAGACCACTTTAGCAGCTGATTCTCCATCGGAAGGTATGGCAAATGAAAACACCAAAGATGGCCAGAAGGAGCCAAAAAGAATGCGTTAAAAGTAGACATTGGAGAATGGGAAGAGCTGAGAAATTTTTGTAAGAACTTAATAAAGAATAATTTAGCAAGGACAAGTCTTTTAGCTGCCTTCAAAAGAGGCTGCAACTCTTGTTGGTAAAAGGCTTATAACAGGACTCCAAGCCAAAGGGGGCTTGGGCTTGCACCATACTTAAAGAAAAAAATCATTCCACACACATACATACATTGTACAATGGGATCAACACATTAAGGAGGCACTTACTTGAGTGCGTCTGAAATTACTACAGACTTAAAAGATTATGCGACAAAATCTCAAAACACCAACCGCTACTCTACCACATGTGGAGAAGTGAAGGCTATAAGATTCATCTATCTTGCCATCTTATCGGCCACAGGTCGGCTGTAAGATACATCTATCTTGGCCACAGGGCGGCTATAAGATGCATCTATCTTGCTATCTTATCGGCCACAGGTCGGCTGTAAGATGCATCTATCTTATCGGCCACAGGGCAGCTATAAGATGCATCTATCTTGCCATCTTATCGGCCACAGGGCAGCTATAAGATGCATCTATCTTGCCATCATATCGGCCCCAGGGCTTGGCAAAAGAAAGTAACCTCAGTGGATACTTAAAATCTACCTAAGAAATCCAACTACAAGTCCTAAAGGGAACTTTTGTTCAAAAGAGGACTAATTCAAACTCTGCTGAGGAATGACTGACATGGAATAGTCCCACTTACACTTAAACAAATCCCAAGATGTATGTTGTGGATGTGATAGAACGAGAAAGCTGAATGTTGGTGATCTGTAAGTGCATTGGAGGGTAATGGTAAACCCCTCCTGTAGATTACAAATAGGGCTTATCAGCATGTCATGATGTGGATGAAGGTAGCAAGAATTATTGTTTTTTTTTATATTTAAAGCAAGAACCAATGATGGCATCTCCCAAAGAGGTTTGTAAAGAAAGTTAAAGTGTGGGAAGATGTATAGCCGCCGATCCACCTGCGAGTATTGGAGCTGAAAGGGCCTGTATGCACTGATCCAGGTGTCAGTTTTCAGCATAGTTGCTCATGCTACATCTGACATGAGGAAATTATGTACAACATCTCACTTCCACATGAAGTTAGGGATCCAACCCGAAGTACCTTTGCTTTGTTGGTTCGAGCGCCTCCTTCCCCTTGGAACACCCTTGATTTTGGCCTAACCATCCCTATAATCTTAATGTGTCTGTGTATTTCGCTCTTTGGCAAGTCCCTTTCTATGTCTATTAAGGGTTTTTTAAAGATCCATACATTCTAGTTTAATCAATTCAATTAAACTTATTCATTAGATTTACTATTTTTACGTTTTTTTAATCAACTATTTGGGGGCTAAACCCACAGTAGTAACCACTAATTAATGCTGGTTCGTCTTGCTCAGGGAAATGAAAGAGAAGGGGCGTGTTGTGGAGAGGATGGATGCGATATTGTGATTCGAGAATCATTGGAGTTGAGTCAGAATCATTCGCAAATGCAGGGATAGATCATGAAAGGAAAGAAGCGGTGACGGGGAGGGAACCCTTGATTGCGTGTAGTGTGGGAAGATTGATTAATTGGTTTTGAGTGGTACAACTACTACGTTATTGCCACGTGTGGGAAGAAGTGCAGATTGGGATAAGGATCGCATATAACCCTTCCGAGTGCCAATCGGGTGTGGATAAATTGAAGTCAGAGGAAATATCAGGGCAGGAACAGTTGAAGGATAAGGCTCTGTAATCAAGGTGGAGTTTGGTGATGGGTGGAGATTGCTAATCGACAAGCCGTGGTGGGCGCACGAGCTGTGTCAGGAAGTGGAGGGAATTCTAGTTGGAGTGGCTCGGTCAGCCGCCTCATTGCAAGCCCCTTACTAGCAGGAAGTGAGACAGGCCAATGGGGATCGGGGGTCCGGGATTCTGTGTATATAAGATGGAAAACCTTTCGTACACCTTACACTTGCGCCGTGTGCTGGAGGAAAAGTACTTGCAGCGTCGAGAACCCTGTACCGGATAATGAAATTCACATAAAAATCAGAAAGATGACTACTGGTACGCCCCAGTAGTCATCTGTCTTGTCACCAACCAGTAACCGTCGAACCCTCCGTAGGTCCGAAACAGAGGAGTGGATCTGTCGTGTTGAGAAGAATGAAAGCGATGTTGTAGTTGGACGTAATATGTGTGGCCCATAATTGACCGCTCTTGGTGGAATTGGCTGGATAGGGCAAACCCATTTAGGGGAGCAAGGGATGGCAGGGCCCGTCGGTCCGTGCCCCCTAACGTCCTGCACTCATGCATTAAGACCTTACAGGGGGCCGGCGTACCTGCCCCACTCTCTTTCCTGATGGATGCCGGTTCACAGGCCCAAGACGAGACGACCAAAGGTACCTCAAATGGGATCTGTGATGTCTGGGGGAGGGCCACATGGAGGCCCCCCTTGAGATGGACATGGTCCCTGAGGTGACACAGCCCGAGACCATAGGATCTTCCATGGGGTCAAACTCGGGCTTGGTACCAAGCACGGAACCCGAGTCCGCCTCTGTGCAAGCTCCTCTTCAGACGGCTCTAGTCCCCGAGGGAGATCCCTCGGCTGGTGCCCTTGTGACAGTAGGGACCTCCATCTCGGAGAAGGATCTTGCAGAGGGGTTCCTCTCCCGCCACGGGAACGAACGGGTCCGCTGTAGTTTCGGCAAGCGACCAAGCGAATATCAGCACGTACGGCCCCGGTGCTCCCCTGACCAAGACTAAAAGTACAAGTGCGCAGAGCGGAGCCTCGATTACGTTGGGACCCATCATTCAGACGTTACCTGACATTCTCCAGCCCGCTGGCATCAAACGCGTCATCGTTATTCGCTCCACTGATTGCAGCATGTTGGCTAAAGACAACATGATCCATCAGAGGAGAACTCTAGCTAGCGTGATTGGTAGAGAGCCGAAGGTGACCCGTTCCTCAGACGGGAGCCTTTTGTCGAATCCCTCCGAGGGGTCATTGATTTGTGCCCTTCGGACACTTGATGGCACGCCGGTGACTGTGACGCTGCACTCTTATCATGAATTTTGTGAAAGTAGTAGTTTATGCGAAGGAACTCGACTACATAGTTGACATCACCTTAGAGCTGGCCGACCATAGAGCAGTCAAATTCGAACGTGTGATGAGAAAACAGGGAGGGGCCTCGAGACCCACCCCTATACTCTTCGTCACGATCGAGTGTGACAAGCTCTCTGAGTGGGTGCGTGCCGGTTAGTATTCCTACCGCGTGAAGGCATTCGTGCCAATGCTGCGGAGGTGCTATTACTGTCATCGCTTCGGCCAGACGAATCGCTATGTAGACGTGCTAATTCGGGGTCACCCGAAGTCTGTGTAAGTTGCTCGAAGGCCGCACACCATAAGTCCAAATCGTGAGTGGCCCAGTGTGTCAATTGCGGAGAGCCGCACCCCGCTTCTTCGAAGCAATGTGGTGCATATCTCCTTGAGAAAGAAATCCTGGCCGTTCAGGCTCAGGAAAGTCTCATTTTGCGAGGCTTAAGACTTGGTCCAGGCGCGCCCGGCGCTGCCTGGTACGTCTTATGCCTCAATGTTAAGAAAGACACCCTCTGCCCCTCCAGGCCTACGAGCACAGTCGTTTCCGTGCCCATTCGGAACCCTTCTGCAGGTTCTATCCATTTTGGGCGCTCCTCTGTTGGAGCTGGCGGCATAAAGGGTTCTCACCCAGCCCGCCCAAACAAGGGCACCCCCTCCTTCTTCCAGCGTGACCGTTTTCCGTAAGGCGAAACGGCCGTGCGCCTCCACCGAATCGTTAGACTCACAAGAGGCAACGCCCCCTGAATATGTTCGTGAAGCCGTCTCCCGGGAATCCTAAAGTTGCCTCCCGAAAAAAGGACAGCACCAGAGAAGATTCGGCATACACCCAGTACTAGGCCAAGTGACTCGAAGAGGGTGGATCCTCCAAAGGAGGGACCTCCACCTCCGAATCCTCCCCGCTTGCCTAGTGTTTGGAGGCAGAAATAGGAAAAGACTCGCATGGCGAGCCCAACCTCCCCCAATAAGTCTTCGAAGACAACAGCGCCCGTGGTTCTGCCTCCGGGAAGCGTATGGCCATTCCCGTGAGAGTCTTCTCTTCGAAGAGGCCCTCCGCATCTCCGAACTAGCCCTGGGGGGCATATTCCTTCAATGGAATTGGCGCGAACTCCGGGCCAACTGGGAGGAACTACAGAGGCTCGTCTATTCCAGTGTTTCCCTGGGTATCTGGGCGCGTATAAGGGTTTTTGACCACACCACCACGGTATGGTGGCTAGGCAGGAGGATACGCCATTTACCCTCGGTATGATGTCTCCGTTCTTCTCTTTGCTTCAGATACCTCCTTTCTGTCATTAGCTAGGCAGCTGCACCTCTATAGGAGGTATACTGTTATTTTTGCGTATATTCTACCGTCAGCCGACTTCGCCGCGGGAAACTTCCTCCGCTCAGTGGGCCGGTTGCCGAGTCCCTTTCTCTTGCTTGGAGATCTGAACGGTAGACGCCCCCTCTGGGGAGACTACTCGATTAATCCCCGGGGTCAAGTCTTTGCCCACCTGATCGACGAGCTAAAGATTGGTGCGGGGGCTGGGCTTTTTTATAGCGTTTTTTGCCTTCTTTTACCCATTTTGGGGTCTAAACAGGCATGGTATTTTATATTAATTAACAGTTAAAAGCGTGAATAATAATCATGAGATAGTGTGAGTGATCGATGAGATGAAGTAAATTGAAGTGAATGAGTCGTAGTAATGAAATGGTGCCTGAATTAAAGGGGTTTGGGGTAAATTGTGAGAACCGGGGCTTCCTAGGTGATCGGCTTTTTCTAGATTTTAGTATATATAGTTTACTTTCTTTTAAGTGTGCTATCAGTGGCGTACTTGTTTTGGTTTCATCGGCGAGGATTTTCTTCAGTGTTGGACTGCTACCAAGTATTTTCGGTGTAGGTTACTAGTATGTATGGGATAGATAACTGGGTGTTTCAGGCAGTGCATTGGGGTGGGGGAGAATTTGCGAAGCTGTAGCTGTGGGTGTTCTAGTCGTAAGCGTCCTAAGTCGACTTCATCTCTTCGAGAGATACTGGATATCATCTTTTATTTGTCGTAGATGCTGATGACCGTGTTCATACCATTCAGACTTCCAATGGTTTTTCACTGCCTCGACAAAGAGGTTGTAATAGTCTTTGTGGTATGTTGGTTCACTGGAAAGCGGGTTATCTTCGACTGCTAATTTTGCGGCTCTATCAGCGTCTTCATTGCCTTTTATCCGTACATGGGAGGGGCACCAGCATAGGGTTACGTTATCCGAAAGATACGTTCTTCTTTGGATTTCAGTTGTTGGGGATGAGTTTGGTTGCGTGATTTTATCATTGTCAGCGAACTGTTTGAGTCTGAAAAAATTGTGGTTTTGTTGGTACCTGTTTTGACGGACTCGAGACCTATGTAGATGGCAGGGAGTTCTGCTGAGAGGAGGGAAGTCTGGCTGCTCGTATGTGGTGCGGAGAATTACTGCATATGCCACGTCATCAGCCGACCTCGATCCATCTGTGAAAATGGATTGACATGTTGATATGACCATTGCTGGTCCTGGAAAATGTTGAATAGCACTACGGGCGTCATTTTCGACTTCGTAGAAGGGAGAGTTATTTGACGTACTACTTGAGGTTGAGTAATCCACGGGGGAGTAGTATAATAGTTGTCAGTGAGGATGTTTGGCTCTGGCAGGTTTAAACTTTGTATGAGTTTTTTTAACCCTTACAGGGTAGGCGTTGTAACTGCGGGTCCTTGGGTTGTCTGCTGGTAGCGTATATTTTAGTATTCTTTGGAGTTTGCTGTAATGTCTGCGAACTCGCGCAAGGTATTTTAGTTCTGCAACTTGTCTTTGGTGACGCAAAGGTAGGATTCCGGTCTCGACGCAAAGTCAGAATATCAGGGTCGATTTGAAGGCACCGGTGGCTAGACGGAGGGCTTGGTTTTGTACAAGATCTAATTACCGATTTTGATGCTGCTCCGTACAGATGGCATCTCTAGTTTATTCTGGACAGTATGAGAGTTTCGTAAAGGTACAGAAGGGTGCTATATAAGCCACCCCAGTTATGATGCGACAGTTTAAGTCAGAATGTTTGTGAGTGTAGCACCGTTTTTTTGAGATGTAAGATTTGGGTTTTCCATGTAAACCTCTGATCCAGTGTGAGACTTAGAAACTGTTATTTTGAAAAGTGATTGGGCGTCGTTCGAGTTGAAATTGTGAAGCCGTGTTGTACTGAGTAGTTCTCTATTTTGTCTATTGGTTCTTGTAGGCGATTCGACACTTCTGTTGCTCTGATGCCTGGGAGCCAAATTGCCAAGTCGTCCACATATATCGATCATTTAATGTTAGGTAGTACTTGGAGAGTCAAATTGTTGATTGCTATTATGAACAGGGTTGTGCTGAGCACACTTCCTTGTGGTACTCCTGCATGTTGGCTAAATTGTGTAGACCGGTTTCCTTGGAAATCTATTATGAATTTTCTATTGCTGAGGAAGTTTTTGATGAAGAGTGCGAGTGGTCCTCTGTTTCCCAGCTCGTGTATGTTATTGAGTATATAACGTCGCCAGAACGTGTCATACGTCTTAGCAATGTCAAAGAAGACCGCTATGACACAACTTCGGCGAATGCTCCACCGACGTCGTGGTCAAGGAAGGTTAGGGGATATAGCGTGGAGCGATATTTCCTATAACCGTATTGGTTTGAGGACAGGAGGTTGCTAGTTTCTAGATACCATTTCAATATAGCATTGGCCATTCTCTCATAGTTTGCATAGGCATGGTGTCAAGGTGATTCGTTGGGTTTGATGGATCTTTTTCAGGTTTTAAGAAGGAAAGGACTACCGCCTGACGCCATTCATCCGGGAAGGAGCCATTAGTCCAGATGCGATTGTAAATGTCCAACAGCAGCTCTAAGGCGTTTGGGTGGATTTTACGTATGATGAGGTTCGAGATTTCGTCATCTCCAGGAGCTGTGTGTAGGCTTTCTTCTAGGGATGCTTGTAATTCGTTTATGGAAAAAGGATTGTTGTACTGCAAGATTCTATTGGTTAAGAAGTCTAAATTTGTCGATTCTGTTAAAGTTTACTTGCTAAGAAGGTATTTTTTCAGGGATCCCATAGAGGGAATGTCCTATTATGTTAGTGACTTCAGTTTTATTGCTGATGGTAATGCCGTTAATACAAAAGTTAGGGAGGTGAATAGGGCTTCGGTTTCTTGACATTTTTTTATTTGTCGCCAAATTTTGGGGATGGGGTATCTTTGTTAATTTTAGAGACATATTGTTTCCAGCTTGGTGGTTCAGTTTAGATGTGGTGGGGTTTTAATTTGCGACTTTCTAGGGGCCGTAGGCTGTTTTCCTTGGATATTGGGGTTTTGTTGAAGGCTGTTAGCTCCAATGTTGGTGTGGAAGGTAATTCGGTGGTTAGAGCTTTGGTGGTGGAAGCAACGTTAGCATAAGTTGGCATATTCAACGTTCTTATCTCCTCTGCCATATCTTTTAAGGCTTGGTGCCTCTGGATGCCAAAATAGAAGTTGAAATGCGTGGTGGTTATCTCCACAGTTAATGCATCCTTCCTTTGTTTTGCATTGTTCACTGTTGTGTCCCTTTTCGCTGGAATTAAAGCATAATTGTGGATCAATTTTACAATATTTTCAGGGTGACCAAACATCAGGCACGATCGACATTGAATTGGAGTGGGCAGTTCTTCCTGCATTTGGATTGTCGTTCCTGCGAATCCAATTTTTTCTGGGATGGTTTGCTGTTTGAATGTTATTTTTGCGATTTTCAGCGGAGTTGAGCGTCTGGGCGATTTTCTCTCGAAGATGGACACAGAGTCTATTTGATGGCCGTCATCTTCAAACAGCCTTTGTATTCCTTGGCATATGGAGGCCTTTGTACTTTTGGGTCCAGGTATAAATCTGTTGAGCAGAACCGTACCTACTCTCATGTTGTGATTATTTTTTTGTCCGTTGTTTTTATTTGATTGTCACCTAAAGCGGTGAGGGCCAGTAGGTTTTTTTTCTGATTTGGCTTTAACTGTACCCTCTCTTCCGTCGGGATTGATTGAGAATTCTGGCTGTGACTTCTGTAACGACTTGCATTTATTCTCGCAGTTCAAGTGCACAAAACGATTAATTTTTTTTGTGGTTTTGGGCGTTATGTATCTGGACCAGCAAGTATATAAGTCAATAATATAAGTATCCATGGCCAATAAATGAAATTCAACACCCCTGCCCGTGGCGGCCCACAGTGACCCCCTAAAGGACTGGCAATACTGGGTGCCTTTTTCATGGTCCCGGCCGGTACTACTAGGCGGGACGTTATACGCCTTCACTGCTAGCCCTTAGGAACCCCGGACCAAACCCACACATAGCGTGGTAGGCTGATCAGGGCAGCAGTCAAGCTTGGGGACACTTCAGAGCGGTTAAGGTCACCACGCCTAACATCTGTTTGTAGGAGTGATCAATTCCGTGGTTCAGGTTAGCGCCGGGTTATGATCAAGGAGGTCCATGGGTAGGAGGAGAAGGGGCCAACAAAAGGATAGATAAAAGGTGAGTGTAAGGACAAGGGAAAGCAGGGGCACAATGAGGGAGAGTGGTATAGGAGACGAAGATTGGGGGTTAGGGAAGGAAGCAAGAGAGGATAAGCTGGGGCCGGACGGGGCGCTGAGTTCCCTCAGCACGGCGGCGAGGAAAGCAAATCGCCGTTTCCCATACGGCAACCTCATCTCCGTGGACCTGACTACAATCCCTTGAGCCTCTGGCCGTTTTGCACGCCAACCACTTCCGTGGTGGTTAGCCGAGTGTGAGAAGGCCCTCAAACAGAAGCGTTTTGTTCCTACATGGTCTATAAGCGCCGCCCGAACGACTTCACTGTCAGTGAATTTCGTCGAGCTAGGGCAAGGTTCCGGTATGTTTCAAGGCACGCCCCGCGCTCATCAAAGCGGTCATATGTGTCTTCCACACCTCTAGCAGAGGTGTGGAAGCCAGTCAAAAAGGACTCTGGGCAAGTTCTTACCGGACCCGCCTCCCGTTCTCCAAGAGAATGGGACCCCAGTCTCGAACCCTGCGTGCGCGGCAGAGTCTTTCGCGACCTCCCTCCCTTGCCGGGGAACTGCCCCGCTAGCATTCAATGCACATCATGATGTCGCGGAAGGCCGCCACTTGGACTTTACCTTCAGAACCGACGAAACCTTCAACGACAGGTTTACATTGAGCGAGTTGTTTTCCGCCCTCGCTTCGTGCGTAGACACCGCCTCTGATCTAGACGATGTCCCATATGTCATCCTTTCTGTTAAACATGTTCAACAGGACCTGTGTAGAGGGTATCCTCCCAGACTCCGAGCAAATCAATACTGTGCTAGCTTTTCGCAAACTGGGGAGAGATCACTCTACCCCTGCCGGTTTCCGCCCAATCTCTCTAACCTGTGTTTGAAAGTTGATGGAAAAATTGGCAAATGTTGGATTAGTCTTTTTTTCTAGACATCGGAGGCCACCTGTCTTCCCCGCAAGTTCCATTCCACATCGGATGCTCTATTCCGACTAGAAAATCCATCTGCGAGCCCTTCCTTCGGAGACAGCACTACGCCACGGTGTTTTTCGATCTGGAGAAGGCCTATGATACCGCATGTGATACGGTATCATCGAGATTCTTGACACGATGGGGACTAGAGGACGCCTCACAATTATTATTTCTGATTTTTTGTGAGATCATCGATTCCGAGTACGGATGGGGGTAGCACTCTCCAGCCCAATGGAGCAGGAGGAGGGTGTCCCGCAGGAAAGTGTCTTCACTGTCGCACTATTTGCCCTGAGCATCAAAGATATCACTTCGTTGTGGCCGGAAGATGTACGCTCTACGTCGACAAACTTTCAATCTCTTTTGGTGCAGTGGAGATGCCAAAGCTGGAGCGTCGATTCCAACAGGCATTGAACCGCTTCTCTCGCTATGCCGAAACGGACAGGTTTCGGTTCTCCTTGGCTAAGACTAAGTTGGTGCCCTCCCTCTCGCCATCCAGGGATCTACCCCATCCTGGAATTGTTTCTAAATGGGGGTTCGCCTGCAAGTGATGGATTCGTACCGTTGCCTTGGTCTTGTTTGTGACAGCCGCCTCATCTGGGAGGCTCATATTCGCAGCCTTGGTGTCTCTTCTATCCGCGACATGGATATTCTTCCTTCCGTGACATTCAGCGCCTGCGGGTCTGATAGGCTAGTGCCTTACTTTGTTATCGATCCTTTGTTCGTTCGAACCTCGACTACGGATGCAAGTTTTATGCATCCGCAGCAGATCGTGTATTGCGGGAGGTTTACTCGATCCACCACACCAGCCTGGCGACCGGGGCGTTCAGCACGTCCCCCATTAAGAGCCTACTTTTCGATGCCAATCGCTCTGATAAGTGCACTATTCTCCTCTACTCGTCAACCCGGCACCTCTCTCAGTCACCAACAACTCTCACGGCATCTGCAGCCGATATTGACGGTGTCTTTGCTGCCGAGAGACGCCACTCATACCGTAGGACTAGGAAACTCCTTCGAGAACTAGGTCTAGCTTTTGGGCCGGTGGCGCCCCTGGCTCTGCGCAGGAGGCCACCCTGGACGCTACCACCTTTGACTATTTGTCGCCATGCTTCTCCTCCCAAGGCTTCTACACCATCGGGAGTATTGCGTTCGACCATTCTGGAGAACACTCTGTGTCACGCTTGACGTGGGCGGTTTACATGCCTTTTCCCCTCTGTTTGAAGTCAATGGGGTTCTGCCAGGAGCTGCGTCTTTCTTCATGGCTGAGCTGGTTGCAATACACTGCTCGGTACGGGAGATAACGCGTCGTGCCAGGTTCGGAGACCGGGTTGTCATTTATAGCGACTCACGGAGTGCCCTGATTACATGTCAGGAATCCGGGCTGCTTGTCAAAGAAGACGGAAGACGGCCGCGGGGAACTTAAAGTCAATGCCATTGCGCCGCGTCTCTTCTCATGGACCTACTTCCAAATTGTGCGACGGCTTCAGGTTACTTTCTGTCGTCTTCGAATTGGACGCACCGCCATTTGATGGAGCGATCGCCTGTACTTTATTGCGACCACTGCGTTGTTCCCCAGTCTGGCTGATCTTCGCGCACGTTAGCTGCCCTGGTACCAGGACGAGCAGGGTCACTACCGCTTGTCCCTTCTACTCGGGACGGTTTCGTGTACACAGACTTTTGGGAGGCTGGCCTGTTCAATTTTATTTGACTTTGTTGTAGGTCGCAGGTTCCTGCGCCGTGAGTGGGGGGGGGGGGCTACCCCTGATGCCGGAGCGTGTTTCGTATTAGTAAGCTTGCTGTTTTTTGTCATTTTTTTTAGTTTGCTTCCTGCCTTTGTTTCTGCCCGATATACACAGTCACAAAGAGGCGTCTTTGCCACTGTCAACTTCTATTTTTACCGCCGAATTCGCAGCCATTCTTTTAGCTTTTTGACTCATCCGAATTTTACCTTTTAGAGGTTCCTGGACATGTAGGAATTGCGGGGAATGAGGGCGCCAAAGAGTCCGCGAGGACTCTGCGACCGGACCAGCGTTTCGCTCTTCCTCACAACGACTACATGGCAGGAATACGTGCAGCTCTTCGGGCTGTTTGACAAAGAAGATGGGAGACGGTCGAAGGGAACTTAAAGTTGCGTGCCATTGCGCCGCGACTGTTCCCATGGACCTACTCCCCAATGCCGCGAAGGCTTCAGGTTGCTTTCTGTCGTCTCCGAATTGGGCACATTTGCGGGACGCACCGCCATTCGATGGAGCACTCGCCAGCGCCCTACTCTGAAGACTGCGTTGTCCCCCAGACTGTTCGGCACATGCTTGTTGAATGTCCCAGTCTGGGCGATCTTCGCACACATTACCTGTCCCGGTACCGGGATGGGCGGGGTCGCTACCGCCTGTCCCTTGTACTCGGGCGAGTGCGTGCTCATTGACTGATGGACTTTGGGGGGGAGGCCGGCCTTCTCCCTTTTATTTAACTAGGTTTTATTGTTGTTTTCTTTGTATGTCGCACGCTCCTACGCCGGGTGGAGTGGGACCTCCCTCCGACGCCGGAGCTTGCTTCCTAATTGTCATCTCTTTTTATCGTTGTTTTGTTTTCAAATTTTTATTTTAAAGTAGCCTAGAACTAGGCTGTTTGTTTGCGGCGACTTATGCCCAAGTGGGCAGTCGCCAGAAAGCCCCTTAAAAAAAAAAACTTTTAAAGCTTACGTTATTTACTCCGTCTCTTTGAAGCTTTTTACAAGTAATTCGTCTTCTAATGCTTCCCATCCCTTAGTGGCCGAAAACCTGAACTAGCTGATCCAGGATGCGTTCTGTTATCGAGTTCTATTTGGTTGGGTCCACAGGCATATAGGGGTCCTGGGTAACAAGAGGGTGATCATCTGGCCCGTTCAGCCTGCCCTGGGTCCACGGATAACTCTGTATTGCCTATTCGAGATTTCTTTCCCTCTATATTATATTTTTCAGTTGTGACGGGACGAATGGGATGAGTGTTCATCCCTTCAATTATATATCAAAAACTCTTCGTTCTTGGCCCTCATACCTTCAGAGACTACAGTCTTTAGAGGTGGCCCTTTGCCGCGTTCGCATCAGGCACATGAAGCT
Source organism: Ceratothoa steindachneri (assembly GCA_963969495.1). Taxonomy (NCBI): domain Eukaryota; kingdom Metazoa; phylum Arthropoda; class Malacostraca; order Isopoda; family Cymothoidae; genus Ceratothoa; species Ceratothoa steindachneri. The sequence goes on from OZ018333.1 coordinate 45,690,517, forward strand.
TACCCATGGCCATCTTGTTTCGACTGGCGCTCGAATCGGCCCTTGCTGCCGATTTTTTGGGTGGGGACCAATCGGTTGCCCATCTTTATTCCGCTATTTTTCGGTCGTCCTGTTTTCCGACCCTTTCAACTATCCCTCTAATCTTTTAAACATTCATTTATTTATTTTTTAATATTTAGCCCATAGTTGTCTTCTCCCTTTTATGATTAATTTTCCCCCATTTGTTCTTGCTGCCATTTAGAATCAACTTGGATTGGGCAACCACCCAACTGGTTTCTTCCTTAAATCCTCTAGGATCAGAAAATTCCAGAATGTGATCATTTACACATAATCAGTCCAGGGGTCCAGTTAAGGTGGTTTGACAACCGGCCGCTATTCAGGCGACATTGTCCTCGAGCTTTAGCCATACAGGATGACTGAGCAGCAGCTCAGCTAGATAATGTGGAGAAAGCGGTCGCGGGGCCGAGATTGGGGGCCCGTTCGCCTCAGGAACGGGAAGGGGCTACTGCGAGAACTTGCCCAGAATCCGTTTGACTCGCTTCCATACCTATAACAATGCACGCCAGGAAATATACGGGAACCTCGCCGTAGTTCGCCCAAACTCACTGATAGTGAAGTCGTTCGGGCGGCGCTCATAGCGCATGTAGGCATATCTCTTCTGTCTGAAGGCTGTCTCAAACTGGGTCAACCACCAGGAAGCGGACGTTGTGCATAACGACAAGAAGTTCTAGGAATAGTAGTTAGGCCTACGACGATGTTGACTAAGAAAAACTCGACGGTTTCATCCATTGACCTAAACTCCTCGATTGGGACAGAAAAATCATTTCCTGAAATGCGGATCAACGCGATAGCTCCAAGCACATGGGGTGTTTTCAAGCGGCACCGGTCAAGAAAATATTTGGATGGAAAAGTGGTCACTACCATGAAGGTCATCGACCACCCACCTAAAATCAGGCTGTACATCTGGAGAACACGGGGATATATCGAGGCACGAAAATGAGGCGGTTCTCGGGGTGATGCGTAAACTCAGGTCGGCAAGGACTTGATTTCTGCGATTGATCGAGTAGTCTCCACAGAGACCGTTCGAATCCATGAACAGCAAATACGCCCTCGTCAACTGTGCCTCGACGCGGGGGAAGTCCCCCGCGTGAAGTCGGCTGACGGTGAAATGTACGCAGAAATAACTACTTTCTATCCAGGTGAAGCTGCACTGGCTGAGAGAAGATATTTATAGAAAATAGAAGAACGGATACATCATGCTGGATGTAAATCGCACATCCTACTGCCTGAAGTCCGATGACGTGGTGGTGGGGTCGCAAAATACAAATACTCCGGGGTGATGGGAAGAATGCACGCCGCAGGTGGCCAGCCTTGGGTGGGAACGTAGTAGCCAAAGTTCCTTTGGTGTTGTCCTCCCTTCGGGAGATAGCTTTGGTGCTGTTCTCCTTTCGAGGGGTAGCTTTAGGAGTCCGCGAAGAATGCCTCTATCACTTTCTAGGGGGTTCGCCTCCTGAGTCTAACGACTCGGTGAAGGCGCGCGGCTGTTTCGTTTTACGCTGGGGGAGCCATGGTTTTAGCCGAGGTTGGGTGTAAACCCTTCTGCCGCCAACTCTACCGGGTGAGCGTCGGGCGGGAGGTAAAACACGCAAAAAGGTCCCAAATGGGCGCGGGAACGACTGCGCTCGTAGTCCTGGAGCACAGGGGTTTTTTTTTTCAATATTTACGCCAAAGACGTTCCAGGAGGCACTGGGCGCGTCAGGACTAAGTACTTAGCCTCGCGAAAGGAGAGACGATCCGCGGTGTGACGGCTACGATTTCCTTCTCCAGGAGATCCGCACCGCAATACTTCGAGGAAGCAGGGTGCGGCTCTCCGCAATTGACCATACACAATGACTCATCATGTACAGCTTTGGAGCAACTTAAACATACCGGGTAAACCGGACTTTGTACGTCTGCATGAGCGAATCGTATGGCCGAAGCAGCACCTCCGCGGCAATGACCCGAGTCCTTCCTTTGGTATCGATACCAACCGGCACGCACCGACTCAGGGACCCCATCGGGATCGAACGTAACGACTACCGCCATCAATGGAGCGAATAACTAAAAAGCGATTGAAGCCAGATGGAACAAAAACTCTTGAATGAGGAGCGCCGACGTAATCGATGCTCCACTCAGCGCACTTGCGCCTTTGGTCTTGGTCTGGGACTCCCCGCCAGAGTGCGCTTCGGGGCTGGATAGATGGGTCTTGGCCTGGCCGCTTGCCGAAACGACAGCAGACCCGTCCGTCCACGGAGCACTTGCAGAGGGAGAGGAATTCCTTTTCCTCTTCGATTTCATCAGCCTTTTTCTATAAGAGGGTGAGGAGCGAACCTGTTTCTACCCAAGGAAAGTGGCCCCAAGAGCGGATCTACCATATCTTTCTCCCGAGATGGGAAAGATTTTGGCCGTCAGAGGGGTACCGGGGGTCCATGCCTCCTGGAGGACTCAGGTTCGGTCTGTGGCACAGAGCCAAGGTTCGCTCCCTTGGAAGACCTTGCAATCTGGAGTGCAGTCACATACCGGATCATCTTCCTCTCAGCCTCCAAATAGCCATCTATAACCCGAGGTGTCGGGCATCCCGACCGGGCACTCATAGGGCCTATGGCCCGTCAGGCCGACCCGAATTCCTAAGACATAACAGGCATGCCGGCAAAGGGGATAAGGGGGCAACCCTCCAAAGAATGAGAAGGAGAATGCCTCTAAGAGGCATTTGCTTGGTCACCTGCCCCAAACGGGATGGGCAGGAACAGACCGAGACGGCTAATGTGGGGCTGTATGTTAGCTCTTCTTCCGCCCCAACAAGGCCTGGGGAGGATTTTGAAAGGACGTAGTACAAAATTTTCCTTGTTATGAACATTGGCACCAGACCCATTCTATCACACAATCACTACCACTTTTCTGCATCTGAGTGACTACATCATCTATTCCAGCTGCCTTCAGATCTCTCTCACCCTTATCTCTTACATACCCATATTTACACCCACAAAGCCAATCATATTTACACTTGCTGTAGGATCAAAGCTTTCTCCCTCTCCCAAGAGTTCGCAAGTCCATGCCTCCTGGAGGGCTTTGCAGCTGTTCCTGGGGAGCGTCAATAACAGCATTCCCTTCCATACCCATCATTTCTATATTAGGGTAAAATAAAAGTGGAAATCGATCAAGTTTTCTTTAGAGGAGAGAAGGGGTACAAAAGTGCAGTCAGGGAGAGTCGTTTGAACATCTACAAATAACACATTCTCTACCGTTCCGAGAGAGTCAACTTATACATTTTTTTGGTTCTACCATTTGATTCATTTTTCCAGTAGGATGACCTTGGAGGATTTGGGAAGAGAATCATAATCTTCCTGCTATGAACAATCACTGATTAGAAGCCTCGAGACAAGGTTGCTCTCGGGTGTATAGTCCTTAAATTCGCTAAGACATCTTCAACTATGATCCTGGAGCTACGGCACTTGAAACGTTTCATTCATTTAAGGAAGAAAAGGCACCCAGAACGAATGGGGGAAAATTAATTATAAAAGAGGTAGAAGACCAATATGAAATAAAAATAATGGTTTGAAAGATTCCATTGCCAGAAGGAAACGAAGGCGGGACAGGAGAGGGATAGTTGAAAGGGCGGTGAAACGGGATGACCGGAGAAGGCAAAATGAGGGCACTCCAGTAGAAGATGGGAGACAGATTTATCCCCACCACAAAAATGGCAGCAAGGGATGATTCGAGCGGCAGCCGAAATAAGATGGCGTTGGTAAGACTCGTGTGGCGGATGCAAACGCGGCAAAGGGACACCTTTATGGACGGTAGTCTTTTAAAGGTTCAAGAGCCAAGAACGAACAGACTATTGTGTAATTTAAAGGATGAGCACGCATCTCAATCGTGTTGCCACAAATGAGAAAGAAATCACGAAAAGTCAATGCAAAGTTATCCGGGGCGCCAGGACAGGCTGAACAGGCCAGCTAATCAGTACTCTTGTTGCCCAGGACCCCTTCATGCATGGGAATCCAATAACGAAGCATTCTGGACCAAACATTTGCAAGTTTCTGCAACTAAAGGGATAGGAAGCACTAAAAGAATGAATCTCTTGTAAAACACTGCGAGAGTCGGAGAAAAAAAATATTTAAAGGGAAAAATGTGGATGTGTAAAAGCTAAAAGAACGGGCGAGAGTTGAACAGGAAAAATAGAAGCCGCCATCGGCAAAGCCGAAGTTAAAAACTCTCCTGAGTATACCCGCTGCAGCACTCACGCCTCCGTCTGATTTGGAACCGTCTGTGTATATGGAGCAATGCTGTGTATGAGAGGTCGCATGTCGAGGAACAGGCACTTAAAGAAGCAAGGGTCCATGGAGGACTTGTCCAAGCTTCACATGCTGGTGGAACACGCCAACTAGGCATTGGCGACGATGGAAGGGCTGGGACCTTTAGAGCACCCAGGTTGGAGAGATTATCTCATATCCGGAGGTTCAAGGGGTGGGGTAAAGACGGCAATCTATCAAATGTCGCCGTTGGTTCAGCAGCATAAAGACGTTGGCGAACCTCTGACAAAGGGGCATGCAGTACGCAGCAGAGGCATCGTGTACATATCTGAAGTCGATGATAGGGCAAGGGGAGCACCCCTCTCTCACAGTAAAGACTGTTCACGGGGGAGGTGCAGAAGGCTACACTGGAAAGACGAACGCGAATGGGGCTCAGCATTTTAAGGGCTGAGGGTGAAACCGAGGAGTAAATTTGGCACCCATAGTGCAATCTGGATTGGACGGGGGCAATGTATAGTGACCAGTGTTCGACGATCACTTCCCTACGAAAAATATCGCCAAGACTCGGTGCTTTAACGAGAAAGCTTTCCGGACTGATCCCTCAAAAGGTACTGAGGTCGAAAGTGCTATGACCCCTGCGAAAACTGCACTGAAATGGACACAGTAAGTGATTGGTTTCCAGGAAGCAATTTAGGCGCACCAGCACCACCTTCTCTAGTAACTTGCTCAGACAACTGGTAAGCTGTGCGGCGATAGTGATCTGCGTCAAATCCGACCCTGCCGGGGTTGATAAAGTGGAGGACAATGCCAACGCGCCATGATGATGGGTAAGAACCCTTCACCCATATAAGGTTGTACAAGTCAAGTAAGAAGATGACAGTGTGTGGATGGAGGTGCCAAATCATATCATAATGGATCCCGTCAAAGCCAGGAGATGGAGACGATACAGTACGCAACTCGTGGATGGAAAACAAGGCATTATACAGAAGGTTGGAGTTTGTCGTAAAATTGAGATGATGAGACTCTTCGTTTGATTTGTAGGTTAGAAGAGCCTTATTGTAACGGCTGACGGCACGGAAATGGTTAGGGCAAAGCGTTGCATTCACTAAGGATCCCTGCAAAGTGAGGGCGGGGGCATTATGGCCGGCATAACGACCCCGGATCTTTGCGGTAGGGGCCATAGAAAAAATCTATGAGGCGCGCCATGAAGTTCGGCGAGTTCGTTTTCGGTTAACCTTGTTGCACATCGTTGGGTTCCTCCGAAACCGGGCAGGATTTAACTTATAGTTCTTAACAGCTGTCACGCGCTCAGAGGTCCACCAAGGTACAGTTGAGCGACCGGTTACGCGTCGCCCGTGGGGAATGATCTGTGTAGCCGCGTTATAGATAATAGATGTGAAGTACGACACTACCGCGTCCACACCTTTGAAGGTCGCCTCTCGGAAGCCTTCCCAATCGGTATGTTCTAAGTCCCACTTGAGAGACATGGTTGGATGAGAGCTAGGATGAACGGCTGACAAGAGAATAGGGAAATGGTGATTCCTAGGGATGTCATCAAAGACAGACCACCGAAAATAAGTGACAATCCGGAAAACAGGTCAACGCAACTAAAAGAGTCCGTCTGGACATTATAAGAGGTAAAGTCACCCGTGTATAAAACGCAGAGAAAGTCAGATAAAAGACTAAAACACAACCTTTGGCATTATGAGTAACGTCGCCCCAATATTGGGGCGACGGGGATTAAAATCCCTGAGTAATAAGAATGGGAAGGGCAACTGATATACAAGTTCTAAAAGGTCGGGTTTTAACAATGGCAAAGAAGGAGGGAGGTAAATAGAGCCAACAGTAAAAAGCCTTGTAAGAAAACCCTCACCGCAACAGCTTGGAGTGGGGAAGAGGAGGTACATAGTGGGATGACGAAACCATAACTTGACGCCCTCCCATGAGACGAGCCCCCCCCGACAGGAGCAATAGAGTTGAAAATACGAAAACCAGGTCCCGCCTGAAAGGGCCGTGTACCTAGTTTGTTTTCCTGAAGAGAAATAACAGCGGGGTGGAGAGTCATCAAAAGAACTTTGAGTTGAACGCCTTGACAATTCCATTGTAAAATGGAGAATATTATGTGGAACGGTTAGATACCACAATACCTATCTTTTTCTCATTTGTGGCTGATGTTATGTTTGAAGGGCGTCCCAAAGAGCTTGGGGAAGGAAGAGCAGATTTTGAAGAGGCTGCGGTAGCAGGGGAATAGACCCTGGAAAGAGCGGTAACGGGGGATACTTCCGAGGGACCGAAGGACCCTGACTCTAACTGGGGCGCATAGCCTGGCAGAAACTGAAGGTCGAGAGATTTTCGGACGGTAGATCCTGACTCGTGGACTGAGGACGCTTTCGACGTCTGAGTGGTTGATCCAACAACCACGGCTGGCGATGTTGGAATATCATCAGCTTCAATCGGACCATGAGTGAGTAGGAGGAGCAGGCAATCTGGGCACAAGCCACTGGCTGGATTTCTGCCACTGTTTGGGGCAGTAAGGGGCCTGCGTCCTGTGACAAGCGGGACGGGATGGAGGACAGAATAATGAGCAGCAGGAGAAGAGTCCATTGAAGACTCTCGAGGTTCAGCCGAGTCAGCTCCACAGGAAGCCCGCTCATTGGTGACCAATGACCATTGTGAAGAATCTTTCCTTACCACAGGACCGGATAGAAGAACCATCACTGGTCGATAGAGAAGATTCGTTAAAATGATGTCAAAGGTCTCACCCTGGAGGAGCTCCTGGCTAGAGGCACCGGGCAGAGGAAATCAACGTTAGATATCTAGGTGTGAGAGCGATGCCTCGAAGGTATATTTGTCGAAGGCGATGGTCAGTTTCGTCCAGCGTCGCGCAAAATATTTGAGAAAAGACGGCCAAAAGGAAAATTTGCGCACAAGGACATTGACGAGCCTCTCTCATGTCCAGACTCCAGACGCAGAGGCGGGCAAAGTGAGGAGTTCCTTTTTGTATAAAAAGATTGGGAAATTTTTCGACGCAGCGCTATGAGCACCACCGCAGTTGGAGTAGTCTTGACCATGGTAATCAAAATCACAATTCACACAGGAGCGTGGGTGCCGACAGGCAAGACCAACTTGTCCAAATTGTTTGCAGTTGAAGCAACGTCTGGGTAGTTAGACCTAGGGGCTTACCAGGACACGAGTGAGAGGGAGATGATACCTCAACCATATCACCACTATCTCTTGGCCATATCTGGCGGGGTTTTGCACAGCGGGAATCAAACGATGCATTGAAGTCAAACACGTCCGATTTTGCAAGGGACTCAAGACCAAAAAGCGTGGATCATCTAAATCTGGGTCCACATCGTTGGCATAGCAGTCCAACGAGCAAGGGGAGGCTGAAAGGTGGACTGAAGAACATTTGGCACGAGAACCTTTACGAGAAGGGGAAGTTTTAGGTTTAAGATAAGCCATAGCAAACAAAATTGACTAACATTCTCTCTCGGGACTCCTCAACAGGGGGGCCTACGCGGGCCCGCGCTACTGAACTATCGATTCGGTTGCGTCCAGATGTCCTCTTGGAGAATGGATACGGATCAACCACACCATCTTTATAGGCCAAAAGGGCTGCCCGAGTTCTCCGACGCGCGGAGAAAAAGGGCTAATGATGGATTTCTCCTTGGGCATCGGCAAACGAAGGCGATGGTGACACCCACCCTCAGACCTTAATGAAGGAAGAATTCAGAATCAGTCCGAAAAAAACAAGCAGAGGTCAGATAACGGTCAGGGCCACTAGATAGGAGAAAGAAGAGGGCGAAATAAAGGGCAGTAAAAAATAATGGGGATGGGGGTATTAAAGTCTGGTTGGCAGCACCAGTAGACCCCCCTCGCCACGAGAAGGCCAGAGCTTCTGGGACCAACCATTTGCTTCATTTTCCCTGTTGGATTACCTAGGAGGATTTGGGGAGAAAACATCTTATTCCTACTATGGACAATCACTGATTAGAAGCCTCGAGACAGAAGGTTGCTCTCGGTTGTATAGTATTTAAATTTGCTAAGAAGAAATCTTCATATGATATGACCTTGGGACAAAGACCCTCGAAACGTTTCACTGTTTATTCAGGGGCGGGACTCATTTCAGAATTAAGACAACTATCATTGAGTTTATGATGAGTGCTTAGATGCTTCAGAAGATTAAATTTTACCCTAGCCCAATAGAGACAGTGACTACATTTGTAAGGTTTTTCCCCAGTGTGAGTTCTCAAATGAAGACGAAGAGTTGCCTTTTTGGCTGCTCGATAGGAACAGTGACCACATTTGAAAGGCTTCTCACCTGTATGAATTTTTAAATGTTGGTCCAGGTTTGATTTTAATGCTGCCTCATACGAACAAAAATTGCATTTAAAAGGCTTATCACCAGAATGAACTTTTAAGTGTTGCTGAAGGTTTGATCTTAATGATGACTGATAGGAACAGGAGCTGCATTTGAAAGGTTTCTCACCACTGTGAGTTTTTAAATGTTGTTGTAGTCTTCCTTTATATGCTGCCTGATATTGACAGAAATTGCATTTAAAAGGCTTCACACCACTATGGACGATTAAATGTTGCTGAAAGTCTGCTTTTCTTGCTGTCTGATAGGAACAAGTACTACATTTGAAAGGCTTCTCAACAATGTGAATATTTAAATGTTGCTTGAAGTGTTTTTTCTTTGCGGTCTCATAGGAACAAGAGGTGCATTTGTAAGGCTTGTTACAATCTTGATTTTTCAAAGGATTCTGAAGACTAGCCTCTTGATTCTCAGCAATGTTAACTTTTAAATGTTGCTCAAGGTCTGAACTGGCACATTCTAGGCCATGGGATGGGGTAGGAATAATGCTGGAGTAGTTGCGGATGGGAGGACTCACTGGAGCTGCCATCATGGTGAAAAATGCAGGCACTGGAGGAACCTGAAGTGGGAAAACATTACTTAGAAGGTCAGCCTTAAGTAGCAAAACCAAGGTAATCAAAAGTAGAACATTGCATAGAGACAAAAAAATGGATGAGTGTTTTGATTGACATCACCTATTTGCAATGGGGAATATAATGAGGGACAATTAGGGCAAAAAGAGTAAGAATTTCACATTGCTGAAATATATAACTTTATTGAAAAATGTTCATCAAGGAGTGGTATTGATATGCACCAACCCATGTGGGGAGGTAGTTGAGAATTAGTTCTCTTTACTGGGTTTTGGCATTCTTTCTCGTTTGGGAGGGGTATTTTCATTGCATCATGCCACTCCTCACTCAGAACTGCCACACCCCTTATAGCAATGCATCTGGGCATTCCTATAATAAAAACCTCCTGGGAAACTTAAATATATATATATCATTTATTATGTATAAAATTCAATTCTTTTGTCATTTAAATAATTCCTGCAATCCTTTAACTTTGTTAATTTAATCATTCATTTATTTTACTCTAACTTTGTCAATTTAATCTTTCAATTAATTTACTTCAACTTTTGTAAATTAAATCATTTTATGTTAAACTTAATAATTAATTAATTCATTTATTTTCTTATCAATTCAATTGGGTTTTGACGGAGGCGGATGACCTTTGATAGGCCCTTGTGGCTTTTGTCATCCGTGTAATTATGTTATGTTATGTTATACTGTTCCAAACAACATCTCTTAAAATTCACACACAAACAAACAAACACACGTTCCCAGCTTGATCAAAAGAGCACGCTATTCTGCCCATTCGACTCGCTGCTTTCTTCGTATAAAGCCCCAATTCAGTCCATTATAGATACTCTAAAATATTCTAAATTACTACATAGATACTCTAAATTATTTACTATATTAACATAGATACTCAATATTATTTACTCAAAGATACTCTATATTATTCACTACATTACTAAATGATATTATATATTATTCACCTTATTGTTTCACCTTATTTACCTAACCTACTTATCTCATGTACATTCGTTGATTTTATGAGTATATTTATATTTGTGTAATTGTCTTTCTTAAAGCCCAAGTCATTATTCCAAAAATTATTTTGCTGTCGCCTTTAGGCCTAAAGCTAACGGCAGAGATCTTTGATCAAACAAAATTTATGGTTATGGTTTTCAAAACGCTATCTAGGCTGATTTATTAACCGAAGATAAATCACATTGATAACCATACACTATACCCTACCATGATTCAAACATGAGTGGAATGACCCCCACATGACTCGGCTGTTTAGACTGCTACACCCGATGCATGGAGGAATGAACTGCCCTCCTAGCCCCACTGCTCCGAGGGTAGTGTAAAACGCGGCTTTTTCCTCCCGATGGGGGGGGGGTCACCCCATCCTATAATGGTCCCACTCGGGGAAGGGGAGCAACATGCCTGCATCCCCCTCCCCCTCAAATTACTTCTTGGGAAGAGTGGTAAAGGCGAGATCTGTGTAAAGAAGTTGAAAATAGATGAGGTGGAGATGTGTGGAAGATAAAGAGCCACACATCTTCCATCAGGGCTGGAGGGGTAGGTGAGAGGGTGCGAGGTTCTCCTCTGCCAAATACACATGGGAAAATGAGAGAGGAAAAGTGTAAAAGTATGTGGGATGTAATGATGCGAAAGCTGCAAGAGATATGAGTAGGCGACTTTCCTACCACATAGAGATTATGAGGCTATCCCTCATGGATGAGGGTTTCATTCTGGATATGGATGGATTCTTCGGTAGCTTATGGGTTCGATCCAGGACCAGCTATTTTCAGGTATCAGATCAAGCCGAGGTTGCTGTTGCATTTCTTTCCACTGCCACCACCTCCTTTTGTCCCTCTAGCTTTGTGGATCCAAATTTCCTCAACATTCACTCTTCCCTCACAAATGATGGTCCACCAGCGCTTTCTATCCCTGGCATTGGTTTCTCAATTGTTGTTGATGCCACAATTCTTTGTTAGCCTTGAGGACAGCTTTGAATCTTTTCACCTATCCACTCCGTTTAAGTTTGCCCTTCTTAAGCTTGAAGAAAATTTGTTTTGAGAGACGCTGATCCTCCATCTGAGCAATATGGCTGCTCCATCTTAGAGCTGGTTCCGAATGACAATGGTCATTATGTCCACTGCATTTAACACCGTCTTCCGTTTTCCCTGTTGATATTTATGATTTTGCTAAGGCAGCAATGGGGAAACTTTTTAAGAGTGAGTAGGTGATACATTTTACGAGTTTCTGATGGATAAAAGGTTGGGATCATTACTACCTCGTACTTTAATGTTGTGCAGCTTTCACACACTTAGGGGGCGCTGAATCTCACCATCATTAGAGGAGAGGTGAATACCCAGGTATGGAAAATTGTTAATATTTTCAAAGGTTGTGTCACCAAACTCAAACTCTGTCCAGTATTTGCCTCATTTGGTCCATAATTTTAGTTTTTGTTATTTTACATTAACAAGACTTATGTACACTCAATTAAACACAGATAAATTTGTTTCCGGTAGACTTCAATGAGTGCTAAAACCCTGTTGTCTTATGTGCACTACAACTCGATGATGGATCTTGTGGATGTCTTACTATTGGGACTGACAAAGGCAAGATTGAAAAGTTTGCCATCAATTTGATAGGTAATGTCAATTCCTTGTGTTAGATCACCCTGTACATTTAAATAATTCTTGCAATTAAGATGGTGTAAAGTTTATACAATGACAGCCTTGTTTAACTCCTAATCCGAATTGACATGGCTCACAATTACTGCCAGTGTCTCTAACCGTGGAAGGCAGATCATCACACAACATCCTTAAGATTTGGCTGTACCTATCAGGAGAGCCATATCGAGACAGCATGGTCCATGAAAGTTCTTGTGATAGCAAGTCGAAGGCCTTGTTAAGGTCTAAGATGTCATGTACAAGGGTTGATGCTGTTTGCGGAAATTCTCTTGCAATTGTCGCATTGTAAAAATCACAGTGGTACCACATGATGGTTTAAAAACAACCAGACTATCAGCTAGTGGCTTGAGTAAATTGAATGGATGAGAAGATGTAAGGAAGATAAACGAAAACTGAAAGGCTACTGAATCATAGAGGGGAGAATAATTGAGAATGTTTGCAAGTAGGATAGAAGTATAGATGTAGGAAATGTGGACAAAATTTAAGTGCTAGTGGGTAATGCAGTGGAGATGTGGAGGTATGCAGAGAGAGGCAAAAAAACAAACAAACAGTAAAATGAGTGATTAGTGAGAGTAAAGGTGAAGGAGGGTCTGGATAAGAAAAGGAAATTATTCTGGAATGAAATGACAAAGGAGAGAAAAAAGAATAGATGCGTGGAGAAAAGAAAGAATGGCAAGATACAAAGCAAAATGAATATGTTTGGCTTAGTGTCTATCAGGGTATGGAAGCAAGAGATTGCAAGTGCTGTGAGAAGTTGGAAAAAATGAAATGGGCGAGATGGTAATGTGGCAAGTCATTTATGAGGAGAAGAGTGGCTGAGAACTGAAATAATGCTGTGATAGTACAGATTCAAAGCGGCAAAGATGTAGGTACAGAGACTGCAGGCAACACAAGGCTGCAGATCCTGTTACAACCAGAGCATGCCCACACAAATACCAGACCTTGTAAAACAACAAAACTTACTCAAGGAAATCAGAACAACTACCAGAGAAATCACCCAGAAAATCAACAACCTTAGCACATATTACACAACTTATTAACTTACAGAAAAGAGACAACTAGAAAAATACATCAAGAGCAAGAACGACAGGATCATATATATATATATATATATATATATATATATATATATATATATATATATATATATATATATATATATATATATATATATATATATATATATATATATATATATATATATATATATATATATATATATATATATATATATATATATATAAAGGGTCTTGCAACAAGGACGCTCGAGCTTTGTCAGGCGATAGTGGCCATGTTGTTAAAGCGACATCTGGCAACCTCACTGTGAACTGTTCAGTAGTACTTGGCAAGTTACAATGGAAGGTTATAGCATTGAACAGCGTGTGCAAATCATCAAATGTTATTATCAAAATCAGTGCTCCGTTCGACAAACGTTCCGCGCATTATGTGATTTCTATCCTCGCCACAGCGACGAGGCCCATTTTTGGATGAATGGATTTGTGAACAAGCAAAATTGTCAGATATGGGACGAAAACAATCCACATGAGATACACCAGCACCAATTGAATCCCAATAAAGTCACTGTTTGGTGCAGATTTTCGTCTAACAGAATCATTGATCCATATTTTTTGAGAACGAAGATGGGATTGGCATAACCGTCAACGGCAAGACCTACAGATCGATGGTAAGCAACTTCTTGTGGCCTCAACTGGATTATATGCCTGATATGGATACTGACGACATGTGGTTCCAACAGGACGGCGTTACGTGCCACACTGCGCACGCCACGATAGACATTTTGTACCGGCGATTTCAGGGCAGGGTCATCTCGCGCGGCGGCGACATCGTCAACTGGCCACCGAGATCAGGCGATTTAACACCATTAGACTACTTTCTTTGGGGCTACCTTAAGTCGCAGGTCTATACGAATAATCTGCAAACAGTTGATATCCTAAAAGTCAACATAACAAACACCATCCAGCAAATTCAGCCAGATTTATGCAACAAAGTCATCGAAAATTGGGCCTCCCGAATACGTTCGGCCAAGCGAAGCCGCGCCGGACATTTGAACGAAGTCATATTCCAAACTTAATGCTATAAAATGTACTTTCAAATTTAAAATAAATTGAGTGCCTATATCACACACAACTTGTTTTATTTAAAAATCGAGCGACCTTATTGAAAGACCCTTTATATATATCTATCTATCTATCTATCTATATATATATATATATATATATATATATATATATATATATATATATATATATATATATGCAAATTTTGTTGAAGACCATTTTGTATTTTGCCTTAATTAATTTCCTTTGGCAACTTTCTCTTCTTCTGACTATCTTTTTTATTCCATCTTGTAGATAGTGGATTACTTGTCCAGTATTCATCTCTTTTTTAAATGAATGTTTGGTAAAAACCAAACTAAATTGCTAAGCTTTCGATCTTATTCAATCATCTTCGGGGCGTTTTGAAATGTTCTTGCCTCCTTTACTGATGTAATGAGTGGAGTGAGGATCTGACAGAGTGAAAGAAAACGATTTTAAAGGGTATTTATTCCGTCTTGGTTAAATGTAACGTTAGAGGATATGGGCCACTGCTGTGAGTGGAATTTTAAAAATAGTTTTAATGTGCGATTCTAGCTTGTCGCTTGACTGTTGATGGTCAGCTTATCTTCATTTATTAATATGGCTTCTAAGATGTTAAGCCTCGCTTTATTAACCTCTTTTCTTTTAATAATGGTGTTATCAACGAGCATATCTCCTCTCGTTAGGTTAATATTATGGACACTCTCCATATGGTTCTTAGGCCCTCCATTTTTTAGATGCATAGTTAAAAGTCTTGAAAGTGTAGTAGTTGTCATGCAAATATATTTTGAGTTTTTATAAAACTTACAGTCTTTATCGGGGCAGATGAACTCGTAAACTATGTTGAGTGACTTGAGATTCAAGGAGTTTAGGCAGATGTTGTTTTTCATCAGAAGATTACTGGCTTTTGTTGTTTCATAATAGATGATTTTTTTTCATCTATTTTATAGGCTGTGGACATCTGGTTTCTGTAATACACTTTGATGTTGTTGACTTCTCGATGATTACTTTCAGTTTTATATGCATGTTTGTAATGGTTATTTAAAAATGATTGGAGTTGTTTGTCAATCATGCTGTTTGAGAAACTATTATTCACGAGTATTTGTTTTACTCGTGTTATCCCTTGGTGGAAAAGTTCCCACGTAGAGCAGCATTTATAAGCTCGGTGGATGTATGAGCCGATTACGCTTATTTTATACCTTTCAGGGCATTCACTTTCCGCATTGAGGCATCTTCCCATGTCAGTACTTTTCCTATGTATTTTAGTGATGTAGCTGCCATTGATGTTTTGAACCTCAACATCCAAGAAAAGGAGTTTATTGCTTGTGCTCAATTCATAAGTGAATTTTAGCACGGAGTTCTCCTCAAAATGCTGCTTGATGTAAAGAGATGTTCTTCGTTTTGGACGTTGATGTAGATGTCATCTACATCTCGGCAATATGTGTGTGGCTTATTTTCCATGATGTCCAATAATCTCTCCTCGAGTTGACCCATGTAATAGTTGGCGGAGTTCGGCCCTAAGGGTGACCCAATAGCCACTCCATCCACTTGCGTGTATAGATTACAGTCCGGTGTCCTGAACGGCGCCTCTGATGTGCATGAACGTAACATGCTCTTTAAGATGTTTTGGTCAAGATTTGGAGGAGACATTGTAGGATGGTTGTACACATTTTTTATAATGATGTCGATGGTCTGAGCGATAGGCACGTTCGTAAACAGGCTTTCTACGTTAAGGGATGATATTAGTCCTGACGGCCTTGTAGCGTGGAGTATGTCGATGAATTCCTCCGTGGATTTTATGCTATATTTCGAAGGGATGTACGGTTTTATTTATGTATTTAGGGTTTTAGCTAAACAGTAAGTAGGAGTCGTGACTTGATTTTTTTTTTTTTTTTTAAAGGGGCTATCTGGCGACTGCCGACTTAGGCATAAGTCGCCGTAAAAAACAGCCTAGTTCTAGGCTACTTTAAAAAATTAAACAGAAAACAATAAAAATAAATAACAATAACAATAACAAAGCAATAACAAAAACAATTACAAGAACAACAACAATTAAATCGGGTTAAATAAAAGGGAGAAGGCCGGCCTCCCCCAAAAAGTCAATAAGTCCACCAGTCAAAGTACACGCACTCGTCCCGAGCACAAGGGACAGGCGGTAGCGACCCCGCCCATCCCGGTACTGGGACAGGTGTCGTGCGCGAAGATCACCCAGACTGGGACATTCGACAAGAATGTGCCGAACAGTCTGGGGGACGACGCAGTCGTTGCAATAGGGCGCAGGCGAGCGGTCCATCAGATAGCGATGCGTCACACGAGTGTGTCCGATTCGGAGACGACAGAAAGCAGCCTGAAGCCGCCGCGGCATTGGGGGATAGGTCCATGGGAACAGTCGCGGCGCAATGGCACGCAACTTTAAGTTCCCTTCGACCGTCTCCCATCTTCTTTGCCAAGCAGTCCGAAGAGCTGCCCGTATTCCTGCCATGTAGTCGGTGTGAGGAAGAGCGAAACGCTGGTCCGGTCGCAGAGTCCTCGCGGACTCTTTGGCGCCCTCATCGGCGCGCTCATTCCCCGCAATTCCTACATGTCCAGGAACCCAGCAGAAGATAATCTCGACATCTGCCCGGCTCGCCAAAACCGTGGCGTCACGGATATCGCGAACCAGGGGATGCGGAGATTCCAATGCCCCGAGAGCACTCAGGGCGCTTTGTGAGTCGCTATAGATCACAATCCGGTCTCCGAACCGGGCACGTCGCGTAATCTCCCGTACCGAGTGGTGTATTGCCACCAGCTCGGCCGTGAAGACAGACGCAGCGCCTGGTAGAGCCCCGCTGACTTCAAACAGAGGGGATACGGCGTGGAAGCCGACCCCCTCTTGGGACTTGGAGCCATCCGTATACACTGGCACGGTACCAGCGTGACACGATGTGTGCTCCAAAAAGGTCGAACGCAATACTCCCGGCGCAGTACAAGCTTTGGGAGCAGAGGCGTGGCGACAAATAGCCAAATGTGGTACCCTCCAGGGTGGCGTCCTGGGCAGAACCAGGGGCGCCACCGGCCCGAGAGCTATATCTACCTCTCGAAGGAGTTTCCTGGCCCTAAACCAAAAGGGCTTAGGGTATGACTGGCGTCTCTCGGCGGCATAGGCACCATCGAGATCAGCTGCGGATGCAGTGAGAGCTGTTGGCGACTGAGGGAGGCGCCGGGCTCGCGCGTACAGGCGAGTGATGCACTGCACGCGGCGCAGAGCGAGTGGCATCTCCCCAGCATCGACCAACAGGCTCTCAATGGGGGAAGTGCGGAAGGCACCGGTCGCAAGGCGAAGGCCGGTGTGGTGGATTGAATCCACCTTCCGCAATAAACGCTCGGCTGCGGATGCATAAAACTCGCATCCGTAGTCGAGCTTCGAGCGAACAAAGGATCGATAAAAAAGTAAGGCGGTAGCCCTATCAGCGCCCCAAGCGCTGAACGTCACGGAACGGAGAATGTCCATGGCGCGGGTACAAGAGACCCTAAGGCTGCGAATATGAGCCTCCCAGGTGAGGCGTCGGTCGAATACAAGACCAAGGAAACGGTGCGACTCAACCACATCCAGGCGCACCCCATTAAGAAACAAATCTGGGTCGGGGTGAAGCCGTGGATGGCGGCAGAAGTGCACCACCTTAGTCTTGGCCAAAGAAAACCGAAACCTGTGCGCTTCGGCATAGCGAGAGACGCGGTTCAATGCCTGTTGGAGTCGACGCTCCACAGTTGGCATCTGGGCCGCGCCAAAAGAGATCGAAAGGTCGTCCACGTAGAGCGTAGCGAGAACATCTTCCGGCAGCACCGAGGTGATGCCGTTGATGCTGAGGGCAAAGAGTGTGACACTGAGGACACTTCCCTGCGGGACACCCTCTTCCTGCTCCTTTGGGGCAGAGAGGGCTCCCCCCACCCGTACGCGGAATCGACGATCTCGCAAAAATTCAGATATAAACATTGGGAGGCGTCCCCTCGCCCCCATCGTGTGGAGAGTCTCCATGATACCGTATCGCCATGCGGTATCATAGGCCTTCTCCAGATCAAAAAACACCGTGGCGTAGTGCTGTCTACGAAGGAAAGCCTCGCAGACGGCATTTTCCAGTCGGAGCAGAGCATCCGACGTGGAGTGAAACTTACGGAAGCCGCACTGTGCAGAAGACAGATGGCCTCCGCTGTCCAGGAAATAGCCTAATCTAACATTTACCAATTTCTCAATCAACTTGCACACGCAAGAGGTTAGAGAGATTGGGCGGAAACCGGTCGGAGTAGAGTGATCTCTCCCCGGCTTGCGAAAGGCGAGCACAGTAGCGATTCGCCAGGAGTCTGGGAGAAGACCTTCCACCCAGATCCTGTTGAACATATCTAACAGAAAGGCCATGCCTCGCTCACCCAGGTGTCGAAGCATGGCGTACGGGACATCGTCCGGACCATGGGCGGTGTCCGCGCACGAAGCGAGAGCGGAACGCAACTCACTCACAGTAAACTTGTCATTGAAGGGTTCTCCGCCTCTGGAGGTAAAGTCCAGCCGGCGGCCTTCCGCGACATCACGACGTGCATTGAATGCTGGCGGAGCAGCATCACGGCTAGAGAATGCGGAGAAAGCGGTCGCTAAGGATTCCGCCACGGACGCGGGGTCCGAGATTGCGGTCCCATTCTCCTGGAGAACGGGAGGGGGGTCCTGCGAGAACTTGCCCCGAATCCTTTTGACTCGCTTCCACACCTCAGCTAAAGGGGTCTTCCCGTTAAGTGAAGACACGTATGCCCGCCAAGAAGAGCGGCGGGCGTGCTTCGAAATATACCGGAACCTAGCCCTAGCCCGACGAAATTCAGCGACAGTGAAATCGTTCGGGCAGCGCTTATAGCGCATGTAGGCATAACGCTTCTGTTTGAGGGCCGTCTCACACTCGGCCGACCACCATGGGAGTGGTCGGCGTGCAAAACGGCCAGACGTCCTAGGAATAGTAGTCAGGCCCACGGCGATGAGGTTGCCGGAGAAGAACTCAACGGCCTCATCTACCGACCTAAACTCCTCGACTGAGATAGAGAATTCAGTCATTTCCTGAAATGCAGGCCACCGCGCCCGCGCCAAGCACCACCGAGGTGGTCTCTCAGGCAGCAGTTGCCCTGAAAATGATATTTGAATGGGAAAGTGATCACTACCATGGAGGTCATCGACCACCCCCCAATCAAAATCAGGCTGTGCATCCGAAGAGCACAAAGATAGGTCAAGGCAAGAAAATGAAGCGGTTCTCGGACAGTGATGCGTAAACTCATCCACGTTTAGGACACCCATCTCAAGCTCTTCGATCAGATCGGCAAGGACTTGTCCCCTTGGATTTATGGAGTAATCTCCCCAGAGAGGATGCCTGCCGTTCAGATCTCCAAGCAAGAGATAGGGCTTCGGCAACCGTGCCACGACGCGGCGGAAGTCCCCCGCGTCGAAGTCAGCTGACGGTGGAATGTACGCAGAAATGATAGTATACCTCCTATCCAGGTGTAGCTGCACAGCCACTGCCTGAAAGGAGGTATCTAAAGAGAAAGCAAGAACGGAGACATCATGCCGGGTGTAAACCGCGCATCCCCCAGCCCGGCCATCCCGCGGTGGTGGGGTCGCAAGACCCTTATACCCCGGGAGGGCGGGCAGGGGGCACGCGCCTAGCATGGTCTCCTGCAAAAAAATAGCTAACGGGGAACGGGACGAGGCGAGCCTCCGCAGCTCCTCCCAGTTGGCCCGGAGTCCACGGCAATTCCATTGAAGGAATATACCCTCCAGGCCTAGCTCGGAGGAGACGCGGGGGCCCTCCTCGAATTGAAGACCCTCACGGGAATGGCCGTACGCTTCCCGGGGGCAGAACCCCGGGCGCTGTTGGCCGGACAAAGCGCTGGAGGCGCTGTCGCCTTCGAGGACTTATTGGGGGAGGTTGGGCTCGCCATGCGAGTCTTTTCCTCCCTCCGCCTCGAAACCTTAGGCGGGCGCTGCGGCTTCGGAGGCGGGGGGGCCTCTTTTCGAGGAACCACCGTCTCCGAGCCACTCGCTCCACCTCGGGGCGTGGGCGAAGGAGCCGAAGCTCCTTTGTTGCTGTCCTCCTTTCGGGGGACAGCTTTAGGAACCCCTGAAGATGGCCTAGCGACCATCTTCAGGGGTGTTGCCTCCTGTGAGTCTAACGACTCGGTGGAGGCGCGTGGCCGTTTCGCCTTGCGGGAAACGGTCACGCTGGGGGAAGAGGGGGGAGCCCTGGTTTTAGCCGGGGCTGGGTATGAACCCTTTTTGCCGCCAGCTTTACCAGGGGAGCGCCCGGGTTGGGTAGAGCCCGCAGAAGGGCTCCGAATGGGCGCGGAAACAACCGTGCTCGTTGGCCTGGATGGGCCAGGAGCAGAGGGTGCCTTTCGAACTACTGAGGCATATGACGTCCCAGGCAGAGCTGGGCGCGCCAGGACCAAGTCCTTAGCCTCGCGGAATGAGAGTCTATCCTGGGCCTGAACGGCCAGGATTTCTTTCTCCAGGAGATATGCACCACATTGCTTCGAAGAAGCAGGGTGCGGCTCTCCGCAATTGACACACTTGGCCACACACGATTTGGACTTATCGTGTGCGACCTTGGAGCAATTTACACAGACTTCGGGTGACCCCGACTTTGCACGTCTACATGAGCGATTCGTATGGCCGAAGCGGTGACAGTAATAGCACCACCGCGGCAGTGGCACGAATGCCTTCACGCGGTAGCGGTACCAACCGGCACGCACCGACTCAGGGAGCTTGTCACAGTCGAACGTGACGAAGAGTGTAGGGGTGGGTCTCGAAGCCCCTCCCTGTTTTCTCATCACACATTCGACCTTGACCGCCCCATGGTCGGCCAGCTCTAGGGTGATGTCCTCAATGGAGTAGTCAACGAGTTCCCTCGCATAAACTACTCCTTTCACAAAGTTCATGGTAGAGTGCGGCGTCACACTCACCGGGGTGCCATGAAGTGTCCGAAGAGCACTTATCTTGGCCGCCTCGGCGGGATTCGCCGCATTCGCCAGAAGGCTCCCGTCCGAGAAACGGGTCACCTTCGGCTCTCTACCAATTGCACTAGCTAATCCTCTCCTCTGATGGATCATGTTGCCCTTGGACAACACGGTGCCATCAGTGGAGCGAATAACGAGGAAGCGTTTGAAGCCAGCGGGCTCGAAAACGCCAGGTAACCTCTGAATGAGGGGCCCCGATGTCATCGAGGCTCCGCCCTGTGCACTTTTGGTGTTAGTCTTGGTCAGGGGCTCTGCACACGAGGGGGTAGAGGGGCCGGATGTGCCGATCTTGGCTTGGTCGCCTACCAAAGTGGTAGAAGACCCATCCGTCCCCGCAGCCCCCGCGGATGGAGAGGAGCCCCGAGTCTTTTTCGTCTTTTTAGTCTTTTTTGTCTTTTTCTTTTTTGGAGAGGAGGGTGGGGAATGAACCCGCTTTTCACCTCCGCCGGCAGAAGCCCCCAGGCCAGATGGACCGGCCTCAGCCAGGTCCCTCTCCGAAATGGAGAAGGTCCTGGTTGTCGTGGGGGCACCTGTCGGAGGATATCCCTCTCCTCCTTTTACTGCCTCGGAGCCCTCAGCCATTTGAGGAGGACCTTGCATAGGGGCGGATTCGGGTTCGGTGCTTGGCGCCGAGCCCGAATTCCCCCCCATGGAAGGCCCTACCGTCTAAGGCTGGGTCTCCTCAAGGACCATGTTTATCACAGGAGGGGCCTCCAGTTGGCCATCCCCTCCCAGGACATCGCAGGTCCCCTTGGCAGTGTCGCCAGTCTTGTGTGGGGAGGCACAGGCCTTGACCCCAGCAAGGTTTAAAATTCTTGCCAGCAGGTCTTTTGAGGGAAGCGACCGAAGGGGCCTGGCTTCCCTCTCCCCCCTAAGGGGGTTTGCCCTACCGAGCCGCTCTCATGGGGAGCGGCTGGCTAAGGGCTGCCTGCTGGCTTTCTTGGCAGTCCCCTTGGAAAGAAAAGAGGGGACTGCCGCTGGGAAAAGGGAGGTGCCCGAAAGCACCTCCAGAGAAGGGGGTGAGGGGGAGTCCCCTGCACCCGTAGGCGAAGGAGAGGAGTAAGCCTCCTCTCCGGTTAGAGAAATATGGAGGGTCCCCTGTGCAAGCACAGGGGGGGGAACCTCCATTTTTTTGCTGGAGCTGCCCGAGGGCGGCTCCGTCGATGGAACAGGGGAAGTTGAGGGTTGGGTTTTTTTTTTTTATCATCATTGGGCATGGTGACCCTTTTTTAAACACGGGATGCAATCGCGCACACCTCTCGCAGTAGCCCGCACTGCGAGAGGTGCTTACAAGCCCGGCAGAGCCAGGCGCCGCCATTTGGGACCACCCCTCCCGCCTGGTGGCCTGGCAGTCCATCGGCATGGCGGCTCCACCTTGGACACGGTGTAAAAATTAATAGATTGTGAAGAGGAGAGGAAAAGGGATGTGAGGAAGGTATGGGTGGGGATGAAGCAGGTAGTTAAAAACCAGCCACCCCAGACAGGAGCTCAGGGGTTAGGGAACATTGTCCCCCACCCCCTCAGCCCCGATGCGGGACGGTTGGCTGAAAGGAAGGTCAGCATCTACCCTGTGAAATTAGAGGCTGACCAGAGAAAGTTGTGGGAGAGGTTGTGTGAAAAGAGAGGAAACAAGTGTTTTGAAGGAAGGAAGAGAGGCTAAGCTGGGGCCGGACGGAGCGCTGGATCTCGTCAGCACGGCGGCCAGAGTGGCAAATCGCCGCGCCCCTTACGGGGAGTCGTGACTTGAGAAATGATGGGCCTCAATGGGTTGTGCAGCTTATGAATTTTTACATTGCCATACAGATATCCTGGTGTGTAATCACCGATGGAAGTGAAGTCCCCCGATGAGTGCATTAGCTTTAGTTATTTGTCCATTTATTTTCTTTTTTAAGTCTTCTGTTGGATCTTTTTCCATGCGTTTAAATTTAGTGTTGTCACTTAAGATGGTATTCAATTTGTTGTTATATTCTTCTTTGTTTAGAATGAAGTATATGTTGGATTTGTCAGCTTTTCTTAAGACTATTTCTTTGTTGTTTTTTAGAGAGCTGATGGCCTTATGTATTTCTGGTGTTATAAGTTTGCTGCCCGTAAAGCATCTTCTTTTGGTGGCTTCTGCGCGTAGTTGGTCTTTTAGGTTGCAGTTAATTTCAATGATGGCTTGATCTTGTAGCTTCAACATCGATTAGAACAGGGAATCTAGTTCGACTTTTTTTAAATTGAATCAAATTTGGCCTGTAGGTGTCAGTTCTACCGAGGTTAAGGGCTTCTATTTCACTAGTGGAGAGCGTATGGCGAGAGAGATTGATGAATGATGATGTTGATTCTGGCAGGGTTATACGTTCCCTGTACAGTTTATCAAGCTTTTTGGTCTTGATGCTTTTTTCAGAGTTTCCAGTTTGTAAAGCGCTGTTGGAGAGAGCTTTTGTGATAAGAGTCTTGTGTTACATGTGGAATTTCGAGCTCTTCAAGTTGTGATAACGTTTCCTCAACATCACGTTCAAGTTTGGGGATGGTTTTCTTTAAAAGTTCTATTTGCCTTTCTATAAGATGGCGATGAAAGTCTATAGTTATAGGTTCAGTTTTCGCTGCTAGGTCATGGGATTTAATATAAGTGTAGTTGGGTAGCAGTCTTTCTTGAATACAAATTTTGTTGAAGACCATTGTGTATTTTGCCTTAATTAATTTCATTTGGCAAAAAAAACCCACCCTCCAATGCTATCTACTCTATTTCCCTGCTTCTCTCACCTCTTTTTCTTTCATTCTGTCAGATCCTCACTCCACTCATTACAGCAGTAAAGGAGGCAAGAACATTTCAAAACACTCAGAAGATATTCGAGTAAGATCGAAAGCTTAGCAATTTAGTTTGGTTTTTACTAAACACATTCATTTAAAAGAGAGATGAATACTGGACAAGTAATCCACCATCTACAAGAAGGAATAAAAAAGATAGTTAGAAGAGAAAGTTGCCAAAGGAAATAAATTAAGGCAAAATACACAATGGTTTTCAACAAAATTTGCATTCAAGAAAGACTGCTACCCAACTACACTAATATATATATATATATATATATATATATATATATTAGATTAGTGTATATACGTATTTAATTATTTGGGGGTTTAGATGTGTAAGGCAGTATATTCCCGATAGGTTAAGGGTAGCAGTTCTTTATTATATACCAGGTTTCTTAAATAAAATAATTTTTAAACTGGTTCCCTCATTGTCCTCTCCTCACACACCAGGTTGGCCCTGTATTGGCAGCGGGGATTGCAAGAAGGGATTGCGACCCTGCTGCCACAACATTTGAACAAGTTCTAAGTTTTAGGTATCTAGAATGCATTGTAAATGATAGTTGTACATATTAACAAGATTATGACCACAGGTTTTTAAATGGTAGGAAAAGTGTGAGGTGATGAGAGAATTAGTGAATGCTAAGGATTTGAGTGTGAAATGTGCTATGAAGTTGCATGAAAGTATGATCGTACCAACTGAGAGTGAGGCGCGCATGGACAATGAGAGGGATGCTTAGTGTGTGAAGGGTAGATAGAGAGGAATGACCGGGTGAGAAATAGCTATGATGTAACTGAGCATGTTCTAATGGGGCATGGGCAAATGAGGAGAATGGATGGGAATAAATCTGTGAAGAGGATGTGAGTGTCATGGTGGGAGAAGGGATGGAAGAAGCAAAATGTGGGTTAATGATGTGCGTGAATGTTTCAGGGAAGAAAGCAAGCCAATTCGGCTTGCTTGGGGCCTTCTGCCCAGGGGGAAACCTTGAGTGGATGAGATACATGCTACAGCACATAGCACCCCATGGCTATGAAGGAACAATTCAGCACAGACAAAATGATGGGTGGCCTTGTGCCTACCAGGGCATTCTTTAGAGGGTCACTCATCGGTGGCAACCGCAACTAAGGGCATAAGCACCAAAATAAAGTCAGTCCCTTCATTAAAAAAAAAGAAAGGACAAAATGGAAAAAAAAGAAAGAAAAATGCATACTCCAGCATCAGATGGAGGAGCAACCTTGGGGGCACGAGGAGTCCCCTCCAAAAAATTCCAGTGTGTGCGAACTCATCCTGAGCACAAGAGACAGGCGGTAGAGACCCCAATTGATAGAACATAAATAGGCGGAGAGGGGGAAAGGGGGTGTAGTGGCAATGATGTGCACTGAATGCAATTGTGGGAAAGTGGAATTTAATGAAGGATGAAAGAATTTTATATATAAAAAGTGCCCCAAATATTGAAGCTTCTTTCAGCAAAAAATACACCTCTACCAAACATTAAGATTCTTGCATTTACCGTTAAAAGAAAGAAATTTTGTTGCATGGCTGAAGCTGAAGTTGAATGTGTTGTTTGGGGATGAATTTGCTCATCACCCTCACCTGCTGGAGGACCTGCTTCTTCGGATACCTCTTCCTTGATTGTATCTTCTTTAATAAAAATCTCTCCAATGTCTTCCTCCTAAAATAAAGAAAATAAAGGTGTAAAGATATTAAAGTCCCTGCCTAACTGAGGGCAGAAAATGCAACACACACATCTGAGATATATATATATATATATATATATATGGAGTAACGCGGGTTGTTTGCTTTCTAAAGGAGGGAAATCACAATTTTTACTGACTTTTGTACAGAGTGGTTTTAACTAAATGTGGTACAATGAATCAGATACAATATTCATTATTTCGCCTAGGACACGGATGCTGAACCTATGGTATGCCTGCAACTTTGGCGGGGTCATGTGAAGATGAGAACAGCTGATTTGACTTTAATGAAATATACTACTGAAAATGTGATAAAAAATAAACTACTAATCACCACTACTAATATAGATCATCAGTAGTATCTTTTAGTATTTTATTAACCATTATTTTGTCAACTTAAACTCTAGGAAATAAACATTTTTTCAGCATAAAAAATGGTAAACACTACTAGTTTTAAGAACTATTTATGCATTTTTGCAAGAATGTCAAAATAGTTCACTACACCTGCCCTAGGCTATTATCATTTCTTTTATTTTGGCAAAATCTTATATATTTTTGACAAAATGATGAAACATATTAAGGAAATCTTTTAATACAACATATTAATTATAAACTGATGAATTTAATAATATTACAGGGATAAGTATATTACATCTTTTCTTCATGAATTTGTTTATATGACATTTTGGAGGGTTTCTTATCTAGTCTCTTTCAATACAGTGACAATGAGTAGTAATTGTTCCACTTTCTTTGCTACCAGTCCTTTATAAATTTATGTCTTAATAGAATGGCCACACTCATCACTTGCATCATCAAGATTTTCAGGCAATAGATCAAGACAGTCATAAAATGACCCACTCAACATTCACCAGCCTAAATAATTCTTCTCAACCACTAGTGCAACTTCCAGACACACTGCCCATCTTATCTTAGCCTGCCCCTCCATCGACCATCTCTGCTAAATGTGGCTCACTATTAGTTTTCTAGTTTGGAGGTCATAAAAATGCCAGCCTTTAGTTTTTCATCACTGAGAATTAAAAATGATGCGCATTTGTACTGAAAGCTATGTGGAGAAGCAAAGATAATGTTTACATAGCCTATTTACTACAGATTGATTAATGATACTCTTTTCAACATTTAAACATATCAGACAATTCTGAGGTTAATGGTGTTAGCTGGATTGTCCGAGACACACAACAAATATAGATATTTTCGGCAACTTTAACATTTATGAAGGAAATGATTACCAATTTCAAAATGCACATAGATTTATGGTGAAAAGGGCTATAGCCTTTTAAATAATGGTCACAGGGACAATTCTGATGATCTAGAACATTCCTTAATGATAACTAGATAGAAACTAAAATAGGTTTATATCAGTGATAACTAACCTAACTCCTTTAAATATCTCCCTCCTAGCATCATCTGCCAGATCATACCCACAATCAAGAGAAAGAAACCATTTATAAACTAGTATGAATACTTCATCCAAATGCACCACCTAAAACAGTCATGTGCACAATTTTTCTGACATGGCATGAGGTAGCTGGCGAGGTCCTTAAGCCTAGACAGAGGGTTGAGAGGATAGTTGTAGAGAAAAAAGATTGCTGAGAAGAGGTGAGGAGGAAGTGCAGCGAAAACTTCCCGTCAAAAAGTTCAATTTAGCCAGGGGATGAGGCCTCACTTATTTGCACTCTGTCCAGGTGAGAACATTTCCTCCTGGGACCAAGTGGATACACAGGAGAGCTCTATCGGAGGAAAGAGAGTGCTCTTCTTTGATAGGCCTCTGAAGTTGTGAACAAATGTTGATGAGAATGGGGTGGAACAAGTGAAAATGGACCAATATAAACCACCATCAAATAGAAAATGAACAAACCTTTGCCATCATGCACAAACTGTTCATCCCAATGTCCCTTAACTATACATTCCTAGCCTGGGCACAAACCACAGCTAATAGATACCTACACAAAATACTAACAAAAAGGCTATGGTTAGCCAATTCTAACAAAGTGCAGCCACATTGAGTCTATATTCAGATCAACTTCCTGGCAGCTGCTACACACACACAATCTCACAATAATCAGTGGGTCCCCACTGAGAAGAAGAAGGTGTAGACAGCTAAAATGAGTGTAGATCAGTGGTAAACCCCTACCATTAAAAAAAAACAAACAAACACTCCATTTAAATCGTAAATAGGTGCACAGAAATCACCCCAATACACCACCACGATGAAACAAAGATCCTCAAAAATTAAGAACCTAAACATCAGAGGTACACAGTTATTCAGTAAACTGCTATGCCCCTCATGTCTCTCTTCACTCCCATACACCCAATTGCTAGATAACTTAGCCCTAATCCAACTAGAACACTATAAAACACACACACACATTCATTTTACCTGCCAAGCATTTCAAAACCAGCTGCAAAACACCCTACTCCAATGCTCCTTCCCCCTCACAATATCCACAAATAGGAAGCACCACCACTAGATTGCCAAGCCACAGATTCACTGACCCACCTATGATCAGGACACCAACCACTCTGCCCTTCGTGAATACAGAAACATTAAATCCTGACTGCCCCAGCTGAAACCTGAGAACACTGTCCATCTCGTCCTATTCTGCCCTTCCTACCATCACAGAACCACTTGATCAATATGACCACTCCTGGAGACCTCTGGAGAATACCACATGCTGTGGCAGCCTTCCTGAGAGCGCCAGGTTTGATTGAAGAGAACCCTGAGCAGGCAACAAAGTCAGGTGGCAGTAGGAATGAAAGGTACAATATCAGAGATGAGTGGAGGTGCCTGAGTAAGGATAAGGATAGTGCATTGGGTTCAGCTCCATGTGAGGACAGTTTTAACTTCAAAAGGTGAATGAAGGAACATTTGTGAATAGGAGATGGTACATATCCAACTTAATGTAGATGCATTTGCTCCTGGAGGCTTTTTAGCATCTCCTCCTGGCCACAGTACTCAAAACATTGGGGGGGGAGGTGCATGTTTTTACCTTTGCAGGAGAGCAATTTTGAGACAATATTCCACTATGGCTATCTGCTTTTGAATTTTTCTGATGTGAATAAGATTTATTTTCATTTTCACTTGCAAGTGGAGTGATTTCTTCTGACAGTTCTTCTTTAATCCCATCGCAGATTAAAATCTGTTCCACATCCTGAAATGAATGCAAAACTTCATTCTACATAACACTTAAGATACCATAGCAGTTAACACATTGAGCAGCATTATTCTTATAAGTAAATAAATAAGCAACGATTGATTGAGAAGGATGAGAGAAATGAGGATTATGAAAGTTTTTGTAAAAGAAGACTCATCATAGCTCAGGGACTCGTAAGTACTTTTAGCATCTGAAAAGCATATTTTTACCTTTATTCAAGGGCGTATATCTTTTAAAGAGCCCATCTGGCGAATGCCTATTAGGGATGAAAGCACTTATAGCCTAATGCTAGGATAGATAAAAAAAAAATGCGAAACCAAATAATAAAAATACAAAAAAAAAACAAATATTTTTAGCATCACGAAAACATATTTGTACCTTTAAACAAGATTTATCTGCTATTAAATTTTCACAATGGGAAAGTAGTCCCATGTCATTTTCCCTCGAAGGGGGATGGGTCTCTTCAGAAGACTCCTTTTTAATATCTGGATAAATTAACATCTCTTCCATGTCCTGAAATGAATGTAAAACTTCATTCCACCACTCAAGGTACCACAATGACCTATAACAAAAATGATTCTTATAAGAAACAGGAAAAATCAACTATTGTTGGATGAGAATAAGGATGATGAAAGTTGTATAAAAGGTTACATCCATGATCTTAACAAGTAGAAAGACTTTTTGTCTTAACACAAAAGGATTGGACTAAACTAAGGCTATCAATGTTGCTTTAAATGTATTATCATTATTTAAAACATTTGTTTATCATATATAACTAAATTCATAGGCAATGTGTTAAGAAGCGCTGCCCTGCCAAAAAATAACCATTCTATCAACACTGCTTACAATTAGTGACTTAGTTCCACTTCACGGGGACCGCCATACGCTGTAGACCCCTGTAGTTTGGATTCCACGTTAAACTTTAGGTCAAAAGGGATCAGAAATGAGTGTGCCATTCCTTTCTATCACGCTCATGTGTGTTTTTAGACATTTTAAAGAAGCTCCTCTCTGACACCGAGAGCACAGCTGAACTCAAAATATAAGACATTTTATATTGGGGGGAGGGGGGTAATTTAGCATACAAACAACAAAAAAAGAAAAGTAAAGGTCGCACTTAGGTGATGAGGGGAGATCCGTTCCCTCCTGGACATGCAAGTACAATCAACAAATTAAATATAATGGGGGGGGGGGGACTCCTACATAAACTACAAAATGATTGAGTAGGTTAGACCCAACCTTAGTGATAAGTGGCATTGATCTCGCTAATTTGGCCCAAATATAGCATGAATGAAGGTCCTTGAGACTGGGACATTCAACAGGAATGTGCTGAACAGTCTGAGGAGGGACCAAGCAATCATCACAGTCTTGAGGGATGAAACAATCATTACAGTCTTGAGGGTCCAAGCAATCATCAGTCTTGAGGGACCAAGCAATCATCACAGTCTTGAAGGACCAGGCAATCATCACTCTTGAGGGACCAAGCAATCATCAAAGTCTTGAAGGACCAGGCAATCATCACTCTTGAGGGACCAAGCAATCATCAGTCTGTGGAACTAAGCAATCATCACAGTCTTGAGGGACCAAGCAATTATCACAGTCTTGTTGGTCCAAGCAAGAATCACAGTCTGGGGGACTAAGCAATCATCAGTCTTGAGTGATCAAGCAATTATCACAGACTTGAAGTACCAGGCAATCATTACTTTTGAGGGACCAAGCAATCATGACAGTCTGTGGGACTAAGCAATCATCAGTCTTGAGGGACCAACCAATCATCATAATCTTGAGGGACCAATCAATCTTAAGTTTAAAGGGACCAAGCAATCATCACAGGAGTCTAGGGGACTAAACAATCATCACAGTCTGGGGGACTAAGCAATCATCAGTCTTCAGGGACCAAGTAATCATCACAGTATTGAGGGACCAAGCAAGAATCAGAGTCTAGGGGACCAAGAAATCATGTCTTGAGGGACCGGCAATCATCACAGTCTTGAGGGACCAGGCAATCACCACTCTTGAGGGACCAAGCAACATCACAGTTTGTGGGAATAAGCAATCATCAGTCTTGAGGGACCAAGCAACATCACAGTTTGTGGGACTAAGCAATCATCAGTCTTGAGGTACCAAGCAATCATTACAGTCTTAAGGGACTAAGCAATCATCAGTCTTGAGGGACCAAGCAATCATCATAGTCTTGAGGGACCAAGCAATCATCATAGTCTTGAGGGATCAAGCAATCATCAGTCTTAAGGGACCAGGCAATCATCACAGTCTTGAGGGACTAGACAATCATCAGAGTCTGAGAGACCAAACAATCATCCTAGTCTTGAGGGACTAAGCAATCATCAGTCTTGAGGGACCAAGCAATCATCATAGTCTTGAGGGACAAAGCAATCATCATAGTCTTGAGGGACCAAGCAACCATCACAGTCTGGGGGACTAAGAAATCATCAGTCTTGAGGGACCGAGCAATCATCACAGTCTTGAGGGATCAAGCAATCATAACAATCTTGAGGGAACAAGCAATTATCAGTTTGGGGGACCAAGCAATCATCACAGTCTTGAGGCACCAAGCAATCATCACAGTCTTGAGGCACCAAGCAATCATCATAGTATTGAGGGACCAAGCAATCTTAATTTTGGAGGGACCAAACAATCATCACAGTCTGGGGGACTAAGCATTCATCAGTCTTGAGGGACCAAGAAATCATCAGTCTGAGGGACCAAACAATCACTACAATCTTGAGCAGCTAAGCAATCATCAGTTTGGGGGACCAAGCAATCATCAGTCTTGAGGGACCAAGCAATCATCAGTCTTGAGGGACCAAGCAATCATCAGTCTTGAGGGACCAGGCAATCATCACAGTATTGAGGGACTAGACAATCATCAGAGTCTGAGAGACCAAACAATCATCCTAGTCTTGAGGGACCAAACAATCATTACAGTCTTGAGGGACCAAGCAATCATCACAGTCTTGAGGGACCAAGCAATCATCAGTCTTTAGGGACCAAGCAATCATCATATTCTTGAGGGACCAAGCAATAATCAGTCTGGAGGACCATGCAATCATCAGTCTTGAGGAATGAAGCAATCATCACAGTCTTGAGGGACTAAGAAATCATCACAGTCTTGTGGGACCAAGCAATCATCAGTCTGAGGGACTAAGCAATCATCACAGTCTTGAGGGATCAAGCAATCATAACAGTCTTGAGGGAACAAGCAATTATCAGTTTGGGGGACCAAGCAATCATCACAGTCTTGAGAGAACAAGCAATCATCATAGTATTGAGGGACCACGCAATCTTAATTTTGGAGGGACCAAGCAATCATCACAGTCTGGGGGACTAAGCAATCATCAGTCTTGAGGGACCAAGAAATCATCAGTCTGAGGGACCAAACAATCATCACAATCTTGAGCAGCTAAGCAATCATCAGTTTGGGGGACCAAGCAATCATCAGTCTTGAGGGACCAAGCAATCATCATAGTCTTGAGGGACCAAGCATTCATCACACAGTCTTGAAAGACCAGGCAATCATCACTCTTGAGGGACCAAGCAAACATCACAGTCTGGGGGACTAAGAAATCATCAGTCTTGAGGGACCAAGCAATCATCACAGTCCGAGGTACCTCTTCTTTTTTTTTTAATGAGCCCATCTGGTGAAAGCCTACTAGTGACCTCAAGTTGCTTTAATCATGCTACAGTCTAATACTGGGCTAGATTAACAAAAAGACCCTCCCACAAAAAAAGCAAGAAAAAGGAAACACATTAAGGCATCAGAATGAGTTCCCCCCCCCCCCCCCCCCTGCCAGAACAGGAACATGCACCATAAAACAAAGAGTCCAATAAAATGCAGGATGCCCTTAAGCCCTCATGGGACTTGGATCCATCCATATACACTCGCACAGTCCCAGTGTGACCAGGAATGTGCTCAAAAAAGGCAGAATGCAATACTCTCGGTGCTGTGGAAGCTTTGGGAGCAGAGGTGAGACAACAAATAATCAAAGGTGGTACCCTCCAGGGTGGCCCCTGTCTGGAGAGGTACACAGCTCTTGAGGGAGTTTCCTGGCCATAAACACAAAGGGTATGAGTGGCATTTCTTTTCAGTATAGACACCATCAAGATTGGCAGTGGATGCAGTGAGAGCTATTGGCGCCTGAGGGAGGAGCCATGCTGGTGCATACAGGCACACAATGCACTGTAAATCGGGCAGAAAGAGTGGCATCTCCTCAGCATTGACAAGTAGGCTCTCAATGGGGGATGTGCAGAAGGCGCCGGTCACTAGGTGGAGACCAGTGTAGATGAGCGAGTCCACCTTCCGCAATACACACTTGGCTGCATAAAACTTGCATCCCTAGTCAAGCAATGCAGTAGCCCTATTAGCACCCCAGGTGCTGAACATCATGGAATGAAGAATGTCCATGGCATGGGTACAAGAGGCCCTAAGGCTGCAAATATGAGCCACCCAGGTGAGGCTTTGGTGGAAAACTAGACCAAGGTAACTGTGTGAATCCACCACTTCCAGGCGAACCCCATTTAGGAACAAGTCCAGCTCAGGGTGGAGTCAGAAGTACACCACCTTACTCTTGACCAAGGATAACCAAAATGTGTGCACTTGGGCATAGCTACAGATGCAGAAGTACACCATCATACTCTTGACCAAGGATAACCAAAATGTGTGCACTTGGGCATAGCTACAGATGCAGTTCAATGCCTGTTGGAGTCAACTCTCCAGCAATAGCATCTGGGCAGCACCAAAAAGAGATTGAAAGATCATTCACATAGAGCCTAGTGAGAACATCTTCCAGCAGCACCAAGATGATGCTGTTGATGTTCAGGACAAAGAGTGTGACACTGAAAACAACTCCCTGTGGGAAACCTACTTCCTGCTTAATTGGGTCAGAGAGGGCTCCTCTGCACCCCTATATGGAATTGATGATCTTGCAAAAATTCAGAGATAAAGTTTTGGAGGTGTCCCCTCGTCCCCATCGTGTGGAGAGTCTACCATGATACCATATTGCCATGCGGTATGATAGGCCTTCTTAAGATCAACAAGTGTCTCTCCCTGGTTTGCAAAAAGTGAGCACAGTAGCCATTTCTGAAGATACCTTCTGTCAAGATCCTGTTGAACAAATCTAAGAGAAAGGCCATGCCTCACTCACACAGGTGTCAAAGCAAGGCATACGGATCAGTGTCCACACATGAAAACAGAGAGGAACACAACTCAGTGTAAAAATGTTGTTGAGGTGTTCTCAACTTCTGGAGGTAAAAGTCCAGTTGGTGGTCTTCAGTAATATCATGATATGCATTGAATGATGGCAGAGTAGCATCCGAGTTAGAGAATGTGGAGAAACAGGTTACATATGACTCAGCCATGGATACAGGGTCTGAGATTCCGGTCCCGATAGTGTGGATGACTTAAGGAAGGAAGTAACGAGTGAAGTATGTAGGAAGCCTGAAAGTATTGGTATAGCAAGGGTACGGAACTTCATGAAAGAATTGAGAGCGATGTGTATGCCAAGGGGCCCGCCGTTTCAGGAAGTGTTGATTGTAGCGAGTCATTTGTATGGAGTGATTGTTTATGTGCACTTTGGTGGTGAGAAGCCGATTGTGTACAAAGATGAGAAGATGAAGGGTTTGAATGCTAATGTGGTGCATCTGCAGTGTTTGAGCGGTGTGCATTACAATTGGGTGATTGAAAAGTGTTCATATATGAGGGAAAAGAATGATTGTCTGGATGAAAATGAGTGTATGGTGAGTGATGTGGACTAACAAGGAGTAACAAGGAAAGAAGGTACCCTATAAGACCTTACAGTTCATTCAATGAGGGTACCTTTGGACTAGCAGTCGAGCGGGCACATCTCTGCTCAAATGCTTTACATCCTTTCACGGCCATTTTTCAAGACCCTGTCTAGTCTTGACTTGAACTGGTCAACAGATTCACTGTTGACAACTTCCACTGGAAGTGCGTTCCAACTACCACAGATACTGTATGTGAAAAATTTTCCCCACAGATCGTGGTTGTAATGCTTCAGTTCAAGTTTAAAGCCGTGATTTCTTGTTCTGCTCTCAACAAGTGTGAAAATATCCCTGTAGTCAACATTGTCGAACCCTCAAAGTATTTTGAAAACCTCGATGAGCTGACCACGCAGTCTACAGGTTTCCAATGAGAACAGATCTAATTCCCTTAATCTATCTTCATAACTTTTATGTCTGATAGAGGGAATCAGTTTGGTTCCCCTGGCTTGCACACGTTCCAATTTCGTGATGTCCTTTCGAAATGAAGGACTCCAAAATTGTACAGCATACTCCAGGTGCAGTCGGACAAGTGAGTTGTACAAACACAGTACAATCTCCTTGTTCCGATATCCAAACTGGCGCTTTATGTAGCCTAGCATCCTTTGGGCCTTTTTCTCCGCCTCAATGCACTGTTTCGAGAACTTGAGGTCACTAGTGATTGTTACACCCAAGTCCTTCTCAGTGTCGGTGGATTCAAGAGCAGTGCCCTTAAGGATATACTGAGATTGGGGGTTTCGGTGGCCGATATGCATCACTTTGCATTTGCTCACGTTAAAAGGCATTTGCCACGTATCCGACCACTCCCCAATCTTCCCAAGATCTTCCTGCAGGCTTGCAGTATTTCCATCCTTTGCAATGTTCATACCAAGCTTGGTATCGTCGGCAAATTTGGAAATCTTGGCAACCATGTCACCGTCCATGTCGTTGACGTAGATGATGAATAGTAGTGGTCCCAGGACAGAACCTTGAGGCACCCCGCTAGTAACGGGCACCCACTCAGAAGCCTATCCATTCACCACCACCCATTCCCATCTGCCACTTAGACAGTTCTCGATCCAGCCAGCTACTTTTCCATCTATGCGCAGCGCTTGCACTTTCCGAAGAAGGCAGCGGTGTGGTACCTTATCAAAGGCTTTCTGAAAGTCTAAGTAGACCACATCTACCGCCTTGTCCCGATCATGCTCACTGAAGATGAAGTGGAAGAATTCCACAAGGTTCATCAGGGATGATCGTTGCCTACGGAAGCCGTGCTGGGAACTCCTCAGTAGCAGCTTTGACTCTAAATGCGACGTCATTTTGTCCACCATCATGCTTTCCATGAGTTTACCGACTATCGAAGTCAGACTGATAAGTCGGTAGTTCGACGGTTGGCTACAGTCTCCTTTCTTGAAGATAGGAGTCACCTCTGCTTCACGCCAGTCTCTAGGAATGCATCGGCCCGGATTGACATGTTGAAGATTGCACTCAGGTGTCGTGACACTTGATCGCGCACTTCTTTCAACACTTTAGGTAGAAACCCATCCGGGCCAGGTGACTTATTCATCATTACATCAGTGATCTTTTTTATTTGTCCTTCGGTGAAGTCCATTTCCTCCAGCTTTTCCCCCCGAGTAGGAACTTGTTCGCTGGGGGATGGGACCACAGTCTTCAGTAAACACTGAAGAGAAGTAGTCGTTGAGGAGGTTAACATTTTCTGCAGCTGAGTGCTTTAATGTCCCCTCCTCATTCCTCAAAGGGCCAATCGTTCGACGGATTGGTTTACGGCTGTTTACATATCCAAAGAACTCCTTGGGATTCTTTTTACAAAGTTTCGCCACTCGGAGTTCCTCAGACCACTTAGCTGCCCTTATGCTGGACTTCACTCTCCTGGATAGCCTCCGGTATTCATCATAGTCACCTGAGATCTTCGATTGCTGGTACACAATTCTCTCTCCCTAAGCAGTTGGCCGATTTCTCAATTAAACCAATTTGGTTGAACAGAAGACCGATGGGGGCATTTCAAATGGATGAAATGCGATTGAACACTCATGAATGTGATTTTGAAACTTCCACGAGTATTCAACAGCATTGCACACTTCTAGCATCGTGTCAGTCAGTCCAGCACAAAGACCTGCAAAGTCTGCTCTTCTCAAATCAAGTTTCCTTGATTTACTAGTTGCAGGCCCTGCCTTGGCGACTTTGACTACAAATCTAATTAGTCGGTGGTCACTGCCACCGAGCTCTTCGCCAACAGAGAGGTCCTCAACGATGTCATCCTCAGAGGTGAAAACCAAGTCGAGGATATTGTCTCCTCTCGTTCGCTCTCTCACCCATTGAGTGGGGAACTCGTTCGCGAACTCCGGGAGTAGTGCGTTCTCGACACATGGTTCTCTGGTTTACCAGTCAACTTGTGTGTTGAAATCCCCCATGACGATACACACTCTGTCTTTTACAAGTTCGCCCAACAGCTGGTACAGACTCCTGTACTGTTCTAAGAGTTAGGCAGGGGGTCTGTATAGCACCAGGGTCCTGTATCTGGCAGGACCTATCTCTAGGTCAACACCTAGTAGTTCATGGCCGGATGCGACATTGCAATCTGTCGAGTTGAGAGTATCTTTGACATACAACATCACACCACCACGGATAAGGGTATGGGGGAGTGGAATGATAGTGGCATGGAAACAGGTTAGTCTGAGAGTGAGTTTGGGCAGTGGTGTGAATGTGAAGCATGATTTTGTCATTCTGAAAGATGAGCACATGCCATGTTGTTTCTTGCTTGGTGTAGACTTTATGAGATTGAATGATTTGTCTTTGGATGCTGATAAGGATTGTGTTATGAAAGGTGAATGTGAGGTGATGAGGTTGAATGTTGTAAAATTTTGCAGTATGATTGAATTGGTCATGGATAATGAGAATGTGTCCTTTTGTCAGTGAGTTGAAGAGGTGTGTAATGACGTGTGTTGATTTGAATGAATGGCCTGAGTGTTTTAGTGATTTTAAAAGGTATGCTAAGGATTTTGTTGTTTGTGTGGATGTTGTATATTTTGTGAGGCATATGAAGGATGGGGATAATATGTATGTACCTGTGATGTCCTTGGTTGGTATGATTGGTCTGGTGAAAGTTGTGCATGATAATTATGAGCATATGGGTAAGTATAAGTTGTGGGAGTGAATGAAGGAGTGTGTGTTCCATCCATTTCTGAGAACTGTTGTGAATGATGTTGCGACTATGTGTGAAAGGTGCAAGGTGTGCAAGTGAAGCAGCCAAGGTTGAAAGTTGATGCAAAAGAACTGTTTGAATTAGTAGTAATTGATTGTGTGTCTTTACCATGTACAAGTGCTGAGAATGTTGGTATGGTTGTTATGGTTGATCATAAAAGTAAGTTTGTGTATGCAGCGCCTGTGAGAGATAAAAGGAGTGTGACTGTTGCATGTGTGGTTGAGCAGTTGTTTTTTCCTGTGTGTGTATTGAAACCTAGGAGATGTCTGAGTGATAACGGGCCTGAGTTTGTGAGTGAATGTTGAGAGAGAATGGTGTGGAGCATGTAGGAATGACTCTGTATGTATCGTGTTTGAATGAATTGGCTGAACGTACATTTAGAACCTTGTGTGAGATGTTGAGAATGATGAGTACGACTTTGAATGAGTGGGATGAATGGTTAGGTAGAGTGCTATGGGCATATAATTCAATGGTGCATAGTGCAACTGGGGTGTCCCCATGACAGTTGGTAATGAATTGAGTGAAAGATAGGTTTTGTGTGAGTGAAAGTGAACAGAGTGTATGGTGTGAGGCACATGAAAGGTTTTGTTCATTTGAAATAGGTGCAAAATTATTGAAGATAAAAGAAATAAAAGGTAGGTTGAATGTGTCAAAGATGAGTGAAAAGTTTGAAGGACCGTATAGAGTTGTGAGAGTCTGGGAGAATGGTGTGACGTATATTTTAGAGAGTTTGAATGAAGGTGTGACTGAGAGAGTGCGGGCTCATCAAAGTTGGTTGAGGAGGTGGAGAGAACCTCCTGTGTACCTGGTGAGCCATCCGGTGCATGAACTGTGCAGAGAGAGAGATAAGGTGCATGATGATGAGAAAGAATGCGATAGTATGGATCTGTCTGGGAAAGAGCTTGTCTTGGTCTCAAGGAGTAGAAAGCGTAAAAAGAAGAGTGAAAGGAAGAATGCAAGTACGAATAAAAGTAAGTCTGAGCAGAGTCTTTCTGGTATGGGGGAGCTTGAGAGAGAGATTGAGTGATTTGGCTGGTATAAGTAGATGAGTGAGTGAGCTGCCTGTGCCTGATTTTTCTGGTTTTGGGAACAGTATGAATGATAGTGTGTTTGGGCAGAATGAACCTAGTGTGGCTGATTTTCCAGGTTTTACACATGGTAATTATTTATTATTTAAGGGGCTACCTGGCGACTGCCGACTTAGGCATAAATTGCCATAAACAAACAGCCTAGTTCTCGGCTACTTTAAAAAATTGAACAGGAAACAACAATAAAAAGAAATAACAATAACAATAACAATAACAAAGCAATAACAAAAACAATAACAAAAACAACAACAATTAAACCTGGTTAAATGAAAGGGAGAAGGCCGGACTCCCCCAAAAAGTCAATAAGTCTACCAGTCAAAGTGCACGCACTCGTCCCGAGTACAAGGGACAGGCGGTAGCGACCCCGCCCATCCTGGTACCGGGACAGGTGTCGTGCGCGAAGATCACCCAGACTGGGACATTTGACAAGAATGTGCCAAACAGTCTGGGGGACGACGCAGTCGGTGCAATAGGGCGCAGGCGAGCGCTCCATCAAATAGCAAAGCGTCACACGAGTGTGTCCGATTCGGAGACGACAGAAAGCAACCTGAAGCCGCCGCGGCATTGGGGAATAGGTCCGTGGGAACAATCGCAGCGCAATGGCACGCAACTTTAAGTTCCCTTCGACCGTCTCCCATCTTCTTTGCCAAGCAGTCCGAAGAGCTGCCCGTATTCCTGCCATGTAGTCAGTGTGAGGAAGAGCGAAACGCTGGTCCGGTCGCAGAGTCCTCGCGGACTCTTTGGCGCCCTCATTCCCTGCAATTCCTACATGTCCAGGAACCCAGCAGAAGATAATCTCGACATCTGCCCGGCTCGCCAAAACCGTGGCGTTACGGATTTCGCGAACCAGGGGATGCGGAGATTCCAATGCCCCGAGAGCACTCAGGGCGCTTTGTGAATCGCTATAGATCACAATCCGGTCTCCGAACAGGGCACGTGGCGTAATCTCCCGTACCGAGTGGTGTATTGCCACCAGCTCGGCCGTAAAGACAGACGCAGCGCCTGGTAGAGCCCCGCTGACTTCCAACAGAGGGGATACAGCGTGGAAGCCGACCCCCTCTTGGGACTTGGAGCCATCCGTATACACAATGTGTGCTCCAAAAAGGTCGAACGCAATACTCCCGGCGCAGTACAAGCTTTGGGAGCAGAGGCGTGGCGACAAGTAGCCAAATGTGGTACCCTCCAGGGTGGCGTCCTGGGCAGAACCAGGGGCGCCACCGGCCCGAGAGCTATATCTACCTCTCGAAGGAGTTTCCTGGCCCTAAATCCAAAGGGCTTAGGGTATGACTGGCGTCTATCGGCGGCATAGGCACCATCGAGATCAGCTGCGGATGCAGGGAGAACTGTTGGCGACTGAGGGAGGCGCCGGGCTCGCGCGTACAGGCGAGTGATGCACTGCACGCGGCGCAGAGCGAGTGGCATCTCCCCAGCATCGACCAACAGGCTCTCAATGGGGGAAGTGCGGAAGGCACCGGTCGCAAGGCGAAGGCCGGTGTGGTGAATCGAATCCACCTTCCGCAATAAACGCTCGGCTGTGGATGCATAAAACTTGCATCCGTAGTCGAGCTTCGAGCGAACAAAGGATCGATAAAAAAGTAAGGCAGTAGCCCTATCAGCGCCCCAAGCGCTGAACGTCACGGAACGGAGAATGTCCATGGCGCGGGTACAAGAGACCCTAAGGCTGCGAATATGAGCCTCCCAGGTGAGGCGTTGGTCGAATACAAGACCAAGGAAACGGTGCGACTCAACCACATCCAGGCGCACCCCATTAAGAAACAAATCTGGGTTGGGGTGAAGCCGTGGATGGCGGCAGAAGTGCACCACCTTATTCTTGGCCAAAGAAAACCGAAACCTGTGCGCTTCGGCATAGCGAGAGACGCGGTTCAATGCCTGTTGGAGTCGACGCTCCAGAGTTGGCATCTGGGCCGCGCCAAAAGAGATCGAAAGGTCGTCCACGTAGAGCGTAGCGAGAACATCTTCCGGCAGCACCGAGGTGATGCCGTTGATGCTGAGGGCAAAGAGTGTGACACTGAGGACACTTCCCTGCGGGACACCCTCTTCCTGCTCCTTTGGGCCAGAGAGTGCTCCCCCCACCCGTACGCGGAATCGACGATCTCGCGAAAATTCAGATATAAACATTGGGAGGCGTCCCCTCGCCCCCATCGTGTGGAGAGTCTCCATGATACCGTATCGCCATGCGGTATCATAGGCCATCTCCAGATCAAAAAACACCGTGGCGTAGTGCTGTCTACGAAGGAAAGCCTCGCAGACGGCATTTTCCAGTCGGAGCAGAGCATCCGACGTGGAGTGGAACTTACGGAAGCCGCACTGTGCAGAAGACAGATGGCCTCCGCTGTCCAGGAAATAGGCTAATCTAACATTTACCAATTTCTCCATCAACTTGCACATGCAAGAGATTAGAGAGATTGGGCGGAAACCGGTCGGAGTAGAGTGATCTCTCCCCGGCTTGCGAAAGGCGAGCACAGTAGCGATTCACCTTGAGTCTGGGAGAAGACCTTCCATCCAGATACTGTTGAACAAATCTAACAGAAAGGCCATGCATCACTCACCCACGTGTCGAATCATGGCCTACGGGACATCGTCCGGACCATGGGCGGTGTCCGCGCACGAAGCGAGAGCGGAACGCAACTCACTCACAGTAAACTTGTCGTTGAAGGGTTCTCTGCCTCTGGAGGTAAAGTCCAGCCGGCGGCCTTCCGCGACATCACGACGTGCATTGAATGCTGGCGGAGCAGCATCACGGCTAGAGAATGCGGAAAAAACAGTCGCTAAGGATTCCGCCACGGATGCGGGGTCCGAGATTGCAGGCCCATTCTCCTGGAGAACGGGAGGGAGGTCCTGCGAGAACATGGCCCGAATCCTTTTGACTCGCTTCCACACCTCAGCTAAAGGGGTCTTCCCGTTAAGTGAAGACACGTATGCCCGCCAAGAAGAGCGGCGGGCGTGCTTCGAAATATACCGGAACCTAGCCTTAGCCCGACGAATTCAGCGACAGTGAAATCGTTCGGGCGGCGCTTATAGCGCATGTAGGCATAACGCTTCTGTTTGAGGGTCGTCTCACACTCGGCCGACCACCATGGGAGTGGTCGGCGTGCAAAACGGCCAGACGTCCTAGGAATAGTGTTCAGGCCCACGGCGATGAGGTTGCCGGAGAAGAACTCAACGGCCTCATCTACCGACCTACACTCCTCAACTGAGATAGAGAATTCAGTCATTTACTGAAATGCAGGCCCCCGCGCCAAGCACCACCGAGGTGGTCTCTCAGGCGGCAGTTGCCCTGAAAATGATATTTGAATGGGAAAGTGATCACTACCATGGAGGTCATCGACCACCCCCCAATCAAAATCAGGCTGTGCATCCGAAGAGCACAAAGATAGGTCGAGGCAAGAAAATGAAGCGGTTCTCGGACAGTGATGCGTAAACTCATCCACGTTTAGGACACCCATCTCAAGCTCTTCGATCAGATCGGCAAGGACTTTTTCCCTGGGATTTCTGGAGTAATCTCCCCAGAGAGGATGCCTGCCGTTCAGATCTCCAAGCAAGAGATAGGGCCTCGGCAACCGTGCCACGATGCGGCGGAAGTCCCCCGCGCCGAAGTCAGCTGACGGTGGAATGTACGCAGAAATCAGAGTATACCTCCTATCCAGGTGCAGCTGCACAGCCACTGCCTGAAAGGAGGTATCTAAAGAGAAAGGAAGAACGGAGACATCATGCCGGGTGTAAACCGCACATCCCCCAGCCCGGCCATCCCGCGGTGGTGGGGTCGCAAGACCCTGATACCCCGGAAGGGCGGGCAGGGGGCACGTGCCTAGCATGGTCTCCTGCAAAATGATAGCTAACGGGGAACGGGATGAGACGAGCTTCCGCAACTCCTCCCAGTTGGCCCGGAGTCCACGGCAATTCCATTGAAGGAATATGCACTCCAGGCATAGCTCGGAGGAGACGGGGGGGGCCCTCCTCGAACTGAAGACCCTCACGGGAATGGCCGTACGCTTCCCGGGGGCAGAACCCCGGGCGCTGTTGGCCGGACAAAGCGCTGAAGGCGCTGTCGCCTTCGTCTACATTAGCGATTCGTATGGCCGAAGCGGTGACAGTAATAGCACCGCCGCGGCAGTGGCACGAATGCCTTCACGCGGTAGAGGTACCAACTAGCACGCACCGACTCAGGGAGCTTGTCACAGTCGAACGTGACGAAGAGTGTAGGGGTGGGTCTCGAGGCCCCTCCCTGTTTTCTCATCACACGTTCAACCTTGACTGCCCCATGGTCGGCCAGCTCTAGGGTGGTGTCCTCAATGGAGTAGTCAACGAGTTCCCTCGCATAAACTACTCCTTTCACAAAGTTCATGGTAGAGTGCGGCGTCACACTCACCGGGGTGCCATGAAGTGTCCGAAGAGCACTTATCTTGGCCGCCTCGGCGGGATTCGCCAGAAGGCTCCCGTCCGAGAAACGGGTCACCTTCGGCTCTCTACCAATTGCACTAGCTAATCCTCTCCTCTGATGGATCATGTTGCCCTTGGACAACATAGTGCCATCAGTGGAGCGAATAACGAGGAAGCGTTTGAAGACAGCGGGCTCGAAAACGCCAGGTTACCTCTGAATGAGGGGCCCCGATGTCATCGAGGCTCCGCCCTGTGCACTTTTCGTCTTTGCCATAGTCAGGGGCTCCGCACCCGGGGGGCAGAGGGGGCGGATGTGCCGATCTTGGCTTGGTCACTTGCCAGAGTGGCAGCAGACCCATCCGTCCCTGAAGCACCCGCGGATGGAGAGGAGCCCCGAGTGATCTTCGTCTTTTTCTTTCTTGGAGAGGAGGGCGGGGAATGAACCCGCTTCTCACCTCCGCCGGCAGAAGCCACCATGCCAGATGGGCCGGCCTCAGCCAGGTCCCTCTCCGAAATGGAGAAGGTCCTGGTAGTCGTAGGGGCACCTGTCGTACTGCCTCGGAGCCCTCAGCCGTTTGAGGAGGACCCTGCATAGGGGCGGGTTCGGATTCGGTGCTTGGCGCCGAGCCTGGATTCCCCCCCATGGAAGGCCCTACCGTCTGAGGCTGGGTCTCCTCAAGGACCATGTCTATCATAGGAGGGGCCTCCAGTTGGCCATCCCCTCCCAGGACATCGCAGGTCCCCTTGGCAGCGTCAAGAGTCTTTTGTGGGGAGGCACAGGCCTTACCCCGGCAAGGTTTAACATTCTTGCCAGCAGGTATTTGAGGGAAGCGACCGAAGGGGCCTG
Organism: Ceratothoa steindachneri; assembly: GCA_963969495.1. Classification (NCBI taxonomy): domain Eukaryota; kingdom Metazoa; phylum Arthropoda; class Malacostraca; order Isopoda; family Cymothoidae; genus Ceratothoa; species Ceratothoa steindachneri. The sequence goes on from OZ018333.1 coordinate 45,734,542, forward strand.
GCTTCCCTCTCCCCCCTAAGGGGGTTTGCCCTACCGAGCCGCTTCAATGGGGAGTGGCTGGCTAAGGGCTGCCTGCTGGCTTTTTTGGCAGTCCCCTTGGAAAGAAAGAGGGGACTGCCGCTGGAAAAAGGGAGGTGCCCAAAAGCACCTCCAGATAAGGGGGTGAGGGGGAGTCCCCTGCACCCGTAGGCGAAGGAGAGGAGTAAGCCTCCTCTCTGGTTAGAGAAATATGGAGGGTCCCCTGTACAAGCACAGGGAGGAGACCTCCATTTTTTTGCTGGAGCTGCCCGAGGGCGGCTCCGTCGATGTTTCAGGCGAAGTTGGGGGTTGAGTTGTTTTTTTTTATCTTCATCATTGGACATGGTGACCCTCTTTTTTACACGGGATGCAATCGCGCACACCTCTCACAGTAGCCCGCACTGCGAGAGGTGCTTACAAGCCCGGCAGAGCCAGGCGCCGCCATTTGGGACCACCTCTCCTGCCTGGTGGCCTGGCAGTCCATCGGCATGGCGGCTCCACCTTAGACACAGCGTAAAATATATAGATTGTGAAGAGGAGAGGAAAAGGGATGTGAGGAAGGTATGGGTGGGGATGAAGCAGGTTGTTAAAAACCAGCCACCCCAGACTGGAGCTCAGGGGTTAGGGAACATTGTCCCCCACCCCCTCAGCCCCGATGCGGGATAGTTGGCTGAAAGGAAGGTCAGCATCTACCCTGTGAAATTAGAGGCTGACCAGAGAAAGTTGTGGGAGAGGTTGTGTGAAAAGAGAGGAAACAAGTGTTTTGAAGGAAGGAAGAGAGGCTAAGCTGGGGCCGGACAGGGTGCTGAGTCCTGTCAGCACGGCAGCCAGGATGGCAAATCACCGCGCCCCTTAGGGGTAAAAGCCAACCACCCCAGACCAAAGCTCAGGGGTTAGGGGACATTGTCCCTCCCCCCTCAGCCCCGATTCGGGACGATTGGCTGAGAAGAAAGTCAGCTTATACCCTGTGAAATTATTACACATGGTAAGGGTAGAGGTGAGTTTGATGTGGAGAATGAGGACGCAACTGACTTTTCTGGCTTCTGGTGGGAACCAGTTGAAGGAGTTTCCAGTGTAGCCACTGAGAGTAGAGGGGATATGGGGGTATGAAGAGTGAAGGTTCTGAATGGAAGAATATGAAAGAGTTCTGTCATGAGATGGGACAACTGGTAATGAAGGCTAAGAGTATGGTGGACGATATGATCAATAGTGACGAGGAGACTGACAGGACAACTGACGAGCAAACCTGACAGATTGCTACACATTGCCAGGGACCAGTAGATGAGTGTGAATACGGGTGCAGAAGGGTGCGATTGAGTATAAAAGGTACCATGAGTAAGGATTGAGAGTGTATTGTGAGTAACTGTGGTCGAATGGCCTAGGGAAGGAAAGGTGTGGTGGAGCAAATGTGAGTGTGTGTGTGAAGGGCCATTCTCCCACCCCTTTTTCCCAATACCCTCTCCCTCCCTCTGTAAGAATGTGTGTGTGAATGGAAATGTTTTTTTTTTAATATTTTTTTTATATATAATATAAATTGATGTCATGTTGTAATAATTATTTCATTTCATCAGGCGCCATATTCTGGAAAGAGAGACTGACCAAATAGAATATTACCTCTGTGTTAGAAGCAAACTATTTAGAATTTATTAATGTAGAAAGGCCACTAGTATTTATCAAAGTTCCAAGGCCATGTTCCTCTTATAAAGAGTGTCTGACTTTGTTAAGTTTAAAATAGTTTAGCATATATTTTTGGTGGTTGTTCACTTTGCCTATCTTCCTTTTGTATAGTCTAATTGAGCATTTTTTGTATAAATCCCTTTGCTAGTATTCATAAGTAGAATTTTTTTTTTTGTGTGTATATATAGGAAAATTAGATAGCAATTTTTGTGTGCATAAGTAATGAGATCTCTTGTAAATATTATTGTTTTGTTTTTTTAAGTAAAGGACTGTATATACAATCCGCTTCATTCTCCTTCAATTTCTCATGTCCGAATTAGTGTAGGAAGTGGGTTGGAACAATTGGGATTAGAGCATAGATTTTTGGCCCACTACAGTGACCTCAGGGTATACAGACACTCAACTAAGGCTAATACGAGGATGAAAGTGCACCAGGCAGCCAGAACTTGTATATAAAGGGGCAAGTTTGGAAGGGGGTAGTGGGCATGTAATAAAGAGAAGTAGGGATAGGCCGGTTCACTAACAAATCAGGTGGGTGATCACCTATTGTTATCATACCCAGTTGCTAGGTAATTCCAGGATGCCATTCAGTCCACTAAGTAACCATGGCTACCAGACCGAACTGTACAGAGTGCAAGTAGAAAAGGTTGAGGGGATAACCATAATAATATTAAACCACTAAATAATAATAACATACTAATAATAATAGATAATATACATATATAATAGGTACATAATAATAGTAATACACTAATAATAATAAAATCATTTTAATATATAATAAATAATAATAAAATAAATAAAAAATATTAATAAATAATGGGAATCAGAAATAAGAATGATAATAACTAATAATAATACTAATAATAATAACTAATATAAAAAGGTAAAGAGTAGTGCTGAGAGAGAGGGGGAAAAGTGGACCAGCAACTTTCCCCAGGTTCAATCGTAAGTCAACCCAGTGACGGAGCCGCCCCAATTTTCACTAGGGAAGGGAGGATATGCACCTCCCCCAGGTACCAAGTGTAACAGGCTACATGGGGTTCGCACCTGCCGGGGAGGACTGAAAGAGACTGCAACCAAAAATGTTGAGTTAACATACCTGGATTTCAGCAAAAGTGAAAGACTGCTTCAGTTGAATACGGATGTATGTAGTTATTGTATGGGTAGGTGTCTGGTGCATGAGCAATATATGAATGGAGAGTATGCAAGAATAATTGGGTGTGTCAAAGGCTTTGAATGCTGCAGAAGGGAAGTATTTGACTGTTGTGCGAGAGTTAGTGGTTATAAGGTATTGCATTAAAGTGGGTAATACTTCAGATTCGGGGCGCACGGTAGATGGCGCTGTTAGTCGGCTACAATTTTGGGCTACAGCATATCTCTTATCACGTCAGACGGTAGCGTCAGATGTGACCAATCACGGCGTTATATTTTTGGGATGTTTTGGGGATTTGTAACTTTTAGTCTATTATTTACTAAATATCTGCGCTCTGCTCTTTTATAGTTTTTTTTCTAAGTTAGGTAAGGTTCCTTGATGTCTTTTATTATTTTTTGTTTTGTTTTTTGTATTTTTTGTTTGCTGCGAACGATAACAGCTTCTTACTGGCAACATCGTAGCTTATAAATAGGACCCATTTTTCAAATGTTTTTCTTTTGTGCTCTCCATGTGCTTCTTTGTTATTCGAATTCGGCTTTACTTTGTATAATCGCGAAAAACTTTTAGATTATCTAGAGGCGCATAAACTAATCAAGAAACCTATAAAAGTAAGAATTATTTGTTATTAGGTTAGGTTTTTCTGCCAGTAAAAAGCTGTTGGGGAGAAAAAAACCCCCAGTAAATTCAAGGGGACTGCTCGTGGGGGAGATATCACTGCAGGGGGACCACCCTGCGATGATCCTGAATATACTCATATACAAAAAATATTACGCTGTGATTGTTCACATCTGATGTCATAAGAGATATATTGTAGCCCAAAATTGTAGCCGACTAACAGCGCCATCTACCATACGCCCCGAATCTGTAGTATTACCTTAAAGTGTCTCGACCATTTTTGTATAGGATTCGTTAGTGTATCTGCAGTGAATGAGATTGGTGGATAGTAGAGTGGTGAGCACTTTGGAAGAGACCTGGTAATTGCTTCACTTGAGGCGATTGAGGAGATGAAGCAGTTAACAGATGCCCTGGTGGCTGCAGACTCAAAATACGTACCAAAAATAAATTATCAAATTAAACAGTAGATCACCATGATGATAAATAAAAATAAATTAATTAAAAGGGCTTACAATTCAATATGGCTACAAAGATGTAGCCCCCAAAATATATCAAAGATTTAAAAGTACAAATGATCTACCTAATAGAGGAACAGCAGGAAAAAAGCTGAGATAAACTTATTAGACTTGAACAAACACCAAAAGAAAAGTGGAGAGCAATCAACAAGACAATAAGGTCTAAACCAAGAATAAAAATTATTTTCTGTGGAGAGGAGAAATAATTTATTAGCCTTATTCATTTCGCTTCTTCCACAGACACTGCAAAAATTTCTTTGTTGCTCTTACTATTCCTATTCTCTTGTCATCTATATCTTTTTTTCCACACTCAGTCCATAATCCTCCCTTCTCTCCACCGACTACCACTTTTCTCTTCTCAGCTCTATCATCAATTCTTCTTTCAATTTCTCCCTCCCAAGACTGTGGCCCACACACTCCACAATCAAATGTTCTATAGATTCTCACTGCCCCAATAGGCACCACTCGCATCTGTCCTCTCCTCCAAGTCATCTGTATGTCCTACCCTTCACCTGCAAGGATCCAGTCCATGCTTAGAATAGTAGCTGGCTTGCAAAACTCCCATCATACATATCCTCAATGCAGGGCTCCCTTTTGTCTCTGTATAAGTTCAGACTTCTCTTGCCATTTATTCCTCTTCTCCAGAACCTTTCTCTTCCATCTAATATTATCTGCTTCAGTTTTCATTTTGTTCTATATAGATTGCTTCAAATTCATACTTTGTATCCACTCTCATTACCTCTTTGCACCACTCAGTCCTATCATAGGCAACATACACATAGCCTGCCCACGTCTCTATTCCCATCCCTTGCAGTCTCAACTTATAATTTACTTTCATCTTTGCCACCCTCTCTTTATACCTACTCCAGCCCATTTCTCCTCTGAGTGCCTCTACTGCTACATAGGGATTGGCTCCTAGTGTTATTCTTCCCACTTGGCTTTGGATCTTTTCCATTCTCTCTAATTCTGCCTTTGTCACTTTGCAGACTTCATACCCAAACAGGCTTCTTGGGACTGCTATCCCTTTCCACAGTTCTCTTATCATTTTACTTATTCGTTTGCTTAGTGGCCATGTTCCGCAGCATGCCAGTCATTTTTAGCATATTTACCTCATTTTGTCTCTTATGCTTCTCAAATATATCCTTCTGGTTACATACTGTCACACCCAAGTATCTATATTCATTTACCACTTCTAGGATACATCCTTCATTTCTTCATTCTCCAAATATCATTATTTTGCACTTTCCTCTACTAAATTTTACTCTCCATTCTTCCCCATACTGGTACACCACATTCAAAAGTCTCTGAAAACCCTCTGCTGTTTCACTAACCAGAACTATGTCATCTGCAAATACCAAGGGTTGTCAATATGCGATCTCTAATGTAGTTTTCCTGGGAGTTTGGGTGCCTTAAAAAAAGAGGCCGTTTGACTCGGATGACCTATGATAACATAACATAACATAATTTCACGGATGACAAAAGCCACAAGGGCCTATCAAAGGTCATCCATATCCATCAAATCCCACCCATATAGTGCATCCATAGGATTTTGTCAGATCATGCATCTACAATATACAATTTAACAATCCATAGGAATGTCCAACCATGCATCTACAATATATAATTTAAAGCCTCCATAGGAGTCTGTCAAAAACAAAATCAAAGTCCCCCAAAATATACAATAAAAAGAAACTGCATCCACAGGAATGAGTCAAGAAACATATCCACATAGCAAAAAGTAAGAAATTAACCCTCCATCCCCATATAATCATCCAATCTGCGCTTGAAAACATTCAAGTTTGGGCTGTCCACAGTCTCAGGTGGCAAACTATTCCAATAATCCACCACTCTGTTAGTGAAAAAATATTTTCTAACATCCAGTCTGCACCTCTGTTTTTTAATCTTTAAGTGGTGGCCTCTAGTTCTATTACTACCTTCTAACTCAAATAACTTGCTGAAATCCAATTTATCCATCCCTTGTGGCTTTTGTCATCTGTTATATTATATTGTGGGGGACTTTGATTTTGTCTTCCCCTGGTGATGGTGCTTTTTGTGGGTGTTTTTTGACGGATGCGGATGACCTTTGATAGGCCCTTGTGGCTTTTGTCATCCGTGAAATTATGTTATGTTATATTATGACTCCTTGACCTTACCACTAGACTCTCCTATTGTTTCTAGTTCAGAATCTTCTAGTTGTTGTTGTCTTTGTCGTCAATTTTGTTAATCTTTGTTAGGTGGAAATTTCGTTCGCAGTTTCCAGGGCGCAATTTCTTCGGCTTGGAAATAGAGCCATCCTGATGACGATATGCAGATTATTTTGTTGCGTGTTTATTTTATTATTCAAAGTCTGGAGTATTTGTTCTTGTAATTTTTCCCGGATCATAGCCTCTGGAGTTCTATATTCAATGCTTTCAGCTCTGCTTTTGCGTGCAGCTCTGCCTGTCGAAAATGTTTCATTTCGTGCACGCAAGTAATTATCAGTGTAAGTTTTGTTTTGCACTCTGCATTGTCCTAAGAGAGGTAGAGATAGACGTCTGCGTCAGGACTGCAGGGTATACCAAGGTAGAGGTCCAGTGGAAGATCCAGGATAAAAATCGGGGAGGGGTTAACCTGAATTCCTCCGTCAGAGTATTCTGAAGAAAAGGGCATTTATGATTAATGATAATTGTCTTACACAGCATTAATAATAAGTAACAAGAGTAAGCACTAACTCGCTCAAATGCGAATTTTTTCACAAATCAGAAGATTGTGTAGTGTACTTTTTGGACGTCAGCTATGGTATAATACTGAATATAATCCTTATATTTGAGATTTACATGGAATTTAGACATGTATCATATGAAATACATTCGATCCGCAAGGGTTAAAAACTCTCTCTCTCTATCTCTCTCTCTCTCTCTCTCTCTCTCTCTATATATATATATATATATATATATGTGTGTGTGTGTGTGTGTAGGAGAGAAACCACAGTGATAGGATCAATTTATTCGCGAAACCAGGTTTCTCGAATAAATTAATACAATCACTAGTTTTTTTTCCTGCACTTACATGTACGTTACTGTACTTCTTTGGATATATATATATATATATATATATATATATATATATATATATATATATATATATATATATATATATATATATATATATAAGTGACAAACGAATTGATGGACGAAAACTTGGAAACTTCAAGCCAAGTATAAACAGGATGACCAGGACAGAGCTGTAGATGCCTCGTAACATTTATTTCAAACGTTTCAGGATTATAACTAATCCCATCATCAGTGCTAAAGAAAGATTACAAAATACAAACATAAATGTATACGTAAAAAGTTAACACATGTAATAAAATTGTGAAACATGAATATTAAATTTGAGACTAATTGATTACATTAGAAATATGGAGGAAAAAACAAACTAAACCAACGAAAGAATTTCTATAAAATAGGAAAGAAAATAATTAACAGTGGATTTTATTCTTGCACCCCCTCTAAAAAAAATGTGAAATTTAACAAATTAGCATGTTTTTTTAAACATACTGGGTTGAAGTTTTGAAAAATAAATTGACTCTAGCAAGTAAAGGTCCGAGATGTTTCTTACCGCATTAAGTATCGTGAAGTTCTCGATTGTAGTCATAGAGCCACATTGTGACAGATGGTTTCGAATTGAGGATGGATCAGGTTTTGAAATGTGTAGTCCAGTTCTTTCAGATCTACCCATATGCTGCATGAAGTGGGAGTAAAGCGTACGCCTTGTTGCCCCCACATATGATACAGTGCTACTACACGTACAACGAAAAACGTATATAATTTTAGATTGTATATTGGTGGGTGGTTGATCTTTGAACCTAAATAATGATCCCAGTCTGAAGTCATTATTGAGAACAATAGATGGTAATAATTGAGGATAGGCTGAATTTAATAGTTTTACAACTTTTTTAAGTTTTTCAGATTGGTAACCAAAGTATGGTAAGGAAAGAAGATCTTTAATTTATTAACAGTTTGTAGTGGAGTCAGAGTCAAGTATTTTTTATTGAGAAACAGACTAATTTGTCTCAGAAATAGTGATTTGGGATAGCCATTAGAGGTAAAGAATTTTGTTAAGAATTCGAATTCTAAATGTAGGGGTGGAAAACTTGAAGACAAGTTACATGCTCTACGGAGGAGAGCAAGAATGGCATTAATTTTGAATTTAAAATCACAGAAACTAAAAAAAAAACTTAAACCAAGGTTGGAAAAAGTGGATTGTCGGTGTAAACATTTGACGTGAATTGATTCTCTATTCGGGTAATCTTCTTGTTTTTTCCTCCATATTTCTAATGAAATCAATTACTCTCAAATTTAATATTCATGTTTCACAATTTTATTACATGTGTTAACTTTTTATGTATACATTTAAGTTTGTATTTTGTATTCTTTCTTTAGCACTGATGATGGGATTAGTTATAATCCTTTAACGTTTGAAATAAATGTTACGAGGCATCTACGGCTCTGTCCTGGTCATCCTGTTTATATATATATATAAGTATATATATATATATATATATATATATATATATATATATATATATATATATATATATATATATATATATATATATATATATATATATATATATATATATATATATTTATATATGGAATGCAATGTCCCGCAGGAAAAAATGAAAAGGTGTTTCCAAGTACTTTCGAACTTTATTAAGTTCCTTATCATGGATAACTACAAGAAATAATATTATATTAGAAGTATATATACGAAAGAAAAGTATGAAAGACCGCCTCAAAAACAAGAAATAACCAGTGAGGAAGACGGAAGGGGGAAGGTAAAGAATCACATTGAGAATTACAAAAAGCAGGTAGTAAGGTCAAACTAAGCCGACGGAAAGGTTAACAGATTCAAAGAAATAGAGATAGCCTAACGAGGGAGATTATAAGACACGATGAGCAAAAGGGGGGAAAATACAATGTACAGAAAAGAGCAGTGACAATTAAAATTGGTTAGGCTATCTCCATTTCTTTGAATCTGCTACCCTTTCCGTCGGCTTAGTTTGACCTTACTACCTGCTTTTTGTAATTCTTAATGTGATTCTTTACCTTTCCCCTTCCGTCTTCCTCATTGGTAATTTCTTGTTTTTGAGGCGGTCTGTCATACTTTTCTTTCGCATATATACCTCTAATATAATATTATTTCTTGTAGTTATCCTTGATAAGGAACTTAATAAAGTTCGAAAGTACTTGGAAACACCTTTTATTTTTTTCCTGCGGGACATTGCATTCATTTGTTACCCTCACGTGATACTTTGTGAGTGTATTTAAATATTTTTTATAAGATTTTAACGAAACGTTGAGACTATATATTAAACACATATTTAGATATATCTAATATTTATCTTTCGTGAAAATTTCAAGTGAATGAATTAAATATTTCGTAAGTTATGAGGAAATAAACAGGTATCTTCCAAATTGCAACAGCGAAAAGTTAAGGGTCACTTAGAAATAATGAACTACCAACCGATATATTTCTGTTTAGGAGACTGTTGATGTGCTAACAGTTACTTCTTATGATAATATATTATTGAAATTTTTAATTGTAAACATGGCAGCTTGTGAGATACGACCGGTGTCCTGTGATGAAAACAAAGGAGTGTGTGCTTTCACCAAAAGGGCAAGTCAAATTCTCTGATAGCAACTACTGTAGAAGTGTTGTGCAACAAATTGTAGCTCGTTTTAAGTCATCGGGATCGATAGGTGCTAAACCCAAAACCGCTAGAACTCGTAAAACGTCCCCAAGACAGGGTCGTATTATGGTTAGAATGTCACTGAAGGATAGGTTTAAGAGTGCTGCTGAGATATCCCACCTCCGATGTCAATGTATCGCACGAAACAGTTTCGGAGGTTACGAGGTATTGGGTTGTTCGCTCAGGCACCGGGAAAGAAACATCTGATGTCCAAGAAGAATAAAAGAGCCTTTCTTCGTTACGCTCACGAACATGTCGTTTGGGCGCAGGTCCATTTTAATGTGATTGGTTCCAATGGCGGGATGTACGTCAGACGAAGATGAGGCGAACGGTTATCTTGTGCATGTTTGAAGAAGACAACGAAATATAGAAGATGCAGTGTAATGTTATGGGGAGTGATCTCTGTTGCTAGTCCTGGTCCACTTATTCGTCTACAAGGAACTGCCAATACTGAAATCTGCAAGCAGATTCTTAGGCAGCATACCATTCCGCATCTCCAATCCACATCAGTTCAACCTCCTATTTTCGTGCAGGATAAGGCTCCCTGCCACACTGCGATGAGAGTCGAAAATTTTTCGAGCGATAAATGGGTTAATCTCATGGACTGGCCACCTCAAAGTCCCGATCTCAATACTATAGAAAAAGTTTAGAAGATTATTGGAGATGGGGCGCGAAGGAGAAATACAAAGAACTAAGATAAACTTTGGGAATTATTGAAAAACGAATGTCAGGAGGACATTGCTAGTAAATGGATGTTCACAAAATATTAATAGTGAGGGTTTCTTTTTGTACTTGTTCCATTTTACATTGTTTCTCTAAGTTGCCCTTAACTTTTGGGCGCTACAATTTGGAAGATAGTTTGTTTATTTCCTCATAACTTACGAAATATTTAAGTCATTCACTTGAAATTTTCACAAAAGATAGATAGTAGATATATGTATATAATATATAGACTCAACGTTTTGATAAAATTCTATAATAAATATTTAAATACACTCAGGGTTGCCAACCGTCCTTTATTAGAAAGAACAGAACAGTCCTTTATTTAGCTTTCCTGTCCTTGTCCTTTGTTTAGTTTGGAAAGGACTCCAAATGTCCTTTCTTTTGAAAATCATGATAATTTATTTTGGTAACTCAGGTGAGTACCGGGATTATTGTTTAATTGTAAGGAGGTGATATAGGCCCTTATATTTTTACAAAATATAGAGGATGAGTGAGGTTATCGAAGGAACGATTGTGTTTGTAAAGGGTCTATACAGTTACAGAGAGACTCTAAATAGCTGATGCATGGGCCGATAAGTCATAAGCGGAAGATGGAATTCAACTTTAAGAAGTGCAAGACAATGCATATTGATAATAATAATAATGGATTTGTTTGAGATGTGTCCCTCAAGAGAATGACTTAGAAGTAATTATTAGTAATGTTTTAAAAGTTCCAGACAATGCTTGGAAGCACGGAACAGTGCAAATAAAATGTTGGGCACAATTATGAGAAATGTCAGCTATAAAAGCAAGGAAGTGATTAAAAGGCTGTATAAAGTCTATGTTAGACCACATATTGAGTACTGTATCCAAGCATGGGCACCTCATTATAAGCAAGATGTATAAATGTTGGAGGGGGTGGAGCGAAGAGCTACTAAGCTTATATCTTGGTCCCAAAAATTAAGCCATGAGACCAGACTAAAAAAAACGGGATTTTTTTCGGTTAAGAAGAGAATCCTGAGGGGATCTGATTTAGGTATTTAATTTTTTTTCAGGTTCAGAGCATATTCATCATGTTTGATTTTTTAACTACTATTTGGTTAGTTGATGTTCCTCTCTCCCAAGCGTCACTGTAACCTATAAATACTAGACTCTTGTTAAACCCACCATTCACTCTCTTGGATGGATCCACTTTAGTAAGTACCCAAATTTACCGTTTTTGTATTAAATGTTTTTAACTCTTACAGTGTTTACAAAATTAAAAACAAAGTTTAAATTTAGTATCTTTAACTAATGCCAGGGCAATTTCTCTTATAGTTTTTAATTAATTTTTGCAATAAACTTAAAATTTATTAACTAATTTTTTAGTCTGTTTTAAAGCAAATTTAACGATTGCCAAGTCATATTTAAAATTTTAACTTATAGTACATTTTACTGATATTTTATAATTGGTCATCTTTTAAAATAATGTCTTGTTAGCCTTTTCAAGTTTTCTTCATATGTGTCGTATCATGCCCCTTTTGATCCCCCCACACCTGACACCACTTTTAACATGATATACTTCTTTGATGAAGTAGGCTTTGATCTAAGAGTGCGAATTTTGTTGTTTTAAGGAAGAGCCGCTTCAACACGTAAGGATATAGAGAAACGCACACGAATTATCCCCAAATAAACATATTTTTCAATTTAACACTTAACTATGAAAAACAAACAGTAATCACATTTATATCTTCGTCCTAAGCTAACCTAGACTATCCGAAAGGGCAACTAGGCCTATTACAATATCTTCAATGACAAAAAATAAATAAATAGGTTCCCAGTAAACACACCAATTGCCAATTAGTATTTTTATCGTGACCCTTTTTGACTAGCGTTAAACATTAAATTAAAGTACTCTCTTTTACCAACAAATATGACCGGGGTTCACGCACAATTGTCTTTACTTCTATTAAATCGTGAAACGTACTAACCTCATACTATCGCAATATGAATATAAATGTTCTTGCTAACTCACATGACAGACAGGATCAGGAGTTGCCGGAGGTCGTTGGGGGGCTTATCTCGCCTTCGGGGATTTGGAGTGCCGATGTTGGAATTTCGCCGAGATGTGATGAGAGAGAGAGAGCGAGGTAGGGCACTATCAACTTCTTATTACAACTTTGCCTCTAGTTAAGTTAAGAAGACGGAGAGAGTTATGGTGCTCTTCGCTCCAAGAGTCCTCTTCTGGATAATCTTGAAGCCTCTTGGTGTCTTATTCTTCAACGTAGAGTGCCCAACTAGATTTGGGGGTATTCGGGGGGATTTTTACCGTAATTTACGAATGGAACCTCGTTGGGGCTGGGTTCTTCTCCTCTCACTCTTACGGAGCTTGAGATGTGAGAGTCACTCGAGTGTGAGTGGGTTTACTTTTCTCCAGTCAAACTTTTTCTGTCTGTAAAGGATTCTTCGGTATGACACCGATACCAAACTTTACGATTTATGTTAATTCAGCCCGGGGAGGGGGGGAACGATCTTCTCAATCTGATCCTATCGTTTCTTTGCGGAAATCGTCTTGTCTGGCTGAAGGATCGATCTTCACGAACTGAACCTTCGTTTTTCTTACTGAATTCTAATCACATCTCTTTCTTTCCGGGGCTTATCTATAGGCGGACCACCACCCCATCTAAGGGGAAAGGGGTGAGGCCACAGAGGGGAGCGCGAATGGTGAGTTCGCATCTGGTGAGAGCGAAAAGTGAAGAGGTTGGCACTGAGGTGCCCAAGTCGGCTTGTAATTAGTGAGACCCTCAACCGCCACACTCCTTGGCATGCCTTTTGACTAGCAGCGCTTTTTGGTGACATAAACACGGGTTTATGGATTTCGTAGGTAATTGGATCGTTAGAGCGTCGTTTAAGGGCCTTAGGTGGTTGCCTTAACACATATGGTCGCTCCAACTACCTAAGCGGCGGGGAGATCAAACAGGGTAGGCAGTTACTGTTATTTGCCCGCTCCCCTTGCCCCACGAGTCTCCTCATGGTGCTCGCTTCTCCGGCTTTCTCCACAAGGGGGGGGGGATAATTTAAGGTATATGGCCGCCTAGCCCTCCGGGAGGCTTTATGTAGCCCTTTCTCTACAATATGTATTAACAATTTTTTGAGTCAGTTTTAGAGCAAATCTAACTGTTTCCAAGTCATATTTAAAATTTTAACTTATAGTACATTTTACTTATATTTTATAATTGGTCACCTTTTAAAATAATATCTTGTTGGCCTTTTCAAGTTTCCTCCTTTTTAATATATATATATATATATATATATATATATATATATATATATATATATATATATATATATATATATATATACACTTGGCAAAAATTATGGGGAAGGTATGAAAAAGTAAAGAATATGATTGAAACTCATTTATTTCATACTTGACATAATACAAATAAATATTTTAGGGTATATTATATCAATAATTAATATTTGATGTGTCCTCATTTTGCGTTTATAACCGCTTTTGTGCATTTTTGCATGCTTGAGACTAAATTGGCACAGGTCGTTGACTCAATTTTCTGCCACTTTACATGAATTTTGGTTGTTAATTCACTTTTAGATGAACATTTGTGCACCCCCATTCTTGTGCGTAAGTGTGAGTACAAATGTTCAATGGGGTTGAGGTCTGGAGATTGAGGGGGCTATTCCATCAACGTCACCCCTTTCTTTTCAAACCAACCCTTTGAGACTCTAGATGTGTGGCATGGAGCATTGTCTTGTTGGAAGATTACACCATCTGGTATGTCATCATTGAAACTTTACCTAAGGAAGGTTAATAAAATTGGTATAACATGCTGGTGTAAGTGTTGGAATTCATTCTGCCCCCACAAGTGAACTACATTCCTGAACCTAAAGACAAAATGCAGCCCCAAACCATTCACTGCCACCTCCAAATTTGACTGTTGAGACGAAACATCTCTGATCATAAGCTTCTCCATCTCTTCCACGAACATAAACAGCTCCAGGGGTTCCAAAGATCTGAGAAGAAATACAAATTTTACTGATTATATTTTAGTATCCAATAAAAATGTGTACAAGCGTAATAAATTGGTGGAAACTAATATGGAGAAGCTACCTCAAAGTTGCTTTCATCATACAAAACAACTTTAGCCCAATCATCACCAGTCCAATCTTCTTGCTCTTTTTCCCAAAACAATCGCTTCTTGTTCTCCTGGGACAGCCACGGTATTTTTCTAGCCTTTCATCCTTTAAGCCCAGCTTCTAATAACCTTCTTAACACTGTGCCTCTTGATATATCTTTGGTTGTTGCTGCCCGAAACTCAGCAGCTACTTCAGAAGAAGGGGTTTTTTTTCCTATCGGCCAGAGATGTCATTTTCAACAACCTGTCTTCCCTTTGAGTTGTACACCATTTGCGCCTTAAGTATCACGGATTTTGAAAGAATTGTTCTTATTGTACCTTTTAATTGTTGTTTGGACACCGCTTCACGAGAATTTCAATTTTGTCTTGTGATAGTACCTCTTTGGACAATGCAATGATTGGAGCTATTTGAGCTTCAAAATTCGTGAGGCGCAGTGCAGAAAAATCAGTGAGAGCGGGGTACATCCAGCAATCCCCCAAACACCCCCATATGAGAAGTTTTGAGGGAATTTCACGGCCAATGGACCCCAACGACTGATACCGGTGGAAAGAATGATGAATTCCAACAAGTACCAAACAACCTTGGGGAGGCATCTACTCCCAACACTTCGTGAACGCTTTCCAAAAGGTGATATCATCTTTCAGCAGGAAAATGCCCCATGCCACCTCCCCCCCCCCCCGACAAAAATGCAATGTTTCTTCTGAGCCGAGAAGATTACAGTATTGGAATGGCTTGGAAATTCACCAGACCTTAATCCATGGCGAAGGACTGCTCCACAATAGAAAAGCTGATATGTGATGTTATACAGGCCTAGTATCATTCACGATGAGGAAGTGCGGAATATATATATATATATATATATATATATATATATATATATATATATATATATATATATATATATATATATATATATATATATATATATATATATATATATATTTGGAGCTCGGCCGTGAAGCCTGCATTTAATATTGAGGATAAATCCCAGAGCCACGAGAAACGGATGTAGCATCTTTTAATTTTTCACAACGTTTCGAAAAATACAAGTTTTCATCTTCAGGCTAGAATAACTTTACAAAGTTAATACATATGAAGAAAACTTGAAAAGGCCAACAAGACATTATTTTAAAGGGTGACCAATTATAAAATATCAGTAAAATGTACTATAAGTTAAAATTTTTAAATATGACTTTTACTGATATTTTATAATTGGTCACCCTTTAAAATAATGTCTTGTTGGCCTTTTCAAGTTTTCTTCATATGTATTAACTTTGTAAAGTTATTCTAGCCTGAAGATGAAAACTTGTAGTTTTCGAAACGTTGTGAAAAATTAAAAGATGCTGCATCCGTTTCTCGTGGCTCTGGGATTTATCCTCAATATTTTATATATATATATATATATATATATATATATATATATATATATATATATATATATATATATATATATATATATATATATATATATATATATATATATATATATATATATATGAGGAATTAAACCACATTCTCCGAAGACAATTTAATTCAGAACAGTTTCGGTGTATCTCACACCCTTTTTCAACTGACACTGGGTAGAAAATTTAAGAGAAATGCATATAAGCATAACACAAGATCCCCTCTTTTTTCCCGCAATCCCCTACTTGTGGCTAATCTGGGAGGGGGACGAGGTTAGGCCTAAACATATTGAAGGGCTGACATTTGACTATTTTGTTTATATGCTTTCTTATTACAGGATTAAACGAAAATGGACCCTCAGATAGATTTAAATTAGGAACTGACGATATCAAGCTCGATTCTACGATTCTTCTCTTGACATAGTTAGCCGATTTAAATAACATTTTACTTCCATTGATATGTATCGTATGATTCTTGTCTCTAACATGGCAAAATATTCCACTGCTTTCGCTGCCCACTCTAATATCTCTTTTGTGTTCGTACAATCTCTTGTCTAGATTTCTCCCCGTTTTCCCTATATAAACTTTATGGCAATCGTTGCATGGTATTGCAATGGTATGCAATACCATGCAAGGATTGCAGGTCTATACGAATAATCTGCAAACAGTTGATATCCTAAAAGTCAACATAACAAACACCATCCAGCAAATTCAGCCAGATTTATGCAACATAGTCATCGAAAATTGGGCCTCCCGAATACGTTCGGCCAAGCGAAGCCGCGCCGGACATTTGAACGAGGTCATATTCCACACTTAATGCTATAAAATGTACTTTCAAATTTAAAATAAATTGAGTGCATATATCACACACAACTTGTTTTATTTACATTTAAAAATCGAGCGACCTTATTGAAAGAACCTTTATATCTATCTATCTATCTATCTATCTATCTATATATATATATATATATATATATATATATATATATATATATATATATATATATATATATATATATATATATATATATATATATATATATATATATGCAAATTTTGTTGAAGACCATGGTATATTTCGCCTTGATCAATTTCCTTTGGCAACTTTCTATTCTTCTAACTATCTTTTTTAGTCCATCTTTTAGATGGTAGATTACTTGTACTATATTCACCTCTCTTTTTAATGAATGGGTTTAGTAAAAAACAAACTAAATTGCTGAGCTTTCGATCTTATTCGATCATCTTCGTAGCATGTGCATTGATATCTTCTGGAAGAGGTTGTTTTGTTGTGGTTCCAGCTTCATATTACCACTTTTTTGTGAACTGCCTGGCTGGCTTACTAGTTGGGAGAACTGATTACATAGTAAAGCTCTGTAGTTGTATTTTACCCTCAGCCATTCAATAAGTTAAAATACATTCTAAGAATTCATCGCCAATTCTGGAAGTCCATTCTAATAATTTTGTAGCAAACACCATCTTCACAATCCTCAAATCCCATTTGCAATTTTATTTCCCAAACTGATTTTATTAAATATCATTTTATAAATCAATTTTATGATAAAAGTGTTTGTATGTATTATCATAACAAAATCCTATAATCTCAACTCAAAAAACTGCTACAATAATGTTACTTATGGACTCTGAACTTTTGTTGACTTGGTAGTCGTGGTAGCTAATATCGAACTGGCTGGTAAGTGGCTTTTTCTTATCACTCCATTCCTAACGTTAGATATATGTAATTACGGCGAACCGAAAACTTAAATATCAAGATGGTATTTGTAAAAAAATATTTGTAAAAAATTAGCCCCCCGAAAAATCACCGCCTGGCTACGAGCCTGATCCCACTCTTTTCCTCGTCTGAAATCTCGATTTGTAGGCAAAAGCCTCTAAGCGCCACTTCCCTTTGGCAGCAAAAGCCGCTACCTTCCGAGAACCAATCATAACGCAGCATGGAATCGCGTGGCTTCAACCAGTTGCAAGATGGCTACTTGCTGAAGAGCCGGCTTTTTTGTAAACAGTGTTTTGGTTTTGGACATTAGTAGGATATTCAGTTGATAATTCAAATCGTTTTAGTCATGGAGTATTATGAACCTGTCCTAGTGACTGTAAATGAAAGGAAAAAACGTCGACTTGCTCTCAACTCCGCCTATTGTAAGGCGAATGAGAATAGATATAGTTGGAATGACTCGGTCGCGAGCATAGCTCACAGCCATAATAGTTTGACTGGGGCTGCTGTTACTTTGACGGACACACTTGATTACACACTACAGTATTTGAATGTAATGTGTTTTTTATTCCTGAGTCTTCATAATAATGTTTTTCACTTTGTTTACATACTTGCTTGTACACTCCAATATATTAATCTAAGAAGCTTTTTTATACCAGAGTTTTTATAGGATCATTTTTAAATGCGCTCGCATACTCATACATACATGATTATATGGCAAATATTTTTGAATGTTGTAATGTAAGCCTTCGAGTTTTTATAATGGGTTGAGGAATAAGTTCTTGCGGTTTCATCAAATTTATTCATTACCATTAACAATTTTAGAAAAACGTCATTTTTAATTGATAACAATATGCAATTTAATCAATAATGTATTCTCCATTGTTATTGACGACTTCTTCCCATCGTTCAACTAGTTTTTCGATGCCTCAGCAATAAAAATCTCTGGATTTTGACTCGAAGAATTCGTCTAACCAGGTTCTTAATTCCACATCAGTATTGAACGAAACGCTGGAAAAATTGTTGGAGAGCGATCGGAGCCAAGTTTGGCGAATATGGAAGATGCGGCAGGATTTCCCAATTAAGCGTTTGGAGGGCGTCTTTTGTCATATTGGCAATGTGAGGACGAGCATTGTCAGGTTGCAGAAGGACTCCATAACGTCGATGAGGTCGCCTTTCACGAATAGCTTCGGCGACTCGATACATTTGTTGAACGTAGAGTTCTGCATTGACAATCTCGTTTTTCGCAAGGAGCTCATAAAGAATGATGCCTTCACAATCCCAACACACACACACAGCATCGTCTTTCGTCGATGAAGTCCTTGCTTTAATCGCCGAAGAGGTTTTTTATTGGGGCTAAGCCATTGTTTTCGATGGTTCATGTTGACATAAACACCCCACTTTTCGTTGCCAGTAAAGATGCGGTGAAGAAATTTGTCCTTATATCCAGGTGTAGCCTTATAACGAGCAAGCAAACGTGCGGCAATCGTGGAGCGTTGAAGTTTGTTGCTTTCGCTCAAAGCGTGCAGAACCCATGCACCGAGTTTTTGAACTTTCTCCATCGAATGAAGATGATTCACTACAGTTTTGTGATCGCACGCCAATTGTACAGCCAATTCTCTAGTCGATTGACGATGATTTTCATGAAGAAGGTCGTTCAATCGATCTTCCTACAACTTAATGGGGCGACCAGAACGTTCTTCGTCATTAAGATTGAAATGACCGTTTTTGAAACATGAAAACCACCATTGAGTGTCCTTTCTGATAAAGCATTTTCTCTGTACACATCACAAATATCGCGATGAGCTTTGGCTGCGTTTGCATTGTTCCCATCTCGATTGAAAAGGAATAACAACAAGTGTCGAAAATGCGCCTTTCTTTCACATTTACATTCCACTTTGAGGGTACAGAACAAAAATTACATTAACACAACTTTTAAATAAACCGCAATGACTTATTACTCAACTTCAAGACGTAACCTAAGCTAAAGCCTAATAGTATACGCTATTAAGAGACGTACCCTAACCTTTGCAAATTTTGCTCTCATTATTTATTATTGTTTCTTAATATGTGCACAAATCACGCAACAAAACTTAAATCAACACAACATTAAAAAAAATGCAAGAATTTATTCCTCAACCTAATACTTCTTTATACCTACTATACTTAAATCTGCGTGACCAAGGAATATTCCAAACACAATGACAAAAATAGATTTTAATATACACTAGATAAAAGGTACACAATAAATGTGTATATATGTATACACGAATAAGACGGAAGTAGGTTCCGAATACTGATTGGATAACCAAGGTTATTAAATGATTATAATGGGAGATTTGGGGTGGTGCGAGATTCAGTTCCTTTGAACCTCGAGAGTGAAATGGGGCGAACGGGGAGGGGGGCGCTTGGTGACTTTGAATAGTCACCGGTGTAGACGGGAACCCGAAGAGGGTGCTGCTACGTTCTCCAAACTCTGATTTAGTGAGATGCGGGCCTCTTGTCCTCAAGAGGTCACCGAACGAACTTCGGAGGAGGGGAGGGGGGTGACTTCTCCCAACTCGGATTGAGCGAGCTATTTGGCCTCTTGTCTTCAAGAGGTCACCAGAAGAACTTCGAAAGACGGCTTCTCCAATCCTTTATCCGAAGGCGGGTGAGAAAGGCTGACGTTGCCTCAAGAGACTTTTCTTCCTGACCCGAAGTTACGAGTGTGATGTCACTAAACACTTCTCGGGTGAGAGCGTCGTTCAAGCGAACCTCCGTTCGGGGAAGCGTCGTCTAAGCGAATCTTCGGGTAATCCTTGAGAGGGCGCATATATACCCGGATTTCTCCAAACAGGGAGAGGGATAAGGACATTTTCGAACCTTCGTTATCGGACAGGGCAATAGAGCGTCTTCTTACGGGAAGGTGTAAGAGGCTGGGATCAGCGGGTCTGAAGGAACGACCAGGGGCTGGAGCTATAAAGTTGTCTCGAGGCAAACCTACAAATAGACGAATAATCTGCCGACTCGGGGTAAGGGAAGATTAAAACGTCGGGGATATAGCTTCAATCACAGCGTCATGCCTCGGTGTGAATTTCTCAGTGACCGGGCAGAAAGTCCAAAAAGGGTGAAGTCGGAGGGGAGGAGAGTAACGGCTCGCTTTCTCTCCTGAAGTAATATCTTATGAGGGGGAAAATATTACTATATTAATGGGTCACTCTACACTCCTTCCTATCCAAAGACATTTTTACAACAAAGAAAACTTTGCAGCGAAAATAGTGTCTACAACTAATTTCATCAAGAGGGGAACTAATACAGCTACAATTTTTACGTTTAGCAAACAGAAAAAAAGATATAACACTACACGGAATTTACATATGTGTAACCACAGAAAACTTATTCTATACATACGCATACACATATAAAAAAGAAACTAGTATTTACAAATTGAGTCAAACAAGAATTTGGATATACGCTCAGGTTGTTGGAGAGGGGTCTTCTATTGGATTCCTACTCAAGCAATCAGTTAGGTAGTCGTCGGTGCATTTAACATACATGTTCCGAAATTGGTACTCCATGAGTAGTAGGCTCCAACACATTAAACGGCCGTTTTGGCTCTTACAGTTTTTTAGGTACGCCAGGGGTTTGTGATCGCTTTTGAAAATAAATTATTTATCTATAAGATACATCTTAAACTTACGAATAGAGCACACGATGGCTAAAGCTTCGAGCTCTATGGTTGCATACGCTTTTTCGCGAGGGGAAAGCTTCCTACTAGCATATCCTACAGGATATCCCACTCCATCATCGTCATATTGGACGAGGGCACAACCTAGACCATACTGGCAGGCATCGGTACGAACACAGAATGTTTTATTAGGATTCGGTAATCTCAAAATAGTAGCAGAAATTAGTTTGTTATTTAACTGGTGCAAGCGATCTTCCATGGAAGGGGTCCAATTGACTGGATCGGGGGCCGTTCTCTTAAACATGTCGTTAAGGGGCGAGGCTATGGCAGGGAAATTCGGCACAAAACGACAATAGAACGACACGGATCCCCAAAAGGAACGGAGCTGTTTCTTTGTTCGGGGGAAGGACATTTCTGAGATAGCCTTTACCTTGTCGTCCTGGGGAATCATTTGATTCCTACCGACCTGGAAACCAAGGTAGTTAATAGTGTCATAGACGAAGTGACACTTTGTCGAGCCTACCGAGAACCCGTGTACGCGTAACCGGGATAATAGCGTGCACAAAGACTGTACGTGTTGGTCCCAAGTACGAGTAGCGACGTATACGTTATCGAAATAAAAAGTCACATTTGATAGGTCATCTAACAACCGGCGCATGATTCGGTTATAACTTCCGCAAGCAGTTACCAACCCGAAAGGAAGCCGAATAAACTTAAATAACCCTTTTACAGTAGCTAAAGCGGTAAAGCGTTTTGATCGCTCTGAAAGCGGCACTTGGTGGTAGGCTTTGCAGAGGTCGATCTCGGAGATGAATTTCGCGTCTTGAAGGCATGAAAACTTTGGTCGATTAGAGGTATCGGTTTGCGAAAATCGACGCAAATCCTAAACGACTTATCAGGCTTCCTAACCATGACAATGGGGGAGCAAAAATCGGACGACGAGGGTTCTATTATTCCTAATTTTAATAAGTTCTCGATCTCTGCATTGAAAGTCGGCCGTAAATGTACGGGTATGGGATAAGGCTTGGTTCTTATCGCATCTTGAGTATTGAGGACAATTTAATGTGTAAATTGGGTTGAGCAACCGGGAATTCCGAAATGATGTCGGGAAAGTCTTCCAATAAAGCAAGCAATTGAGCCCTCTCATTAGGGGTGAGACTGGGGTTTACGTCCAAGTCAGAGTTAGGCTCCGCTTGGGGGGGAAAGAAGGGACGGCAGGGGATACTCATCATCTGCTTCTACGCACACCGTTTGGACCAGACACAAGGCTTCAACGAGATAGGCGGCTTCGAGGACGGGTTCTTCGTCCATGGCGACTACGTTATTTAGGCAAGCTCGGCGGTGGTATTTTTTTAGGAGGTCGACGTGGTAAATCTTATTACCGGACAGGGTTTCAATTAGGTAATCCACCGGGCCGCGAGGTTCTAAACGGGAAAAGGTCCTTTCCAGTGGAAGAGGAGCTTATTTGCTTCGGAGGGAAGCAAGAGCAATACTTCGTCACCTGGTTTGAACGAACGCGCCTTTGATTTTAGGTCAAAGTAGGTGCGGTATTTTTCCAAGTTTACATCGGCGTTCCGGAGAGCGATGTCCGCACATTTTTCTAACCGCGTACGCAGGTTTAAAACATACGTGTAAGAGGATTTAATTTCCTCATCCATTCTAGGATTGGACCACAATTCTTTCAAAATGTTCATCGGTCCTCGGACGTTACGTCCAAATAACAGCTTAAATGGAGCGAACCTCAAAGTCCTATGGGGAACTTCGCGACAAGCAAATAACGCTAGGGGGAGGTAGCGGTGCTAATCTTGGGACTGGTTGTGACATACCTTCTTGAGTACCATTTTGAGGGTGCCGTTTACTTTTTCGCACATCCCGTTTGCGGAAGGGTGCCAGGGCGTCGTGAAAAGGGGACTGATGAGGAGTTTCCTGACATACTCCTTCAATTCAGAAGTGAATTGACATCATCTGTCGGATAAGATCTCCTTCGGGATCCCTATTTGGGAAGAGATTGAGATTAAAGCCTCTGCACAAGAAATGCTATCAATCTTCTTCATGGGGATAGCCTCTGGAAAAGGGGTGGCGCAATCGACGAGGGTTAAAATATAGGAGAGTCCTTCACTTGACGTGGGACGAATGGGGCCTATTAGGTCGATTGATACGTGGGCGAAGGGCTCCGCCACTCTACAGGGTCTTTTGAATAGGGGCGGGCGCTACACGCCCTTTGGAGGTGACCTTCTGGCAAAGGTCATAGGACTTGCAGAAGTCGATAACTTATTTGGCCGCGCCTGGCCAAAAGAAATATTTGAATACTCGCTGGGCCGTTTTGTTATGGCCGAAATGTCCGTCTATTAGGCCATCGTGAGCCATGTTTAGAACGGGTTTGATATACATTCTCGGCACACACAACGCGTTGGTCGAGGAATTATCCGGTTCGACAAAAGAACGATATAATAACGCGTTCTTCACGGTGTACTCGATCTTCCATTTGCCTAGCACCATTTCAGTCTCCTTCTTCCTTGCTTTTTCCCACAGGGGCTGTAATGTGGGGTAATTCTTCTGCGCCTCAGCAAATTGAACGTTGGTGGCGAGGTCGACGTCTGGGGACCATAGGGGGTACCGGAAGCGATATTTCTTTCTCGGCCAGTGCAGTGGTAACCTGTAGTTGCTCTTTCTTGGTATGTGATATGGACAATGAGCCTTTAAATTGTGAGCGGAGAATTGGATGTGGTATAAAAATTCCTTGGAGGTTCCTAGCTTAGGTAGATACTGGGTTTGATGGGGTAATGCTTTGGGCGAAATATATTTACTGTGCTTGGTAGCTTAACGGTAAAGCATCTGACTGGCAATCAGCAGACCCGGGTTAGAGTCCCGACCAGGAATTTTCAAAACCTTTTCCCTTGGCGTTATTTCTGTCTCCTCGGTAAAGGATCGCCTTCACTGTGCCGCCCTCTGCTCCCTTTGATTCTGGGTTCTTCTAATGTCCCTTTCTCTTGCCTTTAAAAAACTCCGGTTTCTTGTCTCATTCGCGTCCAATTCTTCTTTCTCTTGTACTATATATATATATATATATATATATATATATATATATATATATATATATATATATATATATATTTATATCGTGGTACAACTACTCTATACAATACAGTACTCCTATATTATGTGTGTGTGGGGGAGAAGAGGGGAGGTCACTTAATCACTTACTGCAACGTGAACCGTTGAAGGACTGTTCGCAGGTATTAACGACCGACTAGGAGGTCACTTAAGGCGTTGGCTTTCAAATCCTTAATAATCAAACAGAGTGCATAACTGGTTCCGATATTTACTTGAAGAGGCCGAGAGTATCGTTCAAGGTTAGTTAAAGATGAAACAACAATATAATTTTATTTACACAGATCAAAATAATAATATTTATAGGCAAAGGGGAATTATTTAAATTGAGATAGTCTCCTGATAATTATGAGAAGGGATTCTCAAATGGAATTAATTAATTAATGTAACTAGACTCAGATAAAAAAGGGGGAACTTGACAATACTAATAATGGAAGGGGTTTCAGTCTTACGGGTCGATGACTTCGTGGAAGGACCTTCTTGCAATGAGGCGAGTGGGGAACGATCCGAATGAAGCAGATGTGGCACGATCCGAACCAACTTTCCAATTAGGATAGCCAAACTTCAAAGATGACGTTCGACGGGAAATGTGGGATTACTCGTAATTCCACTGAAAGAGGAAACTGCTTTTTCCTCAAAGGTAATCGATGGGGATTTTCTTCGGTTCGATTAAACGAAGGGAGACTATTGCGCAAATTCAAAGGCTAGCTGATTAGAGAAGCTACCAATTGACTTGGATAGAATCACAGCTGAAGAAGGCTGCTGTCTGACGAACGCTCACGGGACGAGACGATAAGGACGGCCTTCACGTGTGGGCTGGACTCTTCGAACAACAGAATAACCCGAGTATTTGTATGGCCGATTCTGGAGGGGAAGAGTGAGTTTGGAGAAAGAAGTCACAAGCTCCAGACATCTTAATCCGGAGGCGGAATCAAATCATCATTTATCAGCAATGGGCGAGACAGTGTGGCTCTTTCACATAAGGTCACCAGGGGGGAAAGGGACTTGGGACGAGATCACGGGGTTGGGAAATATTTTCCCAACATGCTCAGGAGTCTAAAATTGGAGAATATTCCGAACAGGAAATGACGTCGTCCATAGTGTGATACCATAGCACGTGGTCTCCGATAAAGGGGGGGATGGGGGGGTCAGAGTT
Source organism: Ceratothoa steindachneri (assembly GCA_963969495.1). NCBI lineage: Eukaryota > Metazoa > Arthropoda > Malacostraca > Isopoda > Cymothoidae > Ceratothoa > Ceratothoa steindachneri. The sequence continues at coordinate 45,760,162 of OZ018333.1, forward strand.
TTTTTTACTATAATATATATATATATATATATATATATATATATATATATATATATATATATATATATATATATATATATATATATCCTCCATAGCCCAATATTTTTAGAACGTGATTTTTGTAATATTTATAATTTTGTTTTCAAAAAGTGGGCAAGTAAACTAGTGTGAATTTCTAGTACGTCATTTATCCCCCCATCCTTCTTTTACCTCCATCTCTCCCACTCTAGCGCTCTCCCTCCCTCTCCCCAACTCTATCCTCACACCTTGCCCCCCTCTCCATATCGCCTTCTCTTTCACAATCCTCCTCTCTCCTCCTCTCCTGTCTTCCGCACTCCACCTCTCTCCCACTCGTCTATCTCCTTCCTCTCCACCCCCTCTCTTATCTATATCTACCCCTCCATCTCTATCTAACTATCTCCTATACCCCTCACCCTTTTCTCTCCGATGAGTAGAGTGTCCGAGAGAGGGGAGAAGGGGGAGGTTAGAGAGTTGGGGGAATCTTTTACATTAGCGACTCGGGTGTTTTTTGTTGTTGTGTTTCGTTCCAAATTGAACGATATCGATGTGTTTCATCTTTCTTTCATGCGCAGATGAACAAAAGATGAAACACACCGAATAATGAATAAATAATATAGAACTAAAAAAAAAAGATATCAGTTACCTACGTTATGCGGGTTTATATAGGTCTGCTGTGGCTGCGAGGAAAGTTTTTCACAAAAGTCAATAGAAATTTCACATGCGAAACTAAACCAATTGAATATTGTTTTCGGCGTAACTGGAATTTATTCAGCAATCTTATCGTACGTATTCTGGTTGACCAGAAATCAAGAGATTATCTGAATTATCTTTTCCACTGGGAGGCGCGATTAGGAAAACACAAGTTACTTGAGAGCGGAACGCAAAAAAAAAAATGAATGGTGCTTTCACCAGATACTTGGTCTAGAATAATTTTACAGCAACGAAATGCGAAGTCGTTTTGTACACGTAGTGGTCTCTCACAGTGAGGACAGGGGATTTCATGCTTAATAAGATTATGGTCTTCTAAAAAGCAATTAAATTTTCGCGATTAGATTTCAAATTAAGCACTTGGCGACAAGTAACCGGGCAACTTTAGCAAGAAATCGCGGGCGTAAATTCACGGGTAAAAGCTAGGGTAAAACTAAATACCCAACGAAAAAAGGTGTTCATTTTACTAGGAGCCGGGCAAACTAGTTCCAATTTAATTACAAAAGTTTAAGTAATTAAAAAGGATAGAAGAGAAAAAAAAGCATGAAAAACCCGAGAAAAGGAAAAGGTGTTTAAACAAAAACTAAAAAAAAGTTTAAACTAAAATAAAAAAAATAGTTAGTTTGGTATAGATGCGGTCACGATAGGCAAACCAGCCCATTTTGATGTCCATATTTATCAAATAAAACATTAATTGTGGTGGTCACTAATGTGTACTAATTTATATTTATAGATTATTCGTATATGCGTTTGGTTATTCAATGTTTGTTTGGTTACTGGAAGCCGGTTTCGAGCCTGGATATGAGTTGCTATATGAGGGAGGACCCACCCCCCATACTCCCCCGCTTACCCTCAGGAACAAGTAGTACAACGAAAGATTTTGGAACAAAGGACAAATCATTATGGGATACAAGGAAAACCTTGTATTCCATATATATATATATTTATATATATATATATATATATATATATATATATATATATATATATATATATATATATATATATATATATATATATATATATTAAGAAATCTGATTTTTAGGTTAAGGATAAGGCTAAGAACGAGACAACCAATGTTTCTCATTTAATCGTTAAAAACGTTTCGGTATACCACCTATCTTCTATGATCACCAAAATGCATAATTAGAAACAAAGTTAAGGGTAAATGAAGATGGGTAGTGTACCTGAAACGTCGTTAAAGATAAAATGAGAACCATTGACTCTCCTTTTTAGCTTCATCCTTAACATATCCAGTTGGAACCTAAGTAATGTCCGACTTTTTGAAATACAGATTTAGATAGCATTTATTAAAGTTGTGCCTCTTGTTATCATTTAAAAATGATATACCTTTAGTAACATATACCCTTTTTTCTCAGATTATAAAAATATTCTTCCTAATCTTCGGCATTCACGGTGGAACTTCAAAAACCTAATTCGTGTTTTTTGTAGTAAAAAAAGGTACTGATGATATTTTTAGGTATTTTAGTCATCATTTACGGCTTCAGTTAGGTGTGGGAAACACTTATTTTGGATAAGATTCGTTTTAACACAATTTCCAAAGATATACACGTTTTTAATTCTAAAAATGAAGCTCGCCGATGTCATTTACAACTTCCGGAACTTAATAATAACGTAGTGATTCACTTTTCGAAAATATATTTTTATTTTGCGAAATTTTAATCTTTCTGCGCCATTTGCCCTACCTAGCCCCTTCAAGTTAGCGAATAGCAGACTTTATTATATTTCAAGGCGATCTGCGCATGAGTCTTTTGGCTGATTAACCAATGGCATTATTTCTTATATTTTCGTATATTTCAGACGATTCGCGGATGTCCGTGTTTTTAGTTCATATGGTATAATGGCGGGCGGTGATTGTTCTAGGTCGCAATACTTACTGATACGAGATTTTTTGATGCTGATTGTCAGGCTCACAGTGTAATCCCGCGAGATATTGCCTACCCTACATGCCGCAGTATTTGTAGATTTAGGCAAGATAAGAATTTTTAATTGTTTAAATGCAAAGGATTCGAAAATGCGTAAAAATCATGCACATTTTCTGTTAGTGTGTTTAAGGGCACGTGACTTTATAATGCCCGCAATAGACCAAATCTCGGCATGAATTTCAAGACAAATGAAGTGAGTTTTTTTTAATAAAGTTCTGTCTGATTTTATTAGGTCAGGTCAGGTTTGGTTAGGTCTGGTTCTGGATCTTTTAAATGATTTTGAAAATGTGTTTTTCTTATGCAGTTCTGTGTGCACTTTTCAGATCTGAAACTCGTTTTAGCTGTGAATACATACTTTTCCTATTATGGACCTTCAGTCAATTATGGGAAAAGTATGCATTTCCGGGGAAAACGAGTGTCAGATCTGAAAAGTACACATAAAACAGCATAATAAAAGCACATTTTTAAATTCATTTGAAAATATGTATTAAAACGAATTCGCAGATCAATTTAACCTAATTCATACCTCTGTCCTACGCGAACTGAAAAGGATTGGAGAGATTCCAGTGATTGGAAAATGAGTCTCGCATGGTGTCCATGGCGAATCTACGACAGTGTGTTGCTTGCTGTGAGTCATTGCTTTCACGACACATCCAGGCACCATTTTGGGGCATGTTTGTTACTGGTGATCAGAATTGTATCCTTTATTATAACGTCAAACGCCGCCATTCGTGGATCAGCTGAGAAAGAAGAATTCCCCAACAACCGAGAGGAGGACTTCATCCCAAAAGATCATTTATGTGTATCGTGGGACATTGAAGGAATTTTGCATTATGAACTGTTAGAAAAAAAATCAAACAATTAATGCTAATCTCTACCGCAATCACCTTCGTCGTTAACAGAAAGGGTACTATCCTCCATCACGAAAATGCATCTCCTCACATACACTACCAAATTTCTTAGTTAGAGAAACTGGATTAGGAAATATTACTTCATCCTCCATATTCATCTCCCTCGCCTTGCTCTAATTGTTTAGGAGATTACGAAACATTTGCATTGGCTTTTGTTGATATCAAGGGTAGAGGTTGGATTCCGATTTTGCATCAAAACCTAATATATATATATATATATATATATATATATATATATATATATATATATATATATATATATATATATATATATATATATATATATATATATATATTATTAAAATCCATTCGTTCAAGTAATCTAAAACTATATTTATCATTCTTGTTAACTTTGCTAATGAATTTTCAAATATTTCCTAGTAACTAGAAGATGAGCGCACAAACTCGAAACGTTGTTAATCTGAATAAAGGGATTTATACAAATGCTTGTATTATTTTTCACATTGGCTTCATCTTGAAAATTAAATATTACGCCTAGCTGGCAAATCCCCCCATCGTCACTATATATATATATATATATATATATATATATATATATATATATATATATATATATATATATATATTTATATATATATATATATATATATATACTGTGAGGGAATCGATACCCCCACCCCCTTTCACAGTCGAGCAACGGAACGTTGACCGCAACATCCGGGCAGTGTAGACGCCATGGTTCAAACCCTTAACCACGTCACTCTCGCCCTTCCGAGACCACAGAAGGCGCTAATCAGCTCAGGTCGGAATGGAGGCCATAACATCGGCTTAAATCTGCAAGATCTCCTCTAAGAGTGGGCATTCAATTTCACCTCAGAGGCGAAATTAGAGAAGCGTCGCCTGAAATCAAGAAGGTCCCACCTGTACGATGCCCTGAGAAAAACCTTTGAAGGAGGAACCTTCATGCGGCCTGTCCACAATTCTTCCCCCCTCCCCTCCTACCTCTACCCCAGTGGGGTGACGACGTATATATACCAAAAACTTGGGGAAAACGTGGTAGAATACGTGAGTCAGCAGGCTACGAAGTTTCCGGCAAGAGGCCGGGCTACCAAGAGAAAAACTAAGAAGCAGCTCATCCTCGAGCTAGTTCCTGGTGTCACAACGAACTTTAAGGGTGACTTGTTTTAAGCTTCAAGTTCAACTTACTCTCGTCAGATAACACCCTTCCCCCTCCCTATCCTGGTGGCAGCCCAAAGCACCGTGATAGTCCTCGCCCTTGAGGAATACCAGAACTAAGAAGAAGCTCATCCTCGAGCTAGTTCCCTGTGGTCACACCGAACTTTAAGTTAACTTGGTTTAAGAACCAAGTTCAACTTACTCTCGTCAGAGAAACCCCTCATATTCTGGTGCATCCTAAAGCACAGAGAAAGTCCTTGCCCTTGAGGAAGACCACTGAGTGCACTCCCCTGATTCAAAGGATTCAAGCATTGGCTCATCGCTAGCCAGTGCGAATTATTCCCCAGAGTAATCCGAAGAGAAGAAAGGAACATTCTTTCACTATCCCGTGGTTATATCATTTCCTTGCTTTAATCGCCGAAGAGGTTTTTTATTGGGGCTAAGCCATTGTTTTCGATGGTTCATGTTGACATAAACACCCCACTTTTCGTTGCCAGTAAAGATGCGGTGAAGAAATTTGTCCTTATATCCAGGTGTAGCCTTATAACGAGCAAGCAAACGTGCGGCAATCGTGGAGCGTTGAAGTTTGTTGCTTTCGCTCAAAGCGTGCAGAACCCATGCACCGAGTTTTTGAACTTTCTCCATCGAATGAAGATGATTCACTACAGTTTTGTGATCGCACGCCAATTGTACAGCCAATTCTCTAGTCGATTGACGATGATTTTCATGAAGAAGGTCGTTCAATCGATCTTCCTACAACTTAATGGGGCGACCAGAACGTTCTTCGTCATTAAGATTGAAATGACCGTTTTTGAAACATGAAAACCACCATTGAGTGTCCTTTCTGATAAAGCATTTTCTCTGTACACATCACAAATATCGCGATGAGCTTTGGCTGCGTTTGCATTGTTCCCATCTCGATTGAAAAGGAATAACAACAAGTGTCGAAAATGCGCCTTTCTTTCACATTTACATTCCACTTTGAGGGTACAGAACAAAAATTACATTAACACAACTTTTAAATAAACCGCAATGACTTATTACTCAACTTCAAGACGTAACCTAAGCTAAAGCCTAATAGTATACGCTATTAAGAGACGTACCCTAACCTTTGCAAATTTTGCTCTCATTATTTATTATTGTTTCTTAATATGTGCACAAATCACGCAACAAAACTTAAATCAACACAACATTAAAAAAAATGCAAGAATTTATTCCTCAACCTAATACTTCTTTATACCTACTATACTTAAATCTGCGTGACCAAGGAATATTCCAAACACAATGACAAAAATAGATTTTAATATACACTAGATAAAAGGTACACAATAAATGTGTATATATGTATACACGAATAAGACGGAAGTAGGTTCCGAATACTGATTGGATAACCAAGGTTATTAAATGATTATAATGGGAGATTTGGGGTGGTGCGAGATTCAGTTCCTTTGAACCTCGAGAGTGAAATGGGGCGAACGGGGAGGGGGGCGCTTGGTGACTTTGAATAGTCACCGGTGTAGACGGGAACCCGAAGAGGGTGCTGCTACGTTCTCCAAACTCTGATTTAGTGAGATGCGGGCCTCTTGTCCTCAAGAGGTCACCGAACGAACTTCGGAGGAGGGGAGGGGGGTGACTTCTCCCAACTCGGATTGAGCGAGCTATTTGGCCTCTTGTCTTCAAGAGGTCACCAGAAGAACTTCGAAAGACGGCTTCTCCAATCCTTTATCCGAAGGCGGGTGAGAAAGGCTGACGTTGCCTCAAGAGACTTTTCTTCCTGACCCGAAGTTACGAGTGTGATGTCACTAAACACTTCTCGGGTGAGAGCGTCGTTCAAGCGAACCTCCGTTCGGGGAAGCGTCGTCTAAGCGAATCTTCGGGTAATCCTTGAGAGGGCGCATATATACCCGGATTTCTCCAAACAGGGAGAGGGATAAGGACATTTTCGAACCTTCGTTATCGGACAGGGCAATAGAGCGTCTTCTTACGGGAAGGTGTAAGAGGCTGGGATCAGCGGGTCTGAAGGAACGACCAGGGGCTGGAGCTATAAAGTTGTCTCGAGGCAAACCTACAAATAGACGAATAATCTGCCGACTCGGGGTAAGGGAAGATTAAAACGTCGGGGATATAGCTTCAATCACAGCGTCATGCCTCGGTGTGAATTTCTCAGTGACCGGGCAGAAAGTCCAAAAAGGGTGAAGTCGGAGGGGAGGAGAGTAACGGCTCGCTTTCTCTCCTGAAGTAATATCTTATGAGGGGGGAAATATTACTATATTAATGGGTCACTCTACACTCCTTCCTATCCAAAGACATTTTTACAACAAAGAAAACTTTGCAGCGAAAATAGTGTCTACAACTAATTTCATCAAGAGGGGAACTAATACAGCTACAATTTTTACGTTTAGCAAACAGAAAAAAAGATATAACACTACACGGAATTTACATATGTGTAACCACAGAAAACTTATTCTATACATACGCATACACATATAAAAAAGAAACTAGTATTTACAAATTGAGTCAAACAAGAATTTGGATATACGCTCAGGTTGTTGGAGAGGGGTCTTCTATTGGATTCCTACTCAAGCAATCAGTTAGGTAGTCGTCGGTGCATTTAACATACATGTTCCGAAATTGGTACTCCATGAGTAGTAGGCTCCAACACATTAAACGGCCGTTTTGGCTCTTACAGTTTTTTAGGTACGCCAGGGGTTTGTGATCGCTTTTGAAAATAAATTATTTATCTATAAGATACATCTTAAACTTACGAATAGAGCACACGATGGCTAAAGCTTCGAGCTCTATGGTTGCATACGCCTTTTCGCGAGGGGAAAGCTTCCTACTAGCATATCCTACAGGATATCCCACTCCATCATCGTCATATTGGACGAGGGCACAACCTAGACCATACTGGCAGGCATCGGTACGAACACAGAATGTTTTATTAGGATTCGGTAATCTCAAAATAGTAGCAGAAATTAGTTTGTTATTTAACTGGTGCAAGCGATCTTCCATGGAAGGGGTCCAATTGACTGGATCGGGGGCCGTTCTCTTAAACATGTCGTTAAGGGGCGAGGCTATGGCAGGGAAATTCGGCACAAAACGACAATAGAACGACACGGATCCCCAAAAGGAACGGAGCTGTTTCTTTGTTCGGGGGAAGGACATTTCTGAGATAGCCTTTACCTTGTCGTCCTGGGGAATCATTTGATTCCTACCGACCTGGAAACCAAGGTAGTTAATAGTGTCATAGACGAAGTGACACTTTGTCGAGCCTACCGAGAACCCGTGTACGCGTAACCGGGATAATAGCGTGCACAAAGACTGTACGTGTTGGTCCCAAGTACGAGTAGCGACGTATACGTTATCGAAATAAAAAGTCACATTTGATAGGTCATCTAACAACCGGCGCATGATTCGGTTATAACTTCCGCAAGCAGTTACCAACCCGAAAGGAAGCCGAATAAACTTAAATAACCCTTTTACAGTAGCTAAAGCGGTAAAGCGTTTTGATCGCTCTGAAAGCGGCACTTGGTGGTAGGCTTTGCAGAGGTCGATCTCGGAGATGAATTTCGCGTCTTGAAGGCATGAAAACTTTGGTCGATTAGAGGTATCGGTTTGCGAAAATCGACGCAAATCCTAAACGACTTATCAGGCTTCCTAACCATGACAATGGGGGAGCAAAAATCGGACGACGAGGGTTCTATTATTCCTAATTTTAATAAGTTCTCGATCTCTGCATTGAAAGTCGGCCGTAAATGTAAGGGTATGGGATAAGGCTTGGTTCTTATCGCATCTTGAGTATTGAGGACAATTTAATGTGTAAATTGGGTTGAGCAACCGGGAATTCCGAAATGATGTCGGGAAAGTCTTCCAATAAAGCAAGCAATTGAGCCCTCTCATTAGGGGTGAGACTGGGGTTTACGTCCAAGTCAGAGTTAGGCTCCGCTTGGGGGGGAAAGAAGGGACGGCAGGGGATACTCATCATCTGCTTCTACGCACACCGTTTGGACCAGACACAAGGCTTCAACGAGATAGGCGGCTTCGAGGACGGGTTCTTCGTCCATGGCGACTACGTTATTTAGGCAAGCTCGGCGGTGGTATTTTTTTAGGAGGTCGACGTGGTAAATCTTATTACCGGACAGGGTTTCAATTAGGTAATCCACCGGGCCGCGAGGTTCTAAACGGGAAAAGGTCCTTTCCAGTGGAAGAGGAGCTTATTTGCTTCGGAGGGAAGCAAGAGCAATACTTCGTCACCTGGTTTGAACGAACGCGCCTTTGATTTTAGGTCAAAGTAGGTGCGGTATTTTTCCAAGTTTACATCGGCGTTCCGGAGAGCGATGTCCGCACATTTTTCTAACCGCGTACGCAGGTTTAAAACATACGTGTAAGAGGATTTAATTTCCTCATCCATTCTAGGATTGGACCACAATTCTTTCAAAATGTTCATCGGTCCTCGGACGTTACGTCCAAATAACAGCTTAAATGGAGCGAACCTCAAAGTCCTATGGGGAACTTCGCGACAAGCAAATAACGCTAGGGGGAGGTAGCGGTGCTAATCTTGGGACTGGTTGTGACATACCTTCTTGAGTACCATTTTGAGGGTGCCGTTTACTTTTTCGCACATCCCGTTTGCGGAAGGGTGCCAGGGCGTCGTGAAAAGGGGACTGATGAGGAGTTTCCTGACATACTCCTTCAATTCAGAAGTGAATTGACATCATCTGTCGGATAAGATCTCCTTCGGGATCCCTATTTGGGAAGAGATTGAGATTAAAGCCTCTGCACAAGAAATGCTATCAATCTTCTTCATGGGGATAGCCTCTGGAAAAGGGGTGGCGCAATCGACGAGGGTTAAAATATAGGAGAGTCCTTCACTTGACGTGGGACGAATGGGGCCTATTAGGTCGATTGATACGTGGGCGAAGGGCTCCGCCACTCTACAGGGTCTTTTGAATAGGGGCGGGCGCTACACGCCCTTTGGAGGTGACCTTCTGGCAAAGGTCATAGGACTTGCAGAAGTCGATAACTTATTTGGCCGCGCCTGGCCAAAAGAAATATTTGAATACTCGCTGGGCCGTTTTGTTATGGCCGAAATGTCCGTCTATTAGGCCATCGTGAGCCATGTTTAGAACGGGTTTGATATACATTCTCGGCACACACAACGCGTTGGTCGAGGAATTATCCGGTTCGACAAAAGAACGATATAATAACGCGTTCTTCACGGTGTACTCGATCTTCCATTTGCCTAGCACCATTTCAGTCTCCTTCTTCCTTGCTTTTTCCCACAGGGGCTGTAATGTGGGGTAATTCTTCTGCGCCTCAGCAAATTGAACGTTGGTGGCGAAGTCGACGTCTGGGGACCATAGGGGGTACCGGAAGCGATATTTCTTTCTCGGCCAGTGCAGTGGTAACCTGTAGTTGCTCTTTCTTGGTATGTGATATGGACAATGAGCCTTTAAATTGTGAGCGGAGAATTGGATGTGGTATAAAAATTCCTTGGAGGTTCCTAGCTTAGGTAGATACTGGGTTTGATGGGGTAATGCTTTGGGCGAAATATATTTACTGTGCTTGGTAGCTTAACGGTAAAGCATCTGACTGGCAATCAGCAGACCCGGGTTAGAGTCCCGACCAGGAATTTTCAAAACCTTTTCCCTTGGCGTTATTTCTGTCTCCTCGGTAAAGGATCGCCTTCACTGTGCCGCCCTCTGCTCCCTTTGATTCTGGGTTCTTCTAATGTCCCTTTCTCTTGCCTTTAAAAAACTCCGGTTTCTTGTCTCATTCGCGTCCAATTCTTCTTTCTCTTGTACTATATATATATATATATATATATATATATATATATATATATATATATATATATATATATATATATATATATATTTATATCGTGGTACAACTACTCTATACAATACAGTACTCCTATATTATGTGTGTGTGGGGGAGAAGAGGGGAGGTCACTTAATCACTTACTGCAACGTGAACCGTTGAAGGACTGTTCGCAGGTATTAACGACCGACTAGGAGGTCACTTAAGGCGTTGGCTTTCAAATCCTTAATAATCAAACAGAGTGCATAACTGGTTCCGATATTTACTTGAAGAGGCCGAGAGTATCGTTCAAGGTTAGTTAAAGATGAAACAACAATATAATTTTATTTACACAGATCAAAATAATAATATTTATAGGCAAAGGGGAATTATTTAAATTGAGATAGTCTCCTGATAATTATGAGAAGGGATTCTCAAATGGAATTAATTAATTAATGTAACTAGACTCAGATAAAAAAGGGGGAACTTGACAATACTAATAATGGAAGGGGTTTCAGTCTTACGGGTCGATGACTTCGTGGAAGGACCTTCTTGCAATGAGGCGAGTGGGGAACGATCCGAATGAAGCAGATGTGGCACGATCCGAACCAACTTTCCAATTAGGATAGCCAAACTTCAAAGATGACGTTCGACGGGAAATGTGGGATTACTCGTAATTCCACTGAAAGAGGAAACTGCTTTTTCCTCAAAGGTAATCGATGGGGATTTTCTTCGGTTCGATTAAACGAAGGGAGACTATTGCGCAAATTCAAAGGCTAGCTGATTAGAGAAGCTACCAATTGACTTGGATAGAATCACAGCTGAAGAAGGCTGCTGTCTGACGAACGCTCACGGGACGAGACGATAAGGACGGCCTTCACGTGTGGGCTGGACTCTTCGAACAACAGAATAACCCGAGTATTTGTATGGCCGATTCTGGAGGGGAAGAGTGAGTTTGGAGAAAGAAGTCACAAGCTCCAGACATCTTAATCCGGAGGCGGAATCAAATCATCATTTATCAGCAATGGGCGAGACAGTGTGGCTCTTTCACATAAGGTCACCAGGGGGGAAAGGGACTTGGGACGAGATCACGGGGTTGGGAAATATTTTCCCAACATGCTCAGGAGTCTAAAATTGGAGAATATTCCGAACAGGAAATGACGTCGTCCATAGTGTGATACCATAGCACGTGGTCTCCGATAAAGGGGGGGATGGGGGGGTCAGAGTTTTTTTTACTATAATATATATATATATATATATATATATATATATATATATATATATATATATATATCCTCCATAGCCCAATATTTTTAGAACGTGATTTTTGTAATATTTATAATTTTGTTTTCAAAAAGTGGGCAAGTAAACTAGTGTGAATTTCTAGTACGTCATTTATCCCCCCATCCTTCTTTTACCTCCATCTCTCCCACTCTAGCGCTCTCCCTCCCTCTCCCCAACTCTATCCTCACACCTTGCCCCCCTCTCCATATCGCCTTCTCTTTCACAATCCTCCTCTCTCCTCCTCTCCTGTCTTCCGCACTCCACCTCTCTCCCACTCGTCTATCTCCTTCCTCTCCACCCCCTCTCTTATCTATATCTACCCCTCCATCTCTATCTAACTATCTCCTATACCCCTCACCCTTTTCTCTCCGATGAGTAGAGTGTCCGAGAGAGGGGAGAAGGGGGAGGTTAGAGAGTTGGGAGAATCTTTTACATTAGCGACTCGGGTGTTTTTTGTTGTTGTGTTTCGTTCCAAATTGAACGATATCGATGTGTTTCATCTTTCTTTCATGCGCAGATGAACAAAAGATGAAACACACCGAATAATGAATAAATAATATAGAACTAAAAAAAAAAGATATCAGTTACCTACGTTATGCGGGTTTATATAGGTCTGCTGTGGCTGCGAGGAAAGTTTTTCACAAAAGTCAATAGAAATTTCACATGCGAAACTAAACCAATTGAATATTGTTTTCGGCGTAACTGGAATTTATTCAGCAATCTTATCGTACGTATTCTGGTTGACCAGAAATCAAGAGATTATCTGAATTATCTTTTCCACTGGGAGGCGCGATTAGGAAAACACAAGTTACTTGAGAGCGGAACGCAAAAAAAAAAATGAATGGTGCTTTCACCAGATACTTGGTCTAGAATAATTTTACAGCAACGAAATGCGAAGTCGTTTTGTACACGTAGTGGTCTCTCACAGTGAGGACAGGGGATTTCATGCTTAATAAGATTATGGTCTTCTAAAAAGCAATTAAATTTTCGCGATTAGATTTCAAATTAAGCACTTGGCGACAAGTAACCGGGCAACTTTAGCAAGAAATCGCGGGCGTAAATTTACGGGTAAAAGCTAGGGTAAAACTAAATACCCAACGAAAAAAGGTGTTCATTTTACTAGGAGCCGGGCAAACTAGTTCCAATTTAATTACAAAAGTTTAAGTAATTAAAAAGGATAGAAGAGAAAAAAAAGCATGAAAAACCCGAGAAAAGGAAAAGGTGTTTAAACAAAAACTAAAAAAAAGTTTAAACTAAAATAAAAAAAATAGTAAGTTTGGTATAGATGCGGTCACGATAGGCAAACCAGCCCATTTTGATGTCCATATTTATCAAATAAAACATTAATTGTGGTGGTCACTAATGTGTACTAATTTATATTTATAGATTATTCGTATATGCGTTTGGTTATTCAATGTTTGTTTGGTTACTGGAAGCCGGTTTCGAGCCTGGATATGAGTTGCTATATGAGGGAGGACCCACCCCCCATACTCCCCCGCTTACCCTCAGGAACAAGTAGTACAACGAAAGATTTTGGAACAAAGGACAAATCATTATGGGATACAAGGAAAACCTTGTATTCCATATATATATATATTTATATATATATATATATATATATATATATATATATATATATATATATATATATATATATATTAAGAAATCTGATTTTTAGGTTAAGGATAAGGCTAAGAACGAGACAACCAATGTTTCTCATTTAATCGTTAAAAACGTTTCGGTATACCACCTATCTTCTATGATCACCAAAATGCATAATTAGAAACAAAGTTAAGGGTAAATGAAGATGGGTAGTGTACCTGAAACGTCGTTAAAGATAAAATGAGAACCATTGACTCTCCTTTTTAGCTTCATCCTTAACATATCCAGTTGGAACCTAAGTAATGTCCGACTTTTTGAAATACAGATTTAGATAGCATTTATTAAAGTTGTGCCTCTTGTTATCATTTAAAAATGATATACCTTTAGTAACATATACCCTTTTTTCTCAGATTATAAAAATATTCTTCCTAATCTTCGGCATTCACGGTGGAACTTCAAAAACCTAATTCGTGTTTTTTGTAGTAAAAAAAGGTACTGATGATATTTTTAGGTATTTTAGTCATCATTTACGGCTTCAGTTAGGTGTGGGAAACACTTATTTTGGATAAGATTCGTTTTAACACAATTTCCAAAGATATACACGTTTTTAATTCTAAAAATGAAGCTCGCCGATGTCATTTACAACTTCCGGAACTTAATAATAACGTAGTGATTCACTTTTCGAAAATATATTTTTATTTTGCGAAATTTTAATCTTTCTGCGCCATTTGCCCTACCTAGCCCCTTCAAGTTAGCGAATAGCAGACTTTATTATATTTCAAGGCGATCTGCGCATGAGTCTTTTGGCTGATTAACCAATGGCATTATTTCTTATATTTTCGTATATTTCAGACGATTCGCGGATGTCCGTGTTTTTAGTTCATATGGTATAATGGCGGGCGGTGATTGTTCTAGGTCGCAATACTTACTGATACGAGATTTTTTGATGCTGATTGTCAGGCTCACAGTGTAATCCCGCGAGATATTGCCTACCCTACATGCCGCAGTATTTGTAGATTTAGGCAAGATAAGAATTTTTAATTGTTTAAATGCAAAGGATTCGAAAATGCGTAAAAATCATGCACATTTTCTGTTAGTGTGTTTAAGGGCACGTGACTTTATAATGCCCGCATTCGACCAAATCTCGGCATGAATTTCAAGACAAATGAAGTGAGTTTTTTTTAATAAAGTTCTGTCTGATTTTATTAGGTCAGGTCAGGTTTGGTTAGGTCTGGTTCTGGATCTTTTAAATGATTTTGAAAATGTGTTTTTCTTATGCAGTTCTGTGTGCACTTTTCAGATCTGAAACTCGTTTTAGCTGTGAATACATACTTTTCCTATTATGGACCTTCAGTCAATTATGGGAAAAGTATGCATTTCCGGGGAAAACGAGTGTCAGATCTGAAAAGTACACATAAAACAGCATAATAAAAGCACATTTTTAAATTCATTTGAAAATATGTATTAAAACGAATTCGCAGATCAATTTAACCTAATTCATACCTCTGTCCTACGCGAACTGAAAAGGATTGGAGAGATTCCAGTGATTGGAAAATGAGTCTCGCACGGTGTCCATGGCGAATCTACGACAGTGTGTTGCTTGCTGTGAGTCATTGCTTTCACGACACATCCAGGCACCATTTTGGGGCATGTTTGTTACTGGTGATCAGAATTGTATCCTTTATTATAACGTCAAACGCCGCCATTCGTGGATCAGCTGAGAAAGAAGAATTCCCCAACAACCGAGAGGAGGACTTCATCCCAAAAGATCATTTATGTGTATCGTGGGACATTGAAGGAATTTTGCATTATGAACTGTTAGAAAAAAAATCAAACAATTAATGCTAATCTCTACCGCAATCACCTTCGTCGTTAACAGAAAGGGTACTATCCTCCATCACGAAAATGCATCTCCTCACATACACTACCAAATTTCTTAGTTAGAGAAACTGGATTAGGAAATATTACTTCATCCTCCATATTCATCTCCCTCGCCTTGCTCTAATTGTTTAGGAGATTACGAAACATTTGCATTGGCTTTTGTTGATATCAAGGGTAGAGGTTGGATTCCGATTTTGCATCAAAACCTAATATATATATATATATATATATATATATATATATATATATATATATATATATATATATATATATATTTATTAAAATCCATTCGTTCAAGTAATCTAAAACTATATTTATCATTCTTGTTAACTTTGCTAATGAATTTTCAAATATTTCCTAGTAACTAGAAGATGAGCGCACAAACTCGAAACGTTGTTAATCTGAATAAAGGGATTTATACAAATGCTTGTATTATTTTTCACATTGGCTTCATCTTGAAAATTAAATATTACGCCTAGCTGGCAAATCCCCCCATCGTCACTATATATATATATATATATATATATATATATATATATATATATATATATATATATATATATATTTATATATATATATATATATATATATATACTGTGAGGGAATCGATACCCCCACCCCCTTTCACAGTCGAGCAACGGAACGTTGACCGCAACATCCGGGCAGTGTAGACGCCATGGTTCAAACCCTTAACCACGTCACTCTCGCCCTTCCGAGACCACAGAAGGCGCTAATCAGCTCAGGTCGGAATGGAGGCCATAACATCGGCTTAAATCTGCAAGATCTCCTCTAAGAGTGGGCATTCAATTTCACCTCAGAGGCGAAATTAGAGAAGCGTCGCCTGAAATCAAGAAGGTCCCACCTGTACGATGCCCTGAGAAAAACCTTTGAAGGAGGAACCTTCATGCGGCCTGTCCACAATTCTTCCCCCCTCCCCTCCTACCTCTACCCCAGTGGGGTGACGACGTATATATACCAAAAACTTGGGGAAAACGTGGTAGAATACGTGAGTCAGCAGGCTACGAAGTTTCCGGCAAGAGGCCGGGCTACCAAGAGAAAAACTAAGAAGCAGCTCATCCTCGAGCTAGTTCCTGGTGTCACAACGAACTTTAAGGGTGACTTGTTTTAAGCTTCAAGTTCAACTTACTCTCGTCAGATAACACCCTTCCCCCTCCCTATCCTGGTGGCAGCCCAAAGCACCGTGATAGTCCTCGCCCTTGAGGAATACCAGAACTAAGAAGAAGCTCATCCTCGAGCTAGTTCCCTGTGGTCACACCGAACTTTAAGTTAACTTGGTTTAAGAACCAAGTTCAACTTACTCTCGTCAGAGAAACCCCTCATATTCTGGTGCATCCTAAAGCACAGAGAAAGTCCTTGCCCTTGAGGAAGACCACTGAGTGCACTCCCCTGATTCAAAGGATTCAAGCATTGGCTCATCGCTAGCCAGTGCGAATTATTCCCCAGAGTAATCCGAAGAGAAGAAAGGAACATTCTTTCACTATCCCGTGGTTATATCATTTCCTGGCGAAGGCGTGTGACTCCCCAATCTGCCACGCTCGCCAAAGTCCTCTCTGACTTTAATGCTATTTCATCCGCATCAACAACTGGACGAGTGGCACGTGTCACCCAGACAACAACATTCCTGAGGTAACGTATCTAATTGAGTTCATGGTCAGACTCAAACTCTATTCAAAAGGGATCTACAAAAGTATTTAAACTCCAGTATCCGTCCAGTAAAGGCCGTTAGCATTTTTTTTATATTGAAGTGAACGGTGGGTCAACCATTACTATAATTTCAAGTAGGTCAATTTGGAAAGCCTTACTTAAACTTATTGAAGTCATTTCTGTGTATTTAGTGTGTAATATTTCTTTGGTTAATGTTATTTTTTTGTTTTAATTAAAATTTTAGTTGTTTTAACAAAATTTTATTCTATCCTTGAAACACCAAGCAAGGTACTAGGAACCTTCAAAGTTAAATAAGTAATAATCAAGATAATAATAAATAATAATAAGATATATAGCACTCTTAGAGAGATAAAACGTTAATCACGGAGTTTTTTGTGTAATACGTAAACAACCCATACGTACGAACTCCTTCCATCACTCGGTCTTCCTATACCACGATAAATATATATATATATATATATATATATATATATATATATATATATATATATACGCCGTAACGGAAGTCTGGACCTTTGGTCATATTATATGCATTGATATAGGTCCAATAATCGTTGCGGGGAAAGTGCTATAATTGATTAATATTTTGTTGCGGTTTCTAGCAACGTATGTTAGGTTGTTAGGTATATATGCGCATTGTGTCTGCTGTATTATTCAGTACGCGCTCAGACTTGGTCGTGAGGGGAGGCTCATTTTTTGCGATGTTACTTTCATTTTGGTGGTTTCTTGAAGATATTTGGCTGATCATATATTTTTTAACTAGCACTCCAACCATGGGTCCCAAGCCTCTTACAAATGAGGAAAAGGTCCGTATTCTCATTTTGAGAGAAGAAAATGTATAGATAAGTTTAATATGCCTGCGAACAGGGCAGGCAAAATCTACCGTAATGGCGCTCCTCTCTGCTGCCCGTGAGCTTCCCCCAAACACCATACCCTAACATACAAAGCTCCAGGGAACAGAGGAAAAGACTACACCAGGAACAGATCGCTTGCTAAAGAAGGCTGTTATGAAGAATCCTAGGATACCAGCCAGACAACTCAAGGAAATGTACTCTAACCTCCTCCAAAATGTCTGTGAACGGACACAACAGCATCGTCTTCTGAAAGATTTGAAACTCTCCAGCCGTCCTGCCGCGCTCAAACCGCTGTTGAATGACCGCATGAGAAAGAAGAGGCTTCAATTTGCAAAGCAGCACAAGGGCTGGACAGTGGAACAGTGGTCAGAGGTGATGCGGCAGATGAAAGCCCACTTCCGGTCATAAGGCCACACAGAGTAAAGGTCAGGAGGCTAGTTGGGTCAAACAGGTACAGCCACCAGTACACAGTGAAGACCGTAAACACAGTCCCTCAGTTATGGTTTGGGGTTGTTTCAGTACCAAGTTAGGGAGAGGTCGCTTATATTTCCTGCCCAAGAATGTGACCATGAATGCTCAGCGATACAATGGAGTTTTGGAAGGTCATCTCTTTAATCATATGGAACTTCATGGAACATCCATCTTTATGCATGATTCAGCTCATTGCCACAAGGTTAATTTGATCAAGCAATTGCTACAGAGAAAGCGCATCAACGTCTTGGACTGGAGTGGGAACAGTTTCAATTTCAACCCCATTGAAAACGCATGGAAAGTCATCAAAGACAATGTTAATGGGGCCAATGTGTCATCAGTGCAGGACCTTCATGATGTCATCAAGAAAGTGTTGTGGACTTGAATTACTTAAAAAATCTTGTTGCAAGTATGCCCAAAAGGATGCAGGATGTCATCAAGGCCAGGGGAGATATCATAAAATATTAAAAGTATCAACAAAAGTGTTTTTAATTATATTAACCTACAAGGAATAATTTTTCCTTGTAGTAATATTTTTATTACCTTTTATCGAAAAAATCCGTGCAGGAAAGCGATTCGAACCAGGCACACTCAGGCAGCAAGCACCGCCTCGATCAAAGTTAAAAGTATGCGTTAGTACACTACGCTACGCAGAGAAGTGAGTAGAGTAGTGCACTAACGGCATACTTTTAGCTGTGATCAAAGCGGTGCTCGCTGCCTCAGTGTGCCTGGTTCGAATCGCTTCCCTGCACGTATTTTTTCAAAAAAAGGTAATCAAAATATTACTACAAGGAAAAATTATTCCGTTTTCTCTTTAAATGTGGTTTAATGGATTCATTTTCATCATTCTCTCGTGCTACTTTGATATATATATATATATATATATATATATATATATATATATATATATATAATATATTGTATTTGGGGGGGCTTGATCTTTATATGTCCTTTGAATTGCAACTTGGCAAGCCATTAGATAAATCCCGGTCAATCGTAAACGCACTCTAAAAATAAAGGAGGTGGCCTCCCACTCCTTTAATTGTTCCAAAACATATCGCAAACGACCTCAGGTCGGCTATCTGCCCGTTCTTGTGTAGTATGCTTCCTCTCCCTCTGTAGACTTTCTCCCGAAAGGTTGTATTGCTCCACACTTTCCAAATCTTGCTTGATATAAGTGATTAATCGTTAGGTACCTTAGTGAGAATTTTGCTTAACCTAGGTTATCTCCTTATATCTACTGCCTTAATAACCTAAGACCTTTTCTTTAACGAAAGTCGCCCGTGCCCTAGGGCACGGGGGCGTTCTTCTCTCGAGATGTCTCAAAAGGACAAATCTCGAGTTAAACTAAAACGACCTAATTCTAATACTGATCTCGAATCCCCTAACGTTGATCCTACTCTAAAACAACTACACAAAGTGATCAAAGAGACTGACCAAGCTGTCTCTCGTTTCTCTTCACAGCCATCAACTTCTGGTTCAGAGAAATCGAACAAGTACCCGAATTACCCTGCTATATATCATAGTTCAACGCACAGTAATAAAGCTCCTGTAACATCACAAAGTAAGATCAATGATACAGGTAGTATAAATGTGACTTCCATAAACAAAAATGACCCCAAATTGAATATTTATCCCAAATTTGTTTCTTGGGTATATTTAAGTTCTCCAACAGTTAATTTGACAAAATTAAGTCCATTAACAATTAAAACAGTTGTTGAATCCATTTGTCATGGCCCTGTCATCGAGGTTAAATATTGCAGAACAGGATCCCTCTTAATACATACAAAATCCTCAGATCAGACAACAGCCCTTTTAAATACAAAAACCATTATCAATGGACAATATGATGTAGAATGCTCAGTTGCACAAAATTTAAACACTATTCAAGGTATCATATATGCACCTGATCTACTATACTTTGAGGAAGAATTATTACTTAATGAATTAAAAATTCAAAATGAGTCCGTTATGAAAATTAGACGCCTCAATAAAGGCCCTTCCCGAATCCCTACCCCCTTGTTAGTATTAACTTTTGCTGGAAATGTCTTGCCTTCTAAATTATATTATGGATACCTTACGTTCAGTATTGATAACCACTACCCTAATCCCTTGATGTGCTTTAATTGCTGGCATTTTGGACATGGAAGTAGGACCTGTACAAATAAATCTAGATGTCTTTATTGTAATGAGCAACATAATTCTCAGGATTGTATCGCTCCAAGGGAGGCTCCTAAATGTATTCACTGTTCTTCTCCCAACCATTTAGGAAATTCTAAGGAATGTCCTGTGTGGATCAGGGAGAAAGAAATTATTCATTTAAAAATTGATAAAAAATTATCCTTCTTGGAAGCTCGACAGGTATATTTCAAAAATCATCCTATAAATGCAAGTGACATATATACAAATAACAAGAAAAAAACTATAACTGAAAAAGCTACAAAAGAAACACAATGCGACCTACCCATTACTAGACCACAATCTCTACCTGCAAAAAGTATTAATAATGAAGATAAACAAAACTCTCAAAATGTTGATAATGTAGATGTCTCAAATGAATACCTATGGTCTATCCTTAAAGAATATAAGAAAATCATGGAAGCAAACATTGCCCCTAAACAGGCAGTTAACAAAATGGCTATAGTGTTTAATAAAATGGGCTTTACAAAAAAAATTGATTCAAGGGATGGTTACAGAATATTATTTGGTGATTAATAGTTTAAATTATATATAGATAATGAACTTTAGAATATGTCAGTGGAATATACGCAGTTATACAACTAGGTTACCATTCTTGCAGATGATCTTAAATGAATATTCCCCATCAATTGTAATGCTACAAGAAACAAGGTTAGGAATAGAGCAAAACATTTCTTTAAAAGGATATTCCATCTTAAGAAAAGATAGAAGCCGTAATGGAGGAGGAGTTCTACTTGCCATAGCCTCCTGGGTACCATTTGTAACTTTAAATATCACCTCTGATCTGGAAGCTATAGCAGCTAGAATTAATTTACCATCTTTAAAATTCACAATTTGTTCAATCTATATACCTCCAAGATTTCCTTTAACTACACAAGACTTAATGAATCTTTATAACCAACTTCCTCCACCAGTATTAATATCTGGAGATTTGAATGGACATCACTACCTGTGGGGCTCATCAGAATGCTGTCCTAGAGGAAATAAAATAACAGATTTTATTGAAGAAGCAAATTTATACATCCTAAACTCAAAGGCCCCAACCTATTGCAATGAATTTAGAGGACACTTTTCTCATATAGATATATCTCTATGCTCCCATTCTTTAAAACTAAACTTAGAGTGGAAAGTACTACCAGATCTTTATGATAGTGACCACTTCCCCATAATTATGGAAACGATGTATGAAATGAAGTATAATACCAGGCCCAAATGGCTATATAAAGGTAATTTAAAAAAATTTCATCAAGAGCTACAAATTCCAAAAGTCAATATTTCACTTAATGCAAATGATGCTTGCCTTCTAGTAACCTCTGCTATCACCAAATGTGCAGCCAAAACCATACCAAAGTCATACAGAAGAATATTCCCTAAATATAACAATCCCTGGTGGAATGATAGTTGTGCCTATGCAATAAAAGTTAAAAAAAAAGCCTATAAACTATTTAAGAAGTACATGAATCCAGAGTCTTTACTGTTATATCATAAAGCTAAAGCCTTAGCCAGAAGGGTAATTAGATTATCGAAACGTCTCTCTTGGAGAAGGTTCGTACAAACTATTAATCATAACACTCATACAGCAGAAGTTTGGGATAAGATAGGGAGACTTACAAAAGGACATAAACCCCATCCACTCGTCACATTAAAATCTGGCAGTAACTTTACTTCTGACCCATTTGTGACTGCCCAAATATTAGCCGGCCACTTTGCTACTATTAGCAGTATTCACTCCTACATAGAACCCTTTGTATACACTATGGTGGAGGCTGAATTTAATGAAATTTCATTTGGGGTATCTAACAATGAGGAATATAACTGCCCAATTACATTATATGAATTAGAAAAAGCTATTCCCCAAAACAAACCAAGCTCTCCTGGCATGGATGACATAATATATCCCTTCCTAGCAAATCTTAGTAACCTAAATAAACATAATCTCTTAAATTTCTACAATCACCTATTTCTAAATAATACCTATCCAGATACATGGAAAGAGAGTTTACTCATCCCTATTTTAAAGCCAGGGAAACCAAGTCAGGAACCATCTTCTTACCGCCCTATAGCCTTGACAAGCTGCTTATGCAAGACATTAGAGAGAATACTGACCATTAGATTACAGAAATACCTTAATGAAAAAAAGTACTTATCATACTACCAAAGTGGATTCAGAAAGCACTTCTCAACTATGGATAGTTTGGTACGCTTAGAATGTGACATAAGGGAAGCGTTCCTCTGCAATAAATATGTAATGGCAATCTTTCTGGACATTGAAAAAGCATATGATACCATTTGGCACCATGGTCTTTATAAAAAACTATACAAGATGGGTTTACGTGGCCACCTCCCCAACTTTATTAAAAATTTCATTTCCTCTAGAATTATAAGAGTTTCTATAGCTAATCTCCCTTCAGAAAAATTTGCTGTACAAATCGGCTTACCACAGGGCAGCGTTATAAGTCCACTCCTATTTTCAATCATGTTAAATGATTTATTCAAAAATTTAGACATAAACCATGCCTTGTATGCTGATGATATTGCAGTGTGGCTATCTGGTGAAAACTTGGATCAAATGCATAACCAGATGCAAAAAATCATGGATTCTATATCTGACTGGTCACAAAAATGGGGCACCACCTTTTCTCCTACTAAAACTAAGTGTATAATTTTTACAAAACGCCCTAGGAAACATAACTTGCCAGAACTGATAATATTAAATTACCCTATTAATTACATGCAAACTCATAAATACTTGGGCATGGTATTAGATCAGGGACTAACTTGGACAGCTCATATTACGTCATTAATAGAGAAATGTATATCTAGCATTTTGCTCCTAAAATATCTTGCAAATACAAACTGGGGATCAAATAGAATGCATCTATTACATATATATAAATCCCTTGTTAGAAGTAAAATAGACTATGGCTCTTTCCTATACCATACATCATCAGAAAGCAACCTATTAAAACTTGATAGAATACAATTTAAGTGTATTAGACTAGCTATAGGTGCATTAAATTGTACCAGAGTTGATTTTTTAGAGGCAGAAGCTAATATAATGCCTCTTAAATTTCGTAGGATATTGCTAGGGCTAAGATATGGTATTAAAGTACTCAGTATTGCAAATCACCCCACACGTATATGTATTTTACAATTCTTTTGGTATAATTTCTATGACCTTCGGCCTCATCCAAAACCTTTTTGTGGTTGGATTAAAAAATATATAATGAACTTAGGATATGACCCCATTGATTTAAACACCATAAAAATATCTAACTGCTATATAACACTAACTAAAGTTCACTTTAACCTCTCATTAACTGCATACCCTAAGAACAACACTCCTTCATGTATTTACCAAACATTGTCCTTAGAATTAATTGAGTTATATAAATCCTCAGGTTTTAATGTAACTTTCACAGATGGTTCCAAAAGTAATGAAGGAGTAGCATGTGCTTTTATCTGGAGGGAAACCATAAAGACCTTCAAACTGCCCCATCACTGCTCTATATTTACTGCTGAGTTATATGCAATATTGAGTTCACTCAAGTACATAAATCAAAAACTAGACAACTGTAAACTACTCATAGTTTCAGACTCCCTATCAGGTTTGCTAGCTGTGAAAGAACAAAAAAGTCACTACTTAACCCACCGTATAATTAACTATATACATAAAATCAACCTGGAAGCTGTTTTTTTATGGGTTCCTAGTCATGCAGGTATAAAAGATAATGAAGTGGTTGACACAGCAGCTAAAGCAGCAATACACAATGCTAATACGACACACCTGGGGTTCTCAGTATCAGAAATGATAGGCATGCTGCAGCCCTCAGTCTTCAACCTCTGGCAAAATGAATGGTCCCAAAATATTGGCATTCTCCCGCAAATAATTCCTAATTTAAACAATAACAGACCTTATAGAATGTCACGTCGTGACAGTATCGTACTAACTAGACTAAGATTAGGTTGCAGTAGACTATCCCATGGCTACTTCTTTGATCCATCACTTTTCCACTTTTGTGGAAAATGCAATACACAACTTACCCCAGAACATGCTATAACTCAATGCCCTGAATATGCTTTAAGTCGTAAACCCTTATTAAATTTCTGCTTGGAAAACAACTTAAGATTTTCATATGCTACTGTCCTAAATTCCTCAGTCCCATTTGAACTAGTACTAAAGTTTCTAAGAGATACATCATTATATAGACACATTTAATTTATTTGATTTTATTTATTTATTTTTTTTTATTTTTTTATTATTATTTTTTTTATTTTTTTTTTTTGTTATTATTATTTTTATTTTATTTTAATTTTTTTTTTCAGGTTGTATATCCATTTATGTACATATATAGATATGAGTATTTGTATACACAATTGTGTAACTGTTGGCACCGTCTAGTTTAGCTTATCTTCTCATACTAACAGACTCCACCTTTCTCTTTATTCTTGAGTGTCTAGGAGTGGAGTCCCTAGACTGAAGAGGTGATGGTGACTATCTTGACTGTAATTTCACGGTGTCAATAATCCTTATAGGGTTTCAGCACCTATAAAACAGATTAAATCAATCAATCAGTATGCTTCCTTACTCCGAGCGCGTCTTACAGGCATATCTCGATATATATATATATATATATATATATATATATATATATATATATATATATATGTGTGTGTGTGTGTGAAAAAGATCACAAAATGCCTGTGAGTCAAAGTTATGCAGATACACCCACAGAGGAAAAGTGATAAACGATTCCGAGCGCTTTCCTCTTTATTCTTAAAGACCTTTTCAAGGAGTGAACAGGAGGCTGGACATACTTTGCCTTAAATAGTGGAAGGGGTAATTAGATTAGACTCTACCCTCCTCTGAACCTTAATTAGCGGGTACAAAATTCTGAAACAACTCTATTTGAGATTTTATGTATGTAGTGATAATGGGGTCTAGCGTGAACAAACCATAGCAAAGATTGAAATTTGGGAACGCGTTAATAGAGATACATTCTAATATAGTTTTCGAAATATAATTACTGCATTTTATGACTGGTTGGGCACTGTTTCAGTTAATGCTATGGTTAAGATTGTACATATGTAGGAAAAGTGTATACTGTTCACTGTGAATACGTACATTGACTTGATGTTGCTTAAACCGGAATCTAGCTCTTTCCTCGATTTTTCCATAATAACATTTTTGGCAGTTGTTGCAGCCTATCGAATAAACAATTCTAGGTCGGGGGAGGGGGGGTGAATTTTTGACAAGGATGCGATAAATTGTAGTCTCGTACTTAAAAATAACATTTATGTTCAGAGGCCTAAGTAAACGAGGTAATTTAATGAAAATCTGGTTATAGGGTAAAACTAATAAGTTTTTGGCATGAATCTTATTGATATTAACATTAGTTTGATAATAGGAACGTTTGGCGGACTTATAACAATTGTCGAGAAAGTACATAAGAACATAAGAAAAGAAGGAGACTGCAAAAGACCATTCATGGCCTACACTTGGCAGCTCCTGTTCCATTCAACACACAAAAGATTTCTTACCAGAGAAAAGTCATCAACATTGTCACCCTTAACAGGAGTTCGTCAGATCTAATCTACAATATACATAAAATGCATCCAGAGGATTATGTCCATTCATGCAACCGCAAAATATAATCTTCCCACTCCTTAGAAAAATATATACATATGTACATAAAAAAAAGTCAGTCCCATCTAGCAGCTTCATCCATATATTTATCTAATCTATTCTTAAAACTACCCAGAGAGGAGGCTTCTATCACATGCCTAGTGAGCCTATTCCATTCATCTACCACACGATTTGTAAACCAATTCCTCCCAATCTCCTTCCTAAACCTATACTTATCAAGCTTAAACCCATTGCTACGTGTCCTGTCATGTTCACTAAGTATAAGAACCTTACCCAGATCCCCTTTATTATATCCTTTTACCCATTTGACTCTTCTCCTTTCCAATGTATGTAGATTTAGTTTTCTGAGCCTTTCACCATAGGGTAAGTTCCTTAGCCCACCAATCATCTTTGTCATCCTTCTCTGCACAGACTCAAGCAAATCAATATCCTTCCTATAATATGGTGACCAAAATTGTACTGCATAGTCTAGATGAGGCCTAACTAGCGCCAGATACAGTTTTAGAATGACTTCAGCACTCTTATTGCTTACACTCCTCCTAATGAATCCCAATATCCTATTAGCTTTATTCTTAGCATTTAGACATTGCTTTCTAGGACGAAGGTCTGAACTTACCAAAATACCCAAGTCTCTCTCACAATCAGTCCTCCCTAAAATTCTGCCATTTAATTTATAACTATTCAATGGATTATTTCTACCTATACTAAGTACACTACATTTGTCTATGTTAAACTTCATTTGCCATTTCTCCGCCCAATTGGACAGAATGGTCAATTCCTCCTGCATTACAACAGCATCAGAATCAGCCCTAATGGCCCTACCTAGCTTAGTATCATCAGCAAATTTACTCAGGTCACTACTTATACCTATGTCAAGATCATTAATATAAATTAAGAATAGCAAGGGACCCAAAACAGATCCTTGAGGAACTCCACTGCTAACACACCCCCACTCAGATTTAACTCCATCTATACTAACTCTTTGCTGTCTGTCACCAAGCCATGACTGAATCCACCTAAATATACTGCCATCGATCCCGTGTGCTTTAACTTTGCTCAGAAGTCGTAAGTGTGGCACTCGATCAAAAGCCTTACTAAAGTCCAAGTATAAAATATCATAGTTTTCATCATTATCTGCTGCTTCATACACCTTACTATAAAAAGACAGCAAATTAGTCAGACAGGATTTACCCTTACTAAAGCCATGCTGTGATTCTTTTATCAATTTATGCTTATCCAAGTGATCTCTAATATTCCTTGCTATAATAGATTCCATCATTTTCCCTACCACTGATGTCAAACTTACTGGTCTGTAATTAGACATATTTGTTTTATCCCCTTTCTTAAATATAGGTATCACATTGGCTTTCTTCCATGCCACTGGCACAATGCCACTCTCCAATGATTTTCTAAAGATGCATGCTAGGGGCTCACTTAACACATCCTTACATTCTTTCAAAATTCTAGGAAAGAGCTCATCAGGACCGGGTGCTTTACTACTTTTGATTTTATCAATTTCCTTTGTCACTATCTCCTTTGTGATCAATATATCCTTTAATTTCTCTTCATCATTACCCCGAAAGATCATTGACACCTCAGGTATATATTAGAGTATCCTCCTGTGTAAATACTGAGAGAAAAAGGTCATTTAGCATTCCAGCCATTGAGTCCCTATCACTCACTAATTCTCCATTGGAATCTATAAGTGGGCCTATTTTATCTCTAACCTTAGTTTTGTATAATTGATAAAAACTTTTAGGATCTTCCTTTGCCCTATTTGCCACTTTAATTTCATAATTTCTCCTTGCTACTCTAACTAACTTTTTAACATCTCTTGCTAGTTCATTATATCTCTGCCTTAAGTGATCCTCCCCATTTTTTATTTTCCTATAAATGCCCTTTTTAATGCCAATATAATGCTTAATTTTATCTGTCATCCATTTTGGGTCATTATTTTTAGTCCTAATCTCCTTATATGGAATGTTAATCATCTGACCTGTAATTAATTGCTCAATTATTCTTTCATACTCCTCTTCAATTGTAATCTCTTCCTCCTGGTGATTATTGTCTCCACTAACTGATATCATTGAATCTATTCCTGATTTGATTTCATTACCTGGTTTCTGTACAACTGCCTCCAGGTAATTCCTGAGCCCATTATAATTTGCTCTTCTAAAGTCAGGAATTTTAACATTGTTCATGCTACTATCAATACCATTCCATTTCATCTTGAATCTAATTTCACAATGGTCACTATTACCCAAATTTCCTCCAATCTCAGTATCCTTAATAACTTCTTCCCTATTTGTCAGAACTAAATCCAGTATATTATTACCTCTAGTGGGTTCGTTAATAATCTGCCTCAGAAAATTATCTTGGACAACATTCAAAAATTCCTCAGCCTCCTGATCACCCACAAGAGCTTCCCAGTCTATATTTCTGTAATTAAAATCGCCCATTATACACACATGCTTACTTCTACATGCCCGTTCAATCTCCTGCCACAGAAGATTTGAAGCTTCCTTACTAAGATTTGGTGGTCTGTATAATAATCCTAAGACAAGCTTGTTTTTACCTTCCTTTACATTTAGCCATAATGACTCTGTGTTATCATCTAATTTAATTGTACTGTTTACACAACACTGGAGATTATCTTTAATATAAATAATAACCCCTCCTCCTCTCTTCCTATTCCTATCTGTATGGAACATGTTAAAGCCCTCAATCTCAACCTCAGGTTTAAAGTGATTACCTGCCAAATCTAGCCATGACTCTGTTATCGCAATTATATCAAAATTCTCTTCACTTGCTAACGCTCTTAAGAGATCTATCTTATTCCTTATACTCCGACCATTTGTGTAGTATATTTTTAAGTTTTTTTTATTATTCCCATCTTCATTGCATTGTGCTTTTTTATTCCTAGTTATCTGCTCATTCACTTGTGCATTAGTCCCCCTATAACGCATCAGTATGCCCTCTCCCCTAGCTATTCCTCTATCACTGCATCCCTTCCATTTCCTACACCTGCCCTCTATTCCTGTTATTCCCTTACCTCTAACAGCTTCTAGTTTCCCACCCGTAAGGACCTAATCACACTATCCAGCTCCCCCCATAGAACCTCAACACCTGCCCGACTAAGATGGAGCCCATCCATCGCATACAACCTCCTATTCCCGTAAAACCCTCCCCAGACATCTACAAACACCAATCCTAGCTCCTCACACAGTCCTTTCACAAATTCATTCAAACCAATTGCACGCGACAACCATTCTACCCCCACATCCAATCTCGGAAGCACACCAGAAACAACACCTTTTACCCTGCTTTTACTCATCCTTTCAACTAACCTTTTATACTGCTCACGTAACTCACATGTACCTACCTTCTTTACATCATTCACTCCCACATGCGTAATCACAACTGCATCCCTCTCACACCCAGAAACCAGCCTATCATACCTCTCACAAACATCACTTACACCAGCACCCAGCAGACAAACTCTCATTCCCTTCCACTTGCTATCACTCAACTTCCTATCTAAATACCTAATCTGAGAGTCACCCATCACTAGCACCTCAGTCATTCTCCTATTCTGTCTTGGCCTAACATTACCCTCCCTCCTGCTCTCAGTCACACTACCACCCATCCTGCTTTCATCCACAATCACACCAGGCAAATCACTTTCACACTCTTCCTCTCTCAGGACATTGAATCTGTTAGTCAACCTAACAGGTTCTATGTCCCTCTCATTCACACACCTAACCTGTCCTAACTTATCTATCCTATCCATTTTCACCCACCATTCATCATCACTCACAACTTCCACACTGTTCCCAGTCCTAGCCCTATCTTCCACCCTCTTAGCACTAATCTCACCCTTCAATCGCACACTTGCATCTCTTCTCACCTCAAACACCAAATCATTCAACCTCTTACATTCCCCACTCAACCTCCTAACCTCCCCTTCCAGAAAACACACACGGCATTCAGTTACATTCACTCTCCTTTCAACTCCACATGCATCACACACCACATACACACTACTTTCAAACGGCATGCTCTCACCATCTATACAAAAAGCCATACTCTCAGAAATTTACTAATGAAAAAGTTAACACTCACCAAAAAAAAAAAAATTCTTGCTCAGGATTGCTGCTAGTTATCTTCCCCAAAAGTATTAATCACTAATGTATTTATTATACAGTGATTGATGTATTAAATAAATACAAGAAAAATTACACACCCAAATCAGTATTATATCCCAATCTTACAATGAGAATGAGGAGCTCCTGTAAGACAACCTTCCAGAACAAAGCCAGACAGCCAAAGGGTAGCACAAATTTACCCCTATTTTATATATTCTATCAACTTCTTTGTCTAGGTATTTGGTGAGAATTCTAAGGGCATGCAAAAACATAGAGGAGAAAACACTGTTTGATGTTATGGTGGTTAGAAGAAAAATGTATAAAAGACTGGCTGTGGGTTTTCTATATATTTCATATTCAAAACAATGGTTTGTCTGATGAATTAGAATATCTAGCAAAGTGAGTGTGCAATCTTTTTCAACTTCTAAAGTAAATTTGGCAAAGGATGTCATCAACATATTTTATCCAGGCTATAGGGGTTTCATTAATTTGGGGAAGGGTAAACATGTAGATGAGCGGCCTGGCTGGAAAAAATTATTTTGTGTAAATATTATTGTTCACCCGTTTCTGAATATTCCTGCGTTTTTGAGTCATCTGATGTCATACCCCACCCCAACCCCTATTATAATTCGCAAAATGATTAAAGGCGCTGATATGATGTAGTTAAAGCATTCACCTCTGTAAACGTCAGAACATTATAAGGTAAATATGTAGACGAGTGCCCCGGCCGATAAGATGTACTATTTCAAGTAATAGGTAAACATGTAGACGAGCGACCCGGCCTGAAAAAATTATTTTGTGTAAATATTATCATTCACCCATGTCATTTCTGACGTCATACCCCACCCCCAACCCCTATTATAATTCGCAAAATGATTAAAGGCGCTGATATGATGTAGTTAAGGCATTTGGTAAATATGTAGATTATCGGCGCGAACGATGGGACATACTATTTCGTCCGTGTTCCAAAATGTTTCACATTTTTGGAGTACATTTAAGTTGACGGCTCATGTGGGGGTAAACACAATGGGGGGACTATACTACCAGGATCCTGAGTTTCATTAAATTGGGGGGGCGTCTGGGGGGCACAGCCCCCCAGTATATAATCCTAATTGTTTATAGAATAATAATTCGAAAAGGACTCAAACGCGCATGAATATTCCGGCACGAGTGAACGATAATATTTACACTACAAATTTTTTTTTCCGCCCGGGCCACTAATCTACATATTTCCAGGTATTCACCTCTGTAAACGTCAGAACATTGTAAAAATTAGAATTATATACTGGGGGGTTGTGCCCCCAAGACCTCCCCAATTTAATGAAACTCAGGATCATTGCAGTGTGGTCCACGCATCGTGTTTAACCCCCCACGAGCCGTCCCCTATAAATGTATTCGAAAAATGTGAAACATTTTGGAACACAGACGAAATAGTACATCTTATCGGCCCGGGCCGCCTGTCTACATATTTCCCCTCTTTCGTCCAGGTTCCAAAATGTTTCACATTTTTGGAGTACATTTATAGGGGATGGCTCATGGGGGGTTAAACACGATGCGTGGACCGCACTACGATGATCCTGAGTTTCATTAAATTGAGGGGGGGGGGCTACGGGTCACAGCCCCCCAGTATATAATCCTAATTTTTATAATGTTCTGACGTTTACAAAGGTGAATGCTTGGTAACACTTCAGATTTGGGGCGCACGGTAGATGGCGCTGTTAGTCTTACAATTTTGGGCTACAAAACTTAGGAACCATCACATCCTTCCCTCCCCATAAACTCATCCAACCTATTCTTAAATACATTTAAATTTGGACTACCTACTACCCTCCGCCGCAATTTTTTCCAGAAGTCTACCACTATTGGTGAAAAAATATTTTCTTAAATCCAACCTACACCCTTGCTTTTTAATTTTCAAGTGGTGATCTCTAGTCCGATTTCCATCATCTAACTCAAAAAACTTGCTAACATCCAATTTATCTATCCCAGAAAATTTTTTAAAGAGCTCAATCATATCCCCTCTCACACACCTCCTTTCGAACGAGAACATATTTAATATCCTTAGTCTATCTATATATTCAAGGTGCCTCAGGGAAGGAATAATCTTTGTTGCCCTCTGTTGTACTGACTCAAGGTTAATATCGTGTCTAAAATTTGTGGACCATGCCTGTATACAGTACTCTAGATGTGGCCTAACATAAGAGTTTAAGAATAACCTCATAAGAACATAAGAAAAGAAGGAGACTGCAAAAGACCATTCATGGCCTGATCTAAGCCCATGCTGAGCTCAAGTTATTTGGATCCTATTGCTACTATTTCTCCATATTCCAGTGACCTAGTATACAACTTCTCCAGAGCTATTGAGATACTTTCTACCCCTTCTTTAAGTATCCTAGAATGAATATTATCAGGGCTGGAGGCCTTGGTAGTATCTAACTCACCTATTACATAAGAACACAAGAAAAGGAGACTGCAAAAGACCATTCATGGCCTACACTTGGCAGCTCCTGTTCCAGTCAACACACAAAAGATTTCTTACCAGAGAAAAGTCATCAACATTGTCACCCTTTACAGGAGTTTGTCATCTAATATACAATATATATAAAATGCATCCAGAGGATTATGTCCATTCATGCAACCGCAAAATATAATCTCCACACTCCTTAGAAAAATATATACATATGTACATAAAAAAAAAGTCAGTTCCATCTAGCAGCTTCATCCATATATTTATCTAATCTATTCTTAAAA
Source organism: Ceratothoa steindachneri (assembly GCA_963969495.1). NCBI lineage: Eukaryota > Metazoa > Arthropoda > Malacostraca > Isopoda > Cymothoidae > Ceratothoa > Ceratothoa steindachneri. Next base: position 45,793,207 of record OZ018333.1, read on the forward strand.
CTACCCAGAGAGGAGGCTTCTATCACATGTCTAGTGAGCCTATTCCATTCATCTACCACACGATTTGTAAACCAATTCCTCCCAATCTCCTTCCTAAACCTATACTTATCAAGCTTAAACCCATTGCTATGTGTCCTGTCATGTTCACTAAGTATAAGAACCTTACCCAGATCCCCTTTATTATATCCTTTTACCCATTTGAAGACTTCAATCAATTCCCCTCTGACTCTTCTCCTTTCCAATGTATGTAGATTTAGTTTTTTGAGCCTTTCACCATAAGGTAAGTTCCTTAGCCCACCAATCATCTTTGTCATCCTTCTCTGCACAGACTCAAGCAAATCAATATCCTTCCTATAATATGGTGACCAAAATTGTACTGCATAGTCTAGATGAGGCCTAACTAGTGCCAGATACAGTTTTAGAATGACTTCAGCACTCTTATTGCTTACACTCCTCCTAATGAATCCCAATATCTTATTAGCTTTATTCTTAGCATTTAGGCATTGCTTTCTAGGACGAAGGTCTGAACTTACCAAAATACCCAAGTCCCTCTCACAATTGGTCCTACCTAAAATTCTCGCATTTAATTTATAACTATTCAATGGATTATTTCTACCTATACTAAGTACACTGCATTTGTCTATGTTAAACTTCATTTGCCATTTCTCGGCCCAATTGGAGTTTAACATAGGAAACCATTATGGTGGAATCAGGAGATAGCTAGAAAAATTTCAGAGAAGAAAAGGGCCTATAAAAAATTACAGGTAGAAAATAATATTTAAAATTTAAGTGATTATAGAATGGCTAGGAATGATTTAAATTATATTATAAAGAAGAACAAAAGGGTGTCAGAAATTAAATTAGCTCTTATGTTCTCTCACAACCCCTTCATATTTGATAGGCCCTATTTTAACTCTGCCAGGCTTGTTATTAATTTTATAGTAACTAAAGAACTTTCTAGGATCTTTGTTGCTATCCTGAGCTAATTTAATTTCCTATACCCTTTTGTTCTTTATAATCTTATTTAAATCATTCCTAGCCATTCTATAATCACTTAAATTTTAAATATTATTTTCTACCTGTAATTTTTTATAGGCCCTTTTCTTCTCTGAAATTTTTCTAGCTATCTCCTGATTCCACCATAATGGTTTCCTACTTTTGTTCCTAATAGCCTTCATTGGGTGGGATACATTGCTCTTGGACTACATTTATTATATGCTTGAAAGTATCCCACATCCCATAAGCATTTTCACCTCTGAATACCAGTCTACCAAATTTAGCAAGCTTCAAAGTTTTACATAATCTCCCTTATGAAAATTTGGAACTTTTACAGCATTCTTGGTTATTTTACCCTTCTCAATTCCCAAGTTAAACCGAACTATCTGATGGTCACTATTTCCCAATGCTTCCCCAACAGTCAATTCTTGAACTAAATGATTACTGTTAGAAAGTACTAAATCTAATATATTGTCCCCCCTCGTTGGCTCATTAACAAATTGATTAAAAAAATTATCCTCAAAGCATTCTATGAACCTGCCACTTGTTCTATCCCTACCTATCATATTTTCCCAGTCCACAGAGTTTAAGTTGAAGTCCCCAAGCAAGCACGCTAACCACTGTACTAACCAAGGGATACATTGAAAATAGGCGAATATTGTCAAATGAATTAATGAATGGGCATTCAACAATATTCACTTAATTTCAATATATCCCTCATTCTCTTTAAACTGGACCGTAAGAAATATTGTTGAATGTTCATTCATTAATTTATTATTTTTTATTCCTATTATTTATTAGTATTTTATTTTTATTATTATTTATCATTTATTATGTATTAAAATTATTTTATTATTACTGTATTACTATTATGTATTGGAAAATTATATTATTATTAGTGTTTACTATTATTATGTACTTATTATATTTGTGTATTATCTATTATTATTAGTATGTTATTATTTTTTATTGGTTTATTTATTATTATTATGGTTATCTAGTTCGGTCTGGTAGCCATGGTTGCTTGGTGGACTGAATGGCATCCTAGAAATTACCTAGCAACTGGGTAGGAAACAATAGGTGATCACCCACCCAACTTATTATTGGACCTACCTATCCCTACTTCTCTTTATTTCATGCCCAGCTACCCCCTTCCAAACTTGCCCCTTTATACACAGGTTCTGGCACCCTGGTGCACTTTCATCCTCGTATTAGCCTTAGTCGAGTGGCTGTGTATACCTTGAGGTCACTACCTCGAGGACAATTTCACCTAAAGGATGAGCCAGATTGTCAAAGCACCACTGCAGGACCTGTGGAACAAGTATGTGTAAATGACAATATTCGGGAATTTTCTCATCCTATGGAGACTTAATCTCCCAAGGAATTTAGAGGATCATAGTATTTACAGTAATACTTCAGATTAGGGGTGCACGGTAGGTGGCACTGTTAGTAGGCTACAATTTCTGGCTACAATATATGTCTTATGATGTCAGATGGTAGCTTCAGATGTGACAAATCACGGCGTTATATTTTGTTGTTTGGGGATTTGTAACTTTTAGTCTGTATTATTTACTAAATATCTGTGCCTCTGCTCGTTTATAGTTTTTTCTAAGTTGGGTAAGGTTTCTTTATGTCTTAATGTTTGTTTTTGTTTTCATAGTTTTTATTTCGCCTCAAATGATAACAGCTTCTTATTGGCAACGTCGTAGCTATAAATAGAACCCTCTTCGCAGTTGTTTCTGTTTTGTAATAGCTTTTTCGTTCTCTAGTTGTGTTTCTTGGTTATTCAAATTTGGGTTTATTTTGCACGACTCTGAAAAACTTTTAGATTATTTAGAGGCGCATAAACTAATAAGAAACCTATAAAAGTAAGTATTGTTTGTCATTAAGAACATAAGAAAAGAAGGAGACTGCAAAAGACCATTCATGGCCTACACTTGGCAGCTCCTGTTCCAGTCAACACACAAAAGATTTCTTACCAGAGAAAAGTTTTTTTCTGCCAGTAAAAAGCTGTTGTCGTTTGCAGCAAAACAAAAATTGGGAAAAAACAGTAAATTCAAGGGGACTGCGGGGGGACCACCCTCTTCACGATGGTGGTTGGCTCACTACATGGAGGCAGCCTCTGAAGTGGACATGGTCCGGAGGTGACCCAGCTTAGAGTTGCTGATCATGGGGTGGTAAAGGTTGAACTTGTGTTGAGAAAACAGAGAACCACCCCTGTTCAACCATGACAGGTTTTCTGAGTCTGTGCATATGGGTTGGTATTGCTACCACTTGAAAGCATTTGTACCACTGTTGTGGAGATTCTGCTACTGCCACCACTTCAGCCATACAAATTCCTCATGTAGATGTACAAATTTGGGTTTACCCAAGGTCGGTGTAAGTTGCTTCAAGGTTGTACATGATGAGTCCCTATCATGTATGGCCATTTGCATCAAGTGCACCTCTTTTCTTCAAAGCAATGTGGTCCATATCTCCTAGAGAAGGAAATCCTGGCCATTCAAACTGCGGATCATTTTGGTCCTGGTGGATGAGGCCATTGAGTTCTTGTCTGGTAACCTCATCACCTTGGGCCTAACTCCTATTCCTAGAGCTTCTGGCTGTTTTGCAAGCTGACCGCTTCCGTAGTGGTCAGCCGAGTGTGAGATGACCCTCAAAGAGAAACATTATGCCTACATGTGCTATAAGTGCTACCCAAATGATTTAACTGTGGATGAATTTCATCGAGCTAGGGCGAGGTTACAGTATGTTTTGAAGTACATACGCTGCTTTTCCAGGTGGGCATAGGTGTCTGTTCCCATGGACCTATCCCCCAATGCCACGGCGGCTTCAGGTTGCTTTCTGTCATCTCTGAATCGGACACACTCGTGTGACGCATCGCTATTTGATGGAAGACTCCCTAGCAGAGATGTGGAAGTGAGTCAAAAGGATTTGGGGCAAGTTCTCGCAAGATGTCCCCTCCTGTTCTCCAGGAGAAGGGAACCAGAATCTCAGACCCTGTGGAGCTGTTTCTCCACATTCTCTAGCTTCAACTACATTTTTACACTGAGTTGTGTTCCTCTCTCGCTTTGTGTGCAGACATTGTTCCTTATGCCTTGCTTTGACACCTGTGTGAGTGAGGCATGGCCTTTCTCTTAGATTGGTTCAACATGATCTGGACAGAAGGTATCTTCAGAAATGGCTACTGTGCTCGCTTTTTGTAAACCAGTGAGAGACACTTGTTGATCTTAAGAAGGCCAATCATACCGCATGGCAATATGGTATCATGGTAGACTCTCCACATGATGGGGATGAGGGGACACCTCCCCTCATCCCCAATTGAGCAGGAAGAGGGTGTCCTACAGGTAGTTGTTTTCATTGTCACACAATGTGCCTTAAACATCAAGAGAATCACCTTGGTGCTGCTGGATGATGTTCTCACTAGGCTCAAGTCCCTCAAGACTGATGATTGCTTGATCCCTTAGGATTGTATGATTGCTTGGTCCCTCAAGACTGATGATTGCTTGCTCCCTCAAGACTGATTAAGGCTTGGCCCATCAAGACTGATGATTACTTGGTCCTTCAAGATCTTTGATGATTGCTTGATCCCTCAAGACTGATGATTGCTTGCTCCCTCAAGGCTGTGATAACTTCTTGGTCCCTCAATACTGTGATTGTTTGGACTCTCAAGAGTGTGATGATTGCTTGTCCCTCAAGACTGTGATGTTTGCTTGGCCCCCTCCAAACTTATGATTGCTTGGTCTCCCAGACTAATGATTGATTGGTCCCTCTAGACTGTGATGATTGTTTGGTCCCTCAGACTGTGATGATTCTTTTGTCCCTCAAGACTGTTGTGATTGCTTGGTCCCTCCACACTCTGATGATTGCTTGGTCCCTCCAGACTGTGATGATTGCTTGGACCCTCAAGAGTGTGACCCGTTCTGTAATGTTCAGCTCTTGGGGCGCTGATAGGGCTACTGCCTTACTTTTTTATCGATCCTTTGTTCGCTTGAAGCTCGACTACAGATGCAAGTTTTATGCATCCGCAGCCCAGGTGGATTCAATCCACCACACTGGCCTTCGCCTTGCGCCTGGTGCCTTCTGCACTTTCCCCATTGAGAGCCTGTTGGTCGATGCTGGGGAGATGCCACTCGCTCTGCGCTGCATGCCTTGCATCACTCGCCTGTATGCGCGAGCCCGGCGCCTCCCTCAGTCGTCAACAGCTCTCACTGCATCCGCAGCTGATCTCGATGGTGCCTATGCCGCCGAGAGACGCCAGTCATACCCTAAGCCCTTTGGGTTTAGGGCCAGGAAACTCCTTCGAGAGGTAGATATAGATCTCGGGCCGGTGGCACCCCTGGTTCTGCCCAGGATGCCACCTTGGAGGGTACCACATTTGGCTATTTGTCACCACGCCCCTGCTCCCAAAGCTTGTACTGCGCCGGGAGTATTGCGTTCGACCTTTTTGGAGCACACATTGTGTCACGCTGGAACTGTGCCAGTGTATACGGATGGCTCCAAGTCTCAAGAGGGGGTCGGCTTCCACGCCGTATCCCCTCTGTTTGAAGTCAGCGGGGCTCTACCAGGCGCTGCGTCTGTCTTCACGGCCAATCTGGTGGCAATACACCACTCGGTACGGGAGATTACGCGACATGCCCGGTTTGGAGACCGGATTGTGATCTATAGTGACTCACAAAGCGTCCTGAGTGCTCTTGGGGCATTGGAATCTCCGCATCCCCTGGTTCGCGATATCCGTGATGCCACGGTTTTGGCGAGCAGGGCAGATGTCAAGATTATCTTCTGCTGGGTTCCTGGACATTTAGGAATTGCGGGAATGAGGGCGCCAAAGAGTCCGCGAGGACTCTGCGACCGGACCAGCGTTTCGCTCTTCCTCACACCGACTACATGGCAGGAATACGGGCAGCTCTTCGGACTGCTTGGCAAAGAAGATGGGAGACGGTCGAAGGGAACTAAAAGTTGCGTGCCATTGCGCCGCGACTGTTCCCATGGACCTATCCCCCAATGCCACGGCGGCTTCAGGTTGCTTTCTGTCATCTCTGAATCGGACACACTCGTGTGACGCATCGCTATTTGATGGAGCGCTCGCCTGCACCCTATTGCAATTACTGCGTTGTCCCCCAGACTGTTCGGCACATTCTTGTTGAATGTCCCAGTCTGGGTGATCTTCGCGCACGACACCTGTCCCGGTACCGGGATGGGCGGGGTCGCTACCGCCTGTCCCTTGTACTTGGGATGAGTGCGTGCACATCGACTGGTGGACTTGTTGACTTTTGGGGGGAGGCTGGCCTTCTTCCTATTATTAAAGCAGGGTTGTTTTTTTTTGTTTTGTTTTGTTTTTTGCCTTTTTTTTTTCTTTCCTCTAGTTTGACGCTCCTGCGCCGAGGGGACCTTCCCCCGACTTAGGAGATTGCTTCCTTTCCTCAATTTGGGGTGTTTTTTTCGTTTCTTTAATTTAATTTTAAAGTAGCCTAGAACTAGGCCAATTTTAATACAGCGATTAATGCCCATGTAGGCAGTCGCCAGATGAGCTCTTAAAAAAAAAAAAAAGTCCCTCAAGACTGTGATGATTGCTTGGACCCTCAAGAGTGTGATGGTTGCTTGCTCCCTCAAGACTGATCTTTGCTTGGTCTCTCAAGACTGTAATGATTGCTTGGTCCCTCAAGACTGATGATTGCTTGGTCACCTAGACCTTGATGATTGCTTGGGCCCTCAAGACCTTGATGATTGTTTTGTCCCACAAGACTGTGATGATTGCTTGGGCCCTCCTCAGACTGTTCAGCACATTCCTGTTGAATGTCCCAGTCTCAGGGACCTTCATTCATGTTTCCTTAGGGCCAGATAAGCGAGGTCAATGTCACTTATCACTAAGATTTGTGTCCAACCTACTCTATCATTTTGTAGTTTATGTAGGAGTCCCCCCTTTTCCCTATTATATTTAATTTGTTGATTGTACTTGCATGTCCAGGAGGGAACGGATCCCTCCTCATCACCTAAGTGCGACCTTTACTTTTCCTTTTTTGTTGTTTGTATACTAAATTACCTCCCTCCCCCCAATATAAAATGTCTTATGTTTTGAGTGTAGCTGTGCCCCCGGTGCCAGAGAGGAGCTTCTTTAAAATGTCTAAAAACACACCTGAGCGTGATAGAAAGGAATGGCACACTCATTTCTGATCCCTTTTGACCTAAAGTTTAACGTGGAATCCAAACTACAGGGGTCTACAGCGTATGGCGGTCCCTGTGAAGTGGAACTAAGTCACTAATTGTAAGCAGTGTTGATAGAATGGTTATTTTTTGGCAGGGCAGCGCTTCTTAACACATTGCCTATGAATTTAGTTATATATGATAAACAAATGTTTTAAATAATGATAATACATTTAAAGCAACATTGATAACCTTAGTTTAGTCCAATCCTTTTGTGTTAAGAAAAAAAGTAACCTTTTATACAACTTTCATCATCCTCATTCTCGTCCAACAATAGTTGATTTTTCCTGTTTCTTATAAGAATCATTTTTGTTATAGGTTATTGTGGTACCTTGATTGGTGGAATGAAGTTTTAAATTCATTTTAGGACATGGAAGAGATGTTAATTTATCCAGATATTAAAAAGGAATCTTCTGAAGAGACCCATCCCCCTTCGTGGGAAAATGACATGGGACTACTTTCCCATTGTGAAAATTTAATAGCAGATAAATCTTGTTTAAAGGTACAAATATGTTTTTGTGATGCTAAAAATATTTGTTTGTTTTTTTTTGTATTTTTATTATTTGGTTTTGCATATTTTTTTTTATCTATCCTAGCATTAGGCTATAAGTGCTTTCGTCCCTAATAGGCATTCGCCAGATGGGCTCTTTAAAAGATATACGCCCTTGAATAAAGGTAAAAATATGCTTTTCAGAGGCTAAAGGTACTTACGAGTGCCTGAGCTATGATGAGTCTTCTTTTACAAAAACTTTCATAATCTTCATTTCTCTTATTCTTCTTAATCAATCGTTGCTTATTTATTTACTTATAAGAATAATGCTGCTCAATGTGTGAACTTCTATGGTATCTTAAGTGTTATGTAGAATGAACTTTTGCATTCATTTCAGGATGTGGAACAGATTTTAATCTGCGATGGGATTAAAGAAGAACCGTCAGAAGAAATTACTCCACTTGCAAGTGAAAATGAAAATAAATCCCATTCCCATCAGGAAAATTCAAAAGCAGATAGCCATAGTGGAATATTGTCTCAAAATTGCTCTCCTGTAAAGGTAAAAACATGCACCTCCGCCCCCAATGTTTTGAGTACTGTGGCCAGGAGGAGATGCTAAAAAGCCTCCAGAAGCACAAGCATCTACATTAAGTTGGATATGTACCATCTCCTATTCACAAATGTTCCTTCATTCACCTTTTGAAGTTAAAACTGTCCTCACATGGAGCTGAACCAATGCACTATCCTTACTCAGGCAGCTCCACTCATCTCTGATATTGTACCTTTCATTCCTACCACCTGACTTTGTTGCCTTCCCAGGGTTCTCTTCAATCAAACCTGGCAGCTCTCAAAAAGGCTGCTACAGCATGTGGTATTCTCCAGAGGTCTCCAGGATCGGTTATATCGATCAAGTGGTTCTGAGATGGTAGGAAGGGCAGAATAGGACGAGATGGAGTGTTCTCAGGTTTCAGCTGGGGCAGTCAGGATTTAATGTTTTTGTATTCACGAAGGGCAGAGTGGTTGGTGTCCTGATTGTAGGTGGGTCAGTGAATCTGTGGCTTGGCAATCTAGTGGTGGTGCTTCCTATTTGTGGATATTGTGAGGGGGAGGGAGCATTGGAGTAGGGTGTTTTGCAGCTGGTTTTGAAATTCTTGGCAGGTAAAATGAATGTGTGTGTGTGTTTCATAGTGTTCTAGTTGCATTAGGGCTAGGTTATCTAGCAATTGGGTGTATAGGAGTAAAGAGAGACATGAGGGGCATAGTGGTTAACTGAATAACTCTGTCTCTGATGTTTAGGTTCTTAATTGGGAGGATCTTTGTTTCAGCGTGATGGTGTATTGGGGTGATTTTTGTGCACCTATTTATGATTTAGATGGGGTGTTTGTATTTTTTTTTTTAATGGTAGGGGGTTTACCACTGATCTACACTCATTTTAGCTGTCTACACCTTCTTCTCAGTGGGGACCAACTGATTATCGTGAGATTGTGTGTGTAGCAGCTGCCAGGAAGTTGATCTGAATATGGACTCAATGTGGCCTCACTTTGTTAGAATCGGCCAAGCCATAGCCTTTTGTTTGTATTTTGTGTAAGTGTCTATTAGCTGTGGTTTGTGCCCAGGTTAGGAATGTGTAGTTAAGTGACATTAGGATGAACAGTTTGTGCATGATTGTAAAAGTTTCTTAGTGATGTCCAAAGTTTGTTCATTTTCTATTTGATGGTGGTTTATATTGGTCCATTTTCACTTGTTCCACCCCATTCTCATCAACATTTGTTCACAACTTCAGAGGCCCATCAAAGAAGAGCACTCTCTTTCCTCTGATAGAGCTCTCCTGTGTATTCACTTGGTCCCAAGAGGAAATGTTCTCACCCGGACAGAGTGCAAATAAGTGAGGCCTCATCCCTGGGCTAAATTGAACTTTTTGACAGGAAGTTTTCGCTGCACTTCCTCCTCACCTCTTCTCAGCAATCTTTTTTCTCTACAACTATCCTCTCAACCCTCTGTCTAGGCTTAAGGACCTCGCCAGCTACCTCATGCCATGTCAGAAAAATTGTGCACATGACTGTTTTAGGTGGTGCATTTGGATGAAGTATTCATACTAGTTTATAAATGGTTTCTTTCTCTTGATTGTGGGTATGATCTGGCAGATGATGCTAGGAGGGAGATATTTAAAGGAGTTAGGTTAGTTATCACTGATATAAACCTATTTTAGTTTCTATCTAGTTATCATTAAGGAATGTTCTAGATCATCAGAATTGTCCCTGTGACCATTATTTAAAAGGCTATAGCCCTTTTCACCATAAATCTATGTGCATTTTGAAATTGGTAATCATTTCCTTCATAAATGTTAAAGTTGCCGAAAATATCTATATTTGTTGTGTGTCTCGGACAATCCAGCTAACACCATTAACCTCAGAATTGTCTGATATGTTTAAATGTTGAAAAGAGTATCATTAATCAATCTGTAGTAAATAGGCTATGTAAACATTATCTTTGCTTCTCCACATAGCTTTCAGTACAAATGCGCATCATTTTTAATTCTCAGTGATGAAAAACTAAAGGCTGGCATTTTTATGACCTCCAAACTAGAAAACTAATAGTGAGCCACATTTAGCAGAGATGGTCGATGGAGGGGCAGGCTAAGATAAGATGGGCAGTGTGTCTGGAAGTTGCACTAGTGGTTGAGAAGAATTATTTAGGCTGGTGAATGTTGAGTGGGTCATTTTATGACTGTCTTGATCTATTGCCTGAAAATCTTGATGATGCAAGTGATGAGTGTGGCCATTCTATTAAGACATAAATTTATAAAGGACTGGTAGCAAAGAAAGTGGAACAATTACTACTCATTGTCACTGTATTGAAAGAGACTAGATAAGAAACCCTCCAAAATGTCATATAAACAAATTCATGAAGAAAAGATGTAATATACTTATCCCTGTAATATTATTAAATTCATCAGTTTATAATTAATATGTTGTATTAAAAGATTTCCTTAATATGTTTCATCATTTTGTCAAAAATATATAAGATTTTGCCAAAATAAAAGAAATGATAATAGCCTAGGGCAGGTGTAGTGAACTATTTTGACATTCTTGCAAAAATGCATAAATAGTTCTTAAAACTAGTAGTGTTTACCATTTTTTATGCTGAAAAAATGTTTATTTCCTAGAGTTTAAGTTGACAAAATAATGGTTAATAAAATACTAAAAGATACTACTGATGATCTATATTAGTAGTGGTGATTAGTAGTTTATTTTTTATCACATTTTCAGTAGTATATTTCATTAAAGTCAAATCAGCTGTTCTCATCTTCACATGACCCCGCCAAAGTTGCAGGCATACCATAGGTTCAGCATCCGTGTCCTAGGCGAAATAATGAATATTGTATCTGATTCATTGTACCACATTTAGTTAAAACCACTCTGTACAAAAGTCAGTAAAAATTGTGATTTCCCTCCTTTAGAAAGCAAACAACCCGCGTTACTCCATATATATATATATATATATATATATATATATATATATATATCTCAGATGTGTGTGTTGCATTTTCTGCCCTCAGTTAGGCAGGGACTTTAATATCTTTACACCTTTATTTTCTTTATTTTAGGAGGAAGACATTGGAGAGATTTTTATTAAAGAAGATACAATCAAGGAAGAGGTATCCGAAGAAGCAGGTCCTCCAGCAGGTGAGGGTGATGAGCAAATTCATCCCCAAACAACACATTCAACTTCAGCTTCAGCCATGCAACAAAATTTCTTTCTTTTAACGGTAAATGCAAGAATCTTAATGTTTGGTAGAGGTGTATTTTTTGCTGAAAGAAGCTTCAATATTTGGGGCACTTTTTATATATAAAATTCTTTCATCCTTCATTAAATTCCACTTTCCCACAATTGCATTCAGTGCACATCATTGCCACTACACCCCCTTTCCCCCTCTCCGCCTATTTATGTTCTATCAATTGGGGTCTCTACCGCCTGTCTCTTGTGCTCGGGATGAGTTCGCACACACTGGAATTTTTTGGAGGGGACTCCTCGGGCCCCCAAGGTTGCTCCTCCATCTGATGCTGGAGTATGCATTTTTCTTTCTTTTTTTTCCATTTTGTCCTTTCTTTTTTTTTAATGAAGGGACTGACTTTATTTTGGTGCTTATGCCCTTAGTTGCGGTTGCCACCGATGAGTGACCCTCTAAAGAATGCCCTGGTAGGCACAAGGCCACCCATCATTTTGTCTGTGCTGAATTGTTCCTTCATAGCCATGGGGTGCTATGTGCTGTAGCATGTATCTCATCCACTCAAGGTTTCCCCCTGGGCAGAAGGCCCCAAGCAAGCCGAATTGGCTTGCTTTCTTCCCTGAAACATTCACACACATCATTAACCCACATTTTGCTTCTTCCATCCCTTCTCCCACCATGACACTCACATCCTCTTCACAGATTTATTCCCATCCATTCTCCTCATATGCCCATGCCCCATTAGAACATGCTCAGTTACATCATAGCTATTTCTCACCCGGTCATTCCTCTCTATCTACCCTTCACACACTAAGCATCCCTCTCATTGTCCATGCGCGCCTCACTCTCAGTTGGTACGATCATACTTTCATGCAACTTCATAGCACATTTCACACTCAAATCCTTAGCATTCACTAATTCTCTCATCACCTCACACTTTTCCTACCATTTAAAAACCTGTGGTCATAATCTTGTTAATATGTACAACTATCATTTACAATGCATTCTAGATACCTAAAACTTAGAACTTGTTCAAATGTTGTGGCAGCAGGGTCGCAATCCCTTCTTGCAATCCCCGCTGCCAATACAGGGCCAACCTGGTGTGTGAGGAGAGGACAATGAGGGAACCAGTTTAAAAATTATTTTATTTAAGAAACCTGGTATATAATAAAGAACTGCTACCCTTAACCTATCGGGAATATACTGCCTTACACATCTAAACCCCCAAATAATTAAATACGTATATACACTAATCTAATATATATATATATATATATATATTAGTGTAGTTGGGTAGCAGTCTTTCTTGAATGCAAATTTTGTTGAAAACCATTGTGTATTTTGCCTTAATTTATTTCCTTTGGCAACTTTCTCTTCTAACTATCTTTTTTATTCCTTCTTGTAGATGGTGGATTACTTGTCCAGTATTCATCTCTCTTTTAAATGAATGTGTTTGGTAAAAACCAAACTAAATTGCTAAGCTTTCGATCTTACTCGAATATCTTCTGAGTGTTTTGAAATGTTCTTGCCTCCTTTACTGCTGTAATGAGTGGAGTGAGGATCTGACAGAATGAAAGAAAAAGAGGTGAGAGAAGCAGGGAAATAGAGTAGATAGCATTGGAGGGTGGGTTTTTTTTGCCAAATGAAATTAATTAAGGCAAAATACACAATGGTCTTCAACAAAATTTGTATTCAAGAAAGACTGCTACCCAACTACACTTATATTAAATCCCATGACCTAGCAGCGAAAACTGAACCTATAACTATAGACTTTCATCGCCATCTTATAGAAAGGCAAATAGAACTTTTAAAGAAAACCATCCCCAAACTTGAACGTGATGTTGAGGAAACGTTATCACAACTTGAAGAGCTCGAAATTCCACATGTAACACAAGACTCTTATCACAAAAGCTCTCTCCAACAGCGCTTTACAAACTGGAAACTCTGAAAAAAGCATCAAGACCAAAAAGCTTGATAAACTGTACAGGGGACATATAACCCTGCCAGAATCAACATCATCATTCATCAATCTCTCTCGCCATACGCTCTCCACTAGTGAAATAGAAGCCCTTAACCTCGGTAGAACTGACACCTACAGGCCAAATTTGATCCAATTTAAAAAAAGTCGAACTAGATTCCCTGTTCTAATCGATGTTGAAGCTACAAGATCAAGCCATCATTGAAATTAACTGCAACCTAAAAGACCAACTACGCGCAGAAGCCACCAAAAGAAGATGCTTTACGGGCAGCAAACTTATAACACCAGAAATACATAAGGCCATCAGCTCTCTAAATACAACAAAGAAATAGTCTTAAGAAAAGCTGACAAATCCAACATATACATCATTCTTAACAAAAAATTGCACATTAAAACTATTTTAAAAATTCCACTCACAGCAGTGGCCCATATCCTCTAACATTACATTTAACCAAGGCGGAATAAATACCCCTTAAAAATCATTTTCTTTCACTCTGCCAGATCCTCACTCCACTCATTACATCGGTAAAGGAGGCAAGAACATTTCAAAATGCTCAGAAGATATTCGAGTAAGATCGAAAGCTTAGCAATTTAGTTTGGTTTTTACCAAACATTCATTTAAAAAAGAGATGAATACTGGACAAGTAATCCACCATCTACAAGAAGGAATAAAAAAAATGTTAGAAGAAGAGAAAGTAGCCAAAGGAAATTAATTAAGGCAAAATACAGAATGGTCTTTAACAAAATTTGCATATATATATATATATATATATATAATTTGAAGGATGAACGAAAGGACGTATAAAGGGAAATTCATTTCATTTTCTTGATACAACGTTTCATGTGAACTTTTCACCCATCTTCAGGTACTGGGAATACAATTCGTGGAAAACAATTTAAGTTAGAGTTAAAGAGATAATCAAAATGATGAATTTATGGAAAGTATTTAATGTTTATTAAGGGGGGGATAGCGAGAAATTTACAGGTAATTGATATTTTTGGATTATTATGTTGCGAGTTAAGAATTAATGATTGGGGAAACACAGGAAACACATCAGGATAAACCAACCTTAAACAATCAGCCGTTAGAGGATAACTGGGGAGAAAAGGCGCGGAGCGTAAGAAGAAAGAGAAGATTAGGAGGTTGGTAATATTTTTGTTTAGAGTAGAAGTAGTGGGTGAGAAAAGGAATCGGAATTTAAGGAAGGAGAAAGGTATTTAATATACATGGATTCAAGAATCCTTAATCATATGGAATCAGGGGTGGTTTTCAAGATTTTAAAATCATCCGTTGTGATTTCGGTTTTACAATCAATAGAGTGAAGCCTAACAGGTGAGAATTCTTTCGTAGAGAAAACCTTTCCTGTCCTGTGGCTAACACCCAAATGGGAACAGAACCTCGCCCTCAGTGAGCGCACCGTACTGCCTATGTATCTCCCCAGTTTACAATTGGGGCAAGTAAACTCGTAAATAACGGAGCACTTGGCTTCAGGCGGGATTCTGTGCTTACAATTGAAGTATAATCCTATGTGGTGTCTATTTATGAAAATTAACTTAAAATTGGTATGGAAAGAGAATTTATTTAATAGAGATGTCATTTCTTTTGATTTTTTTTTATTTAAAAAATCCAGATCCGGAAAGATTATGTAACGGATGTCTTTGCAAACAGTAGGGAATTTAAATTTGGGGTGGTAAATATTGTTTAAGAATTGGGACGTAATTTTTTCAGTCAGAGCCACAGGAAAGTCGTTTTGTTTGAAATAGTTAGTCAGAAATACGACTTCTTGGTGAAATCCGGAGTAGGATGAACAAATATTAAAAGCCCGGAATATTAGTGTTTTGATGGCACTTATTTTGAAAGAAAAGTCACAAAAACTGAAAAAGTTTTGACCTTGACCAGTAAAGGTTGGCTTACGAAAAACTGGTTACAAATCCAGTTGGGACATGGGAAATGTGGATATCCAAAAATGAGATGGAGGAATTGAGCTCCTTTTTGCAAGTAAATTTAATATTAGGATGTATATGATTGGCATATTGCAAGAATTTATCGCATGACTCCTCTGTATTGAACAGAATGTATGTATCATCGACAAAGTGGCGGTAAAGTAAGGGTTCAAATGCTTCCAAGTTCCATGCTGAATAATTGTTCCTCAAGCCAGGACATGAAGATATCTGCAAGTAAAGCTGTCCTCAAGGGTAACAAAGAATTGCGGCATCAACGACAATTGGGAAACCAATGCCAGGGATAGAAAGCGCTGGTGGACCATCATTTGTGAGGGGAGAGTGAATGTTGAGGAAATTTGGATCCACAAAGCTAGAGGGACAAAAGGAGGTGGTGGCAGTGGAAAGAAATGCAACAGCTACCTCGGCTCGATCTGATACTTGAAAATAGCTGGTCCTGGATTGAACCTATAAGCTACCTAAGAATCCATCCATATCCGGAATGAAGACCCTCATCCATGAGAGATAGCCTCATGATCTCTATGTGGTGGGAAAGTTGCCTACTCATATCTCTTGCAACTTTCGCATCATTACATCCCACATACTTTTACACTTTTCCTCTCTCATTTTCCGCTGTGTATTTGGCAGAGGAGACCCTCGCATGGTGGCTTCAAGGCGCGCTCCTGCATTGGTATCCCTGCCACTCCAATAGAGTTGACCAAAACCAAAACCTTAAAAAGAAAAGTATTCAACCTTATAACCTAAACTCAAAATAATTTAAATATATATATATATATTAATATATATATATATATATATATATATATATATATATATATATATATATATATATACACACTAATATATGTAAGGGGCCTTACAATATTATCTTGACCAATGCAAGCTCAAATATATATATATATATGTATGTATGCGAATGATTATAGGTGGCCTTACAATATTAATGGCCAACTCGAATTGGAGACTAAAAATATCAGAAATAATGGGTGCACTCTTAAACCAGTTATGACCTGGTCGAACAGGGGGAGGCTGTCCCACTTTCAGGGGGATGCATGAGGTCCGGAACTGGGTGAACTGTGCTGGATTCAGGTACCTGGGAAACTCGTTAGTCCCAACTGCTGTGTTAGAGTCTGTGAAGCACTAGCTCCAATTACTGCCTGGAGACTGGGAATCACTCTCCAAGGTCCACACTTTAAGAAGGTCCCACTCTAAAGTAGGTGCATATGCAAGGGTCAGGACTGGCTTCAACCGTGTCCAAAAAGCCAGATGTCGATCAACTTATCGGTACCATAGAACTGGAAAAGAGAAGGCATTGTCAATCGCCTACCCCTGCCACACGCAATCACTCTTACATCTACCACTTTCATACCGGAGTAACACTCACCTATTTTCCATCCAGGTCCAGGCGGCTCTTCCTCTTTTATTCCTTAGGGCATTCTATTACAAAGCCTCACTCTATTTAACAGATTATCAAGGTGAAAGAATCTGCCTAAAAAGAAAATCGGGGGGGGGGGCACAATAGAGGTCTATCGGGTCTCCCCACACAAAGCGATGATGATGCAACCCAACAACCACATGCCCTGAAAAAGAAGAAAGAGATTAGAGATGGGGTTGGGGAGGCAGACAACAATTCACTACTACACCACCCTCTCACCCACCCCTCCAGCCTGATGGAAGATGGGCGGCTCTATATCTTCCACACATCTCCACTTCATCTATCTTCAACTTCTTTATACATATCTCGCCTTTACCACTCATCCCAAGTAATTTGACGGAAGGAGGCAGGCATGTTGCTCCCAGTGGGACCATTAGGATGGGGGTGACCTCCCCACCTTTGTTCCCTGTGAAAAGGGGATTGTAAATACGAGAGAAAAAAAATGTTTAGAAGGAAAAAACCGAGGTAATTTGACACTACTCCAGGAGCAGTGGCAGTTCATTCCTCCATTCATCAGGTGTAGCAGTCTAAACAGTTCCCTTTGCCGAGTCATGTGGCGGTCACTCCACTCATGTTTGAATCATGGTTGGGGTGGAAGGGGTGTGGCAGTTCTGAGTGAGGAGTGGCATGATGCAATGAAAATACCCCTCCCAAATGAGAAAGAATGCCAAAACCCACTAAAGAGAACTAATTCTCAACTACCTCCCCACATGGGTTGGTGCATATCAATGCCACTCCTTGATGAACATTTTTCAATAAAGTTATATATTTCAGCAATGTGAAATTCTTACTCTTTTTGCCCTAATTATCCCTCATTATATTCCCCATTGCAAATAGGTGATGTCAATCAAAACACTCATCCATTTTTTTGTCTCTATGCAATGTTCTACTTTTGATTACCTTGGTTTTGCTACTTAAGGCCGACCTTCTAAGTAATGTTTTCCCACTTCAGGTTCCTCCAGTGCCTGCATTTTTCACCATGATGGCAGCTCCAGTGAGTCCTCCCATCCGCAACTACTCCAGCATTATTCCTACCCCATCCCATGGCCTAGAATGTGCCAGTTCAGACCTTGAGCAACATTTAAAAGTTAACATTGCTGAGAATCAAGAGGCTAGTCTTCAGAATCCTTTGAAAAATCAAGATTGTAACAAGCCTTACAAATGCACCTCTTGTTCCTATGAGACCGCAAAGAAAAAACACTTCAAGCAACATTTAAATATTCACATTGTTGAGAAGCCTTTCAAATGTAGTACTTGTTCCTATCAGACAGCAAGAAAAGCAGACTTTCAGCAACATTTAATCGTCCATAGTGGTGTGAAGCCTTTTAAATGCAATTTCTGTCAATATCAGGCAGCATATAAAGGAAGACTACAACAACATTTAAAAACTCACAGTGGTGAGAAACCTTTTAAATGCAGCTCCTGTTCCTATCAGTCATTATTAAGATCAAACCTTCAGCAACACTTAAAAATTCATTCTGGTGATAAGCCTTTTAAATGCAATTTTTGTTCGTATGAGGCAGCATTAAAATCAAACCTGGACCAACATTTAAAAATTCATACAGGTGAGAAGCCTTTCAAATGTGGTCACTGTTCCTATCAAGCAGCCAAAAAGGCAACCCTTCGTCTTCATTTGAGAACTCACACTGGGGAAAAACCTTACAAATGTAGTTACTGTACTTTTCAAGCAAGTCAAAAGATTGGTCTTCAGAGGCATTTGAAAACTCATGCTAATGATGAGAAGTCTTTAGAACTTAACTCTTCACTCTATAAGTCAGCAGAAAAAGCAGTTTCTGAACAGTATTTTCAAACTTTTACTGCTGAGAAGCCTTTGAATTGCTTTCAATGTCCTTATCAGGCAACGAATAAAGCATACCTTAGTCAACATTTAAAAATACACAGGGATAAAAATCTCTCTAGATGCAATTCCTGTTCATATCAAGCAGCATCAAGATCAAACCTTCAGCAACATTTAAAAATTCAGAGTGATGTGAAGCCCTGTAAATGCAGTGCCGGTGCCTCTCCCTATAGAACAACAAAGAATGCAATGCTTCAGCAACATTTAAAAGTTCACTCTGATGAGAAACCTTTTAGTTGCAATTACTGTCACTATCAGACAAAATCATGATCAAACCTTCTGTCCCTTTCAGAAAGTAAGAAAAGCATTTTCAATGTGTTAAAACACACTGGTGAAAAGCCTTTTAAATAGTTCCTGTTCCTATTGGATAGCATTGAAGTCGAACCTTCTGCAACATTAAAAAATTCACACTGCTGTAAAACATTTTAAAGTCAGCTACTGCTCCTATCAAGCAACAGAAAAGGGGATTCTTCAGCAGCACTTAAGAAGAGATACTGGTGAGAAACTTTATATGCAGTTCCTGCTTTTATCAAGCAGCAAAAAGGGAACTCTTCAGCAGCACTTAAAAAACCACACTGGTGAGAAGCCTTTTAAATGCAAACATTGTCCCTATCAGAAAAGTTAAAAGATTTGTCTTTGGTGGCATTTAAGAACTCATACAAATCAGAAACCTTTCAAATGTAATCACTTCCTCTATTGGGCGAGGGTAAAATTTAATCTTCTGAGGCATCTAAGCACTCATCATAAACTCATTGATGGGTGTCTTAAATCTGAAATGAGTCCTGCTCCTGAATAAACAGTGAAGCATTTCAAGTGCCCTAGCCCCAGGATCATATATGAACATGTCTTCCGAGCGAATTTAAGGACTACACCTGAGAGCAACCTTGTTTCTCAAGGCTTCTATTCAGTGATGTCCATAGCAGGAATAAGATTTTCTCCCCAAATCCTCCAAAGTCATCCTACTGGGAAAATGAAAAATGGAAGAACCATCAAAATGTATAGGTTGACTCTCAAGGAAAGGTAGAGAATGTGTAATTTGTGGATGTTCAGAAGACTCCTGACTGCACTTTTATACCCGTTCTCTCCTCTGAAGAAAACTTGATCGATTTCCACTTTTATTTTACCCTAATATAAAAATGATGGGTATGGAAGGGAATGTTGTTATTGACGCTCCCCAGGAACAGCTGCAAAGCCCTCCAGGAGGCATGGACTTCCGAACTCTTGGGAGAGGAAGGGAGAAAGCTTTGATCCTACAGCAAGTGTAAATCTGATTGGCTTTGTGGGTGTAAATATGGGTATGTAAGAGATAAGGGTGAGAGAGGTTGTTGGTGTTGAGAGAGATCTGAAGGCAGCTGGAATAGATGTAGTCACTCAGATGCTGAAAAGTGGTGGTGATTGTGTGATAGAATGGGTCTGGTGCCAATGTTGGTATATGGGAATGAGGGTATGGTATGGAAAGATTATCTTGCGTGAAGGTGCAAATGAACACCTTGAGAGTGATGTGTGAAAGGATAATGGAGTGAGATGGTATGGGCATAGGAGAATACACGGGTGTGAGAAGGGTTGGAAACCGCATTAAAGGTTTGTTGATGGTGTAAAAGTGTTTGAAAGAGAAAGGACATGATTGATGAGGGAGTGCATGACATAGTGAAGCCTGTGGTAGTGACCTTCTGCAAAGGGATGAACCCTGACTGCATGAGAGAGACCCTGCAGTGTGTAGGAAACCATCGATCTGAAAGGGCTATTTGATGTGGGGATAATGATGCATGATCTTGTGCTTAACAGCGTATAAAAGGTGTAGGAGGGGCGGGTAGTCTTTGTAGTATAAAGGGTGTAGGCGGGTGCTGGTAGTCCTTAGTGGCATTGAAGTGCGCCAACCTCATTTTCTGGGAAAGTGCTTGAAGACTAATTGCAAACTAAAATGTGCCATGAACCAAAAGTAATTTATGAGCGTCCTTCATCACGAGAAAGGACTAATGGTATACGCAAGAATGCAATGTGGGTATTGTTGGAATTGAGCGTGTGCAAAGATAATGCTACAACTATGTTGCATCATCCATCCCTCGTGCATGGGTGAAACCTCCTTGACTGGATGATGAAATTCACATAAAGATCAGAATCCCCTTCCCATACCACCGTGTTTCTGGACTCACTGTGCCTCGCAGGAGTGGGATGGAGTAGCCTGTTACACTTGTTACCCAAAGGAGCCACATGTCCTCCCCGTGTGAGTGCAAATTAGGGAAGCTTCATCACTGGGTTGAATTGAACACTTGCAGGGATTGTGGAAGTTGTCTCTACCCTTCTTCCATACTCCTCAACGTTACTTTTTTTCTACAACTTGTATAGGCTTAAGGAACCTGACTTGGAGCTCTCAAAGACTAAATAGATCAAGTCTTATTTCTTTAGGTATAGTACTTGACATCCCGTAAGGGGCGCGGCGATTTGCCTTCCTGGCTGCTGTGCTGACGGGACTCAGTGTCCCATCCGGCCCCAGCTTAGGCTCTTCTTTCTTTTTTTCAGCACACACAGTCTAAATAAGGACTGTGCGTAAAAACTATTAAAAAAAAGGAAAGTATAGTCTTAACAAGATACGAGTATCCTTTATTTCTAGTCTATAGTGAATTCATTCAATTACTCATTTACTACTATTATTTGTCCTATATTATTTACTAATGGTACACATTACCCAAGGAGTTGCATGTACCTTGAGTTGAGAAGGGGTAGAAGGGTCATTGGATACTAAACTAAAGACCAATGAGGGCATTGCCTTGCTCCTCCTAGGCCTCTAGGGTAAATTCCTAGAATTTTATATCTTTATGATACAAAAGATAAAAAATATCCAAGTAAAGATAAGATTTTTTTAGTAGCCAAGGTGCAACACCAGTTGAAAAAGTAGAATGCTACAAGCCTAAAGGACTCCAGTGGAGAAAGCGAAAAGGAAATACTAAAGTGAAGAATGAACTATATAAAAGTAATAAAAAACAAGTTAAATTTAGGTGGCACTTTTATGTGAGGTTTGTTCAAATAAAATTGCATTGTCCCTCAATTTGAACTCTCAAGCTTAAAACATTCAACCTAACTCGGAATCTGGTTCCATAGGTTGGTCACTGCTGGAAATAAACTTAAAGACTTGAGTTGACTGTTATTTGAGTAATATCTGGTGGAGCAAGCCAACCGAACTTAGCACTGGTCCCAAGCCCGGATAAATAGGGACGCTTGTAGTGAGGTAGAGCATCCGTCTGTAAAGTGTCTGCCAAAACCTTAATGAATTAGTCTTTTACCAAATGAGAGTAATGCTAGGATGTCCTTCGTAAGCAACCCACAGACACATCCCCCTAGCTCTGTGGACCAGAAAGGGATACTGCATCAAGAGCAGGTACGGCCAACCAAGAGACCAAACATAACTCTTTCGAAATGATGCATCAAGAACAGCGACCACGAGTATGGAAAAGCCAAGAAGAAGATATAATCTAGGAAGATTTGCATGAACAGTATGATCAGAATATCAAAAAATAAAATTACTTGACTTTCCATTCACTTACTTCTCTTGCGAGGTTGGTCTCTCTAGGAAAGCCGCCTCTTCCCCAAGCTGGATCTTCAGGTACTTCAGGTTGGAGGTGATGTGTATGTCTGAGATTCAGTCGGTGAAGGTGTTTAGTGTTGGCTGCATGTTGGGGAGGTTTATTGTGTTTGTAACTTATTTGCTGCATCCCCCTCCCCCCATCTCTCTACTGTGTGGTGGCTGCTCGCTTGGAAAGTCACCACGCTCCTTGGGTGAGTCCACAGGTCTCTAAGAAAGTTGATGTTGTGTGTAGTACAAGCTTGTGTAAAGTTTGTGCAGTCTATAAGTAAATGTGTAATGTCTGCGCTTTAGCTGCATCTGGCACCTCTTCTTGTTGGGTCAAGGTTTATTATGTTTTTATTGTTGTAGTGTAGTGGCTTGACCTGAGTTTGTAATATTAAAGTAAATATGGAATGGCCTCACCTTACTTGGGACAGAGTGCATGTATGTTCAGTGTGATTTTTAGGATTGGTTTATTTCAGGTGCAAAAAATGGATACTAAAATAATATGGTTTTTGTATCAGGTTCAACGTCATGGGCCTTCGAGTCTTCATCCCCCAACTAAGGAAAGGCTTGAGAGGAGAGATGGTTCCTTCAAGGCACTGAGGGATGAGGGGGAGGGGGGCAGTGTATAGTGCCATGCTGATCATTCCACATTCTAGGAGCAAATATTGAGAATGGATGATCGCCCATGCATTTCAGATGGTTATGAGAGAGCAGAAAGTAAGGGATTCTCAGTGATTGGGATATAGGCTCAATATGAATGACAGGATAGTGCTGTACTGCTTGAGATCTTATATGTAAGAAGGGAGTCATTGAATGCAATTCTAGGAGTAGCCAGTGCAACTCATAGAGCAGGAGAGTGCATTATACAAATGTGTACAGCAGAGGAAAATGCCAGCCACAAAGTTTTGAACCAGTTGAAGAGGTCAAATAGGCGAGTCAACTGAGTAAAAGTAAATTTACTTTGGCTTCTTTGCCTCCTACAGACACTGCTGCTCAGTTTCATTCACCAAGTTCAGAGGTAGTTGTCACTTACGCAATGGGGGTGGAATGCGATTGCAAATAGACTGGCCCCAATCAATAGAGATGAAGAGCCTGCTTCAGAGTTACTCAACAATAAATCCTACAAATGCTTCAAAGGTTACGTGACAGCCACTTGTAGTTGTAGAAGGGCACATTTAAAATGATGTGTGATACGTGTTTCATGCAAGGAAGGTTATATTTAAACTGTAGCTGCAGAAAGGCAGGATTAAAATGCTCTATGATGCATTTCATTCAAGGACTATCGTATTCAAACTGTGACATAAATATTGATGATAAGAACTGTGATGATCCAATTGATACAATGTTAGGATGCTTCCTAGTGACAGAAGCAGAAACAACACATGGAATGGAATAAACAGAAACTGCACTTTCACTTATCTATTAGAAATCAACGGTACTAAATTTCATTGCATTCCCGTGGTGAGCAAAATGTTAAGTGAAAGGAGTATGGAAGCTAGTATGCCATACTATCCTTAACTTCTTTCTCACAACGATGCTATGTATTGTTGGTGTCATATCATGCCTTGTTATAAATTGTGATGCCATTATTGGCATCATTATTTTTACTTATTAGAATATGAAGGTCATAATGTTCATAAGAATATTCACTGATGTGTTCATAATGCTGTTCGTTGATGTGACATCAACTAATCCAGGAGGAGTTTCCATTCACAATAAAATTATTGTGAGCAATAATTGTGCAGGTGGCAAAGAAAAAAAGCTGTTTATGCACAATTTGGCAGTTCACTACACAGTTTGGCACTACACAATTTGGCAGTTCACAAATTGTGTGTTACCTAAAATGTTGAACACTTCAAAGAATGGCATAATAAATAAAATTCTTCTGAACTTAGTACCTGTATATGATTTTTAATATTTGTTTCTTATTCTTATATATATTCTTTATAATTTGCTTTAGTAATGAATGTTTCAAAAGGAAAAAAACACTCATATTTTGAGGGAGGTAGAAAAGTCATTTTTCATTACTCGTAACACTTTTTGCCAAGAGAATCAAAGGTATGAAGGGGAACAATAATAATTATTTATATGCAGTAGTAATTGATTTTGCAATAAATAATGATAACTTCACCTAGCATCTGAACTTGGGTGGATGGTTGGGTGCAAGGGTGGTAACTCCACCAGTGACCACTCGCTGTCTGTCCTAAGTCAGAATAAAGGAGGAAGGACACTCTTGCAAGACAATTTTCTATGTAAATGTGGTATTGTGGACCAGGAAAAAAATGGTACAAACATTCTAGTATCTATAGCATCAAAACTATGTAATGCACTATAAAACTACTCATACCTCGATTTAACAGATTTCAGAAGCAACGGCCAACTTCTATGACCACATCTCTGTCGCTAGCCTTGCACCTCATGACCTCTGTCCACGAGAAGACAACCAGTCAGTTTGTTTACATTCTTGTAATTGTACATATCATTATTGCTCCATTGTTTTTGCCCTTTTTTATGTTTCAATGTGTTTCAGAGGATATAAGCTATTTCTTTTTAGAGTTTTTCAGCTTAGCCACTGGCCAATCAGCAATGTGCATCATTCACAGGCATTGAACAATCATAACTTTTATTTTTTCCAGGTTGCCTTTGTGATAATAAAGAGGGGTATAAACTAGTTTTTTCTTACTTTCTATTTTTTCTTGAAGCCTATTAATGATATCTCAAATAAACTATCCCTGGCACTACCTACCTATTCTTTTGCTTTATAATTTTCTTTGTTTTTTTTTCTGAAATCTTTCTCTACCCATTTTCAAATGTTTGGGTACATATGTGACATATGCTTCTTTTTAGTGTTTTGGTTTGTAAGTTTGTTCATTTATTTTGTTCCTTTTATTTTTTAAATAGTTTTTATTTGTTTGGATAGTTTTTATTAGTGTTGTTTTGTTTTATTTTTAGTTAAAAAACTTCCTATAAATACATTTTCTTAGGTTAGGCCAGTGGGTAAAGTTTTGCTACAACAAGCAAATATTTGTGGAACTGCTCTTTTATGCTTAGGTATTTTGGAAAGTGACGGCCCTCTATTTTGTAGATAATCATATATATATATATATATATATATGCTTTAAAACAAGTTATTTTTTTTTAATTTAGACTCTTTTTCTTGGGCAAATTCTCAAAAGTGCTTTTTGTTGTTATTTTTGGGGGGTTATTAGAATCACATCATATTATATTATATATGATTTTGAAGGGAATTTTGGTGTGTGTGTGTGCAGAAAACCATCCTTTGTTTATGCCCTATTTTTTTTGTGTCTGTGTTTTTCAGAGAATAGTAATTCATTACTTTTGGTAACCATGTCGTCTCTAGAAAAATAGAAAAAATGAAAAGAGTAAATTTAGTAGTAGCACAGAAACTAGAATTGATCAAAAAGTTAGAAAGTGGTGTGTCTGTAAAGTATGTGTGTGATGAATATAGCGTAAAAATCCCAAACAGTTTCAGATATACGTAAGGTAAAACCTAAACTTACCCAATATGCTCTGAAATACCTTGGTGATGGATATTGAGTTTGATTAAAAGTAGTGTATAGGACTATTATTCTGCTTTCTTCTGTAATATAATTGTTGATTTTAGCCACTATGTACATATTAGTGTTGCAAACTACTGACAATTGGTAATATTGGAGTGAGGGTCCCCCCTTTTTGTCTGTTGAATCGAGGTATGAGTGTATATAGAATTTCTTTAGAGAATTTTATTATATACTTCAATATTCCTTAAAAGTGAGTTATAACTAAGATATTTACAAAATACTTTTTGGCTTCCATTTTTTCAAGATGGCGCCTAAATCTGGGGTGGTAGAGGGCTGGAAAATTAATTTTATTAAGTACCCTATTGTGAAGAGGATAAAACTTAAATTGCAGTTTTCCCTGTTTTTTGTGGGGTTTTTTTTTGCCTTATTCAATCCCCTATCAACTGGACTCTTAGCTTTATATTTACTATGTTGTATTTAGAAATAACTAGCAAAGATACCCAGCATATCTGGGCATAAAAAACTATCTTGAACAAATTAAATTCCCTGCTTGAGTTAAACTACACAATTAAAAGTTGGTAGGTATAAAAGATAAGGTTTATTTTAATCTTGAGTAATGGACTAGTGTATCATAAAAGACTAACAGAGAATGATTTTTACATACAATAGTGCGGTAGGGTGAGCAAGTGGGTGGGCTGGCAGGCAAACATGAGTACGCGGGTGGCAACCACATACTTTAAAGCGTGCCTCAAGAAGATAGGTGCAAG
This sequence comes from Ceratothoa steindachneri, assembly GCA_963969495.1. Taxonomy (NCBI): domain Eukaryota; kingdom Metazoa; phylum Arthropoda; class Malacostraca; order Isopoda; family Cymothoidae; genus Ceratothoa; species Ceratothoa steindachneri. The sequence continues at coordinate 45,819,713 of OZ018333.1, forward strand.
TTTTAGCTAAATATCTAAATTATTCGAGTCTTAGGCATACTGATAATAGGTATTATCATGTTTCTTAACCCTTAAGTAGTGGGTATGGGTCACGTGAGTGTGTATGCCATAGGAAGACAAATGACTAATTTATGGAGGAGTTTTAAAAGTTTATCTTCACTCTTGTTTTCATTTTATTTGAATGAAAACAATGAAAATAATTCTATTTTAATTTTCTTAGATTGTATAAGGGATACTAAAAGAAATTTTTGGTAATAATGAAGAGCACTTACGCTTTGGGGAATTTGCCGATATAGATGTTTTGGGTTCCATCTCATTAGTAAATAAATCAGAGGAGCTCTACAATAAGCCATGAGGTTATGAGTTAACAATGAAGACTAAAGACATCAATGGATGCTATCAGTATTGAGAGAAAATCTTCATATCAGTAATTGATGATATCCCCTGTATAAGGGTTAAACATTCCAGTCGTATAATTGATCTGGCAAACTTTAATTTTTCCACGGACAATATTGATGTTTTAATTGCAACCCATAGCCACGATTACTTATTAAAAAGACTAGAAAGGTTAAAAATTTGAACCTAATCTAACAACCAGGTGCTGCTACTTTTGCCAAATCTGAGTAGCCTATGTTACTCTCCGGGTCAAGTTACCCCCAATGGTGAATTTTGTTGACCTTCAAGGTTGCTCTAATTGGCCTTCTATAGCAGTCATACTCGTGTATATATATATATATATATATATATATATATATATATATATATATATATATATATATATATATATATATATACATACATACAAACAGACTTTCAGTAATATATATTAGATGGTCAAAGTGACAGTGTATACCATGAGCCAGCTGAGGCAAGTATTAGATACCAGGTATGCTGGGCCATCGACTCTGCTGATCTCCTTCCAGTACACATATAAGGTGGCTATATCGACACCATCCTTTATGGTCAAAGTTCAAGGCCAAATTCGCCTGAATGGCACGCTTGGTTGTCAAGGCCCATCTTAGCTTGAACCCATTGGATGAATATGTGTAAATTGAGAGTTCATAATATCTACTTTCCATGAATTTTTTCCCTTCTTTTACATTAATCATTTTGACAAATTTCAGAAATAGTTGGTGACAGGAAATGCTCAGAGAGCCACTTCCAAGCGCGGCCTTGCCCTCACAAAGTGTTGGGGAGGACAAGGAAACACAAGATACCGCTTTGACCGTTGGAGGTCACATACCCTTTCACGCCCTATCAATTTTATGCCCAGTCAAAGGGGAGCCACCATGCTGATGGGCTGCCTGGCCACTGACCGGGAGGAGTGGTCTATAATGGCAGCAGCTGGCTTTGCCAGCCCCTTATTGATCCCTCACAGAGCCGGCTACTGCGTGGAGTGATTTGCATTTGCGTTCTGTGAAAATAATAAGGTCAATATGCCCAATGATAAGATTTTTCAACTAAATACTCCCCCTTTACCTTCCCTTCTACTATCATTGGAACTGCTCTCAGGCAGCTCCACAACAGAAAAAGAGGTCCCCCTTCCCCATCTGCTTTCTCATGGGCCATTCCAAAAATCTAGCCAGAGAGGAGGCTTACTCCTCTACAAGGCCTATTAGTGCAGAGGACTCCCGCTCAACCCTTTCTCTGGAGGCACCCTTGGATGTTCCCTCTTTCCAGCGGCAATCTCCCCTTTACTTTCACAGGGGACTGCCAAAAGAGCAGGCAGGCAGCCCATAATTGACCTCGATAGGACCAACCTCCTTAGGTGAGCCAGGGATAACAGGACCCATCGGCACGTGCCCCATAATATCCAGCTTGCATGCATGATTAGTTTATACGGGGTCATTGTACCTCCCACCCTCTCTTCCCTAACGGATGCTGGTTTGCCAGCATTGGACGGTAAAAGAGGAACCTCGAATGGGATCAGTGATGTTGGGGGGGGGCATGGAGGCCCAAACGGTAGGATCTTCCATGGGGTCGAACCCAGGCTCAGTGCCAAGCACATAACCCAAGTCGACCCCTGTGCAAGCTCAATAGCTCGGCCCCTTCCCCTCCCCGAGGCCTAACAAGGAGAGGAGGGATCTCCTCCTCTGGTTTGCTGCCCCTGTGACAGCCAAGACCTTTTCCATTTCAGAGAAGGATCTTGCTGAGGCCAGTCTATCTGACCTAAGGGATCTTGCCGGCAAAAGAGAGGCGGGTTCATTCCCTACCAAACTCTCCTAAAATGAAAGAAACATGAAGACATTGAAAAAAAAAATCAGGGCTCTCCCTGCGCGGGAACCACGGGGACGGGCGTGCAAGTTCGCAGCCTCGATTACGTTGGAGCCGCTGATTCAGAGATTACCTGGTGTTTTCGAGCTCGCTGGCAATGTGGCGCGTATCTGCTTAAGGAAGAAATCCTGGCTGTTCAGGCCCAGGATCGTCTCTCATTTTGCGCGGCTAAGGACTTGGTCCTGGAACGCCGGTGCTGCCTTAGGCGTCTTGTGCCTCAATGTTAAAAAAGTCACCCTCTGTTTCCGACCCCTCCAGGCTTACGAGCACGATTGTTTCCGCGCTTTTATAAACCCTTCTGCGGGTTCTACCTACCCCGGGTGCTCCCCTGGTTCAGCTGGTAACACAAAGGGTTCACATCCAGCCCCAGCTAAAACAAGGTTTCTCCCAGCGTGACCCGTTTCCCGTAAGACGAAACGGCCGCGCGCCTCCCCCGAGTCGTTAGACTCACAGGAGGCAACACCCTTGAAGTTGGTCGTGAGGCCATCTCCCGTTTTTCGTAAAGCAGCCCCCGAAAGGAGGACAGCACTAAAGGAGCTACGGCTCTTTTGCCCACACCCAGTGGTAGGCTGGGTGACTCGTAGACGGTGTATCCCCCAAAAGAGGGAAGTCCGCCTGCCTAAGTTTTCGAGGTGGAGAGAGGAAAAGACTCATGGCGAGCACAACCTCCCCCGATAAGTCCTCGAAGGCGACAGCGCCCGGAGTTCTGCCTCCCGGAAGCATATGGCCATTTCCGTGAGGATCTTCTCTTCGAAGACGGCCTTACATCTCCGAGCTAGGCCTGGAGGGCATATTCCTTCAATGGAATTGCCGCAGACTCCGGGCCAACTGGGAGGAGCTGCGGAGGCTCGTCTCCTCCCGTTCCCCCTTAGCTATCCTTTTGCAGGAGAACATACTGGGCATGTGCCCCCTGCTCACCCTCTCGGGGTATATGGGTTTTGAGACCCAACCTCTACGGGATGGGGGCCAGGCAGGAGGATGCGCGATTTACACCCGGAATCATGTCTCGGTTCTTCTCTTTGTTCTAGATACCTTCTCTGAACGGGAGAGACCCCCTTTGGTGAGACTACTCAATTAATCCCAGGGGTCAGGTCCTTGTCGACCTGATCGACCAGCTGGAGATGGTGTCCTAAATGTGCATGAGTTCACGCATCACTGCCCGAGAATCGCTTCATTTTCCTGCTTTGATCTATCTTTGTGCTCTCCGGATGCACAGCCTAATGTTTAGTGGCTCGTCGATGACCTCCATGGTAGTGATCACTTTACCATTCAAATATTTTCTGGATCGGTGGTCCGAATTATAGGAAATGACTGATTTCTCTGTCTCGAGGAGTTTAGGTTGGTAGATGAAGCCGTTGAGTTCTAATTCGGCAACCTCATCGCCGTGGGCCTAACTACTATTCTTAGAACGTCTGGTCGTTTTGCACGCCGACCGCTCCCGTGGTGATCAGCCGAGTGTGATGCGGCCCTCAAACAGAAGTGGTATGCCTACATGCGCTATAAACGCCGCCCGAACGACTTCACTGTATGTCGGTGAATTTCGTCGAGCTAGGGCTAGGTTCCGGTATATTTCGAAGCACTTAACAGAAAGCCCCCTCTAGCAGAGGTGTGGAAACTAGTCAAAAGTATTCGGGACCAGTTCTCGCAGGACCCCCATCCCGTTCTCCAGGAGAATGGGGCCGCAATCTCGGACCCCGCGTCCGTGGCGGAATCCTTCGCGACCGTTTTCTCAGCATTCTCTAATCGGGATGCGGTTCCGCCAGCATTCAATGCGCGTCGTGATGTCGCGGAAGGCCACCAACTGGACTTTACCTCCAGAGGCAGAGAACCCTTCAACGACAGGTTTAATCTGAGTGAGTTGCGTTCCACTCTCGCTTCGTGCGCGGACACTGCCCCTGGTCCAGACGATGTCCCGTACGCCATGCTTTGACATACGGGTGAGCCTTTATTTCAGATTTGTTCAACAGGATCTAGGTAGAGGGTATCCTCCTAGATTACTGGCGAATCGCTACTGTGCTCGCTTTTTGCAAACTGGGGAGAGATCACTCTACCACGGCTGGTTTCCACCCAATCTTTCTAACCTTCTGCGTGTGCAAGTTAATGGAGAAATTTGTAAATGTTAGATTAGCTCTTTTCTGCACATGGCGATACAGTATCATGGATACTGTCCACACGATGGGGGCGAGGGGACACCTCCCAATTTTTATATCTGAATTTTTGCGAGATCGTGGATTCCGCGTACGGTTGGGGGGAGCTCTCTCCGGCCCAATGGAGCAGGGAAGTATCCTCAGTCTCACACTCTGCCCTGAGCATCAACGGCATGACCTCAGTCCTATCTGAAGATGTTCTCGCTACGCTCTATTGGACGACCTTTCGATCTCTTTTAGCGAGGCCCAGATGCCAACTATGGAGCGTCGACTCCAACAGGCATTGAACTGCGTCTCTCTATGCCGAAGCGCACAGGTTTCGGTTTTCCTTGGCCAAGACTAAGGTGGTACACTTCTGCCGCCATCCATGGCTCCACCCTGATCCAGACTTGTTTCTCATTGGGATACGCCTGGAAGTGGTTGAATCACACCGTTTCCTTGATTTTGTATTTGACCAACGCCTTACCTGGGGATGCTCATATTCGCAGCCTTAGTGTCTTTTGTACCCGCGACATGGATATTCTTCGTTCCGTGAGCTTTAACGCCTGGGGCGATGAAAGAGCTACTACCTTACTTTAAGTCGATCCTTTGTCCGTTCGTAGCTCGACTACGTATGCGAGTTTTATGCAGCCGAGTGTGTATTGCAGAAGGTAGACTCGATCCACCACACCGGCCTTCACCTGGCGACCTGTGCCTTCCGCACGTTCCCCAATGAGACCCTACTTGTCGATGCTGGGAAGTTGCCACTCGTTTTTGGCGGTGCACAGTGCATTTTTTGCCTGTATGCGCGAGCCCGGCGCCTCCATCAGTCGCCAACAGCTCTCACTGCATTTGCAGCTGATCTCGACGGTGCCTATGCCGCCGAGAGACGCCAGTCATACTCTAAGCCCTTCGTGTTTAAGGCCAAGAAACTCCTTCGAGAGCTTGGTATAGCTCTTGAAGAAGTTTCCTGACCCTAAACCCAAAAGCTAGGTATAGCTCTCGGGTCGGTGGTACTCGTGGTTATGCCCAGGACGCCACCCTGGAGGGTACCACCTTTCACTATTTATTGCCACGCCTCTGCTCCCAGTGCTTCTACAGCGCCGGGAGTATTGCGTTCGACCTTTTTGGAGTACACCTCGTGTCACGCTGGAACCGTGCCAGTATATACGGATGGCTCCAAGTCCCAAGAGGGGGTCGGCTTCCACGCCGTATCCCCTCTGTTTGAAGTCAGCGGGGCACTGCCATGCGCTGCGTCTGTCTTCACGGCCGACTGGTGACAATACACCACTCTGTACGGGAGATAACGCGACGTGCCCGATTCGGGGACCGGATTGGGATCTATAGCGACTCACAAAGCGCCCTGAGTGCTCTCGGGGTATCGGAATCTCCGCACCCTCTGGTTCGCGATATCCGTGACGCCACTATTTTGGCGAGCCGGGCGGATGTCGAGATTATCTTCTGCCGGGTTCCTGGATATGTGGGAATTTCGGGGACTGGGCGACAGACCAGCGTTTCGCTCTTCCTCACACCAACTACATGGCAGGTATACGGGCAGCCCTCCGGGCTACTTGGCAAAGAAGATGGGAGACGGCTGAGGGGAACTTGAAAGTTGCCTAACATTGCCCCACGACTGTTCCCATGGACTATCCCCCAATGCCGCGAAGGCTTCAGGTTGCTTTCTGTCGTCTCCGAATTGGACACACTCGCGGGACGCACCGCCATTTGATGGAGCGCTCGCCAGCGCCCTACTCTGAAGACTGCGTTGTCCCCCAGACTGTTCGGCACATTCTTGTTGAATGTCCCAGTCTGGGTGAACTTCGCGCACGTTACCTGTCCCGGTACCGTGATGGGTGGGGTCGCTACCACCTGTCACTTGTACTCGGGACTGGTTCGTGCACACAGGCATGTGAACTATATGACTTTTTGGAGGTTGGCTTCCTCATTTATTTGAATCTTTGTTGTAAGTCGCATGTTCCTGCGCCGAGGGGAGGCGGGCCTACCCCCGACGCCAGACGCGTTTCATCCTTGTTGCTTTTGTTTTTGTTATTTTTATTAGCTTGTGTCTTGCCTTTGTTCCTTTTTTATATTTCTTATTTCCTTTGGGGGGTTTTAATATAGCCTAGTATTAAGCTTTCCGTTGTTTACATCGACCCTTGCTCTAGTAGGCAATCGCCAGATGGTCTCTTTAAATTAACAAAGAAATCTCAATGTGGTAGGGAAAGAATACCTT